>SJXQ01013064.1:6019-102202 GCA_006408695.1 Aepyceros melampus
GCCCGCCAGTGCGCCTGCCATCCGGCCTGCCAGACAGTGCGCCCGGCAGTGCGCCTGCCAGTCGGGTGCCAGCCAGAGTGCACGCCAGTGCGCCTATCAGTCAGGTGCCAGCCAGAGTGCCTGCCAGTGTGCCTGCCAGTCGGGTGCCAGCCAGCATGCTCGCCAGTGCGCCCGCCAGTGCGCCTGCCACCAGGCGTGCCAGGCAGTTTGCCCGCCAGTGCGCCTGCCATCCGGCGTGCCAGGCAATGTGCCAGGCAGTGTGCCCGCCAGTGCGCCTGCCAGTCGGGTGCCAGCCAGTGTGCCAGCAAGTGTGCCTGTCAGTGCACCTGCCAGTCAGGTGCCAGCCAGTGTGCCTGTCCTTGCGCCTGCCAGTCGGGTGCCTGCCAGCGTGCCCGCCAGTGCACCCTCTAGTGCGCCTGCCATCCCGCGTGCCAGTCAGTGTGCCCACCAGTGTGCCTGCCAGTCAGGTGCCAGCCAGCATGCCCGCCAGTTCGCCCGCCAGTGCGCCTGCCATCTGGCGTGCCAGGGAGTGTGCCTGCCAGTGCACCTGCCAGTCGGGTGCCAGCCATTGCGCCAGCCAGTGCATCTGCCATCTGACGTGCCAGGCAGTGTAACCGCAAGTGTGTCTGCCAGTCGGGTGCCAGCCAACGTGCCCGCCAATGCACCCGCCAGTGTGCCTGCCAGTCGGGTGCCAGCCAGCGTGCCGCCAGCGAGCCTGCCAGTGCACCTGCCATCCGGCGTGCCAGGCAGTTTGTCCGCCAGTGACACTGCCATCTGGCGGGCTAGGCAGTGTGCCCGCCAGTGCGCCTGCCAGTCGGGTGCCAGCCAGCATGCCAGAAAGTGTGCCCGTCAGTGCGCCTGCCAGTTGGGTGCCAGCCAGTGTGCCAGCAAGGGCGCCTGCCAGTCGGATGCCAGCCAGCGTGCCCACCAGTGCGCCTGCTAGTGCGCCTTCCATCCCTCGTGCCAGGCAGTCTGCCTGCCAGTGCGCCTGCCAGGCGGGTGCCAGCCAGCGTACCAGCCAGTGTGCCCGTCAGTGCCCCTGCCATCCGGCATACCAGGCAGTGTGACCGCCAGTGTGCCTGACAGTCGGGTGCCAGCCAGCGTGCCCGCCAGTGCGCCTGCCATTTGGGTGCCTTCCACCGTGCCCGCCAGTTCACCCGCCAGTGCGCCAGCCATCTGGCGTGCCAGGCAGTGTGCCCGACAGTGCACCTGCCAGTCGGGGTGCCAGCCAGCGTGCCCGCCAGTGTGCCTGCCAGTCGGGTGCCAGTCGGGTGGCAGCCAGTGCGCCAGCCAGTACGCCGGCTCTCTGGCGTGCCAGGCAGTGTAACTGCCAGCGCGTCTGCCAGTTGGGTGCCAGTCAGTGTGCCAGCCAGTGTGCCCGCCAGTGTGCCTGCCATCCGGCGTGCCAGTCAGTGTGCCCGCAAGTGCACCTGCCAGTCGGTTGCCAGCCAGCTTGCCCGACAGAGGGCCCGCCAGTGCGCCTGCCATCCGTTGTGCCAGGCAGTATGACCGCCAGTGCACCTGCCAGTCGGGTGCCATCCAGCGTGACCGCCAGTGCGCCCGCCAGGGCGCCTGCCATCCGGAGGGCAAGCCAGCGTGCCCGCCAGTGCGTGCGCCAGAACGCCTGCCATCCGGCGTGCCAGGCAGTGTGCCCACCAGTGCGCCTGCCATCAGGCGTGCCAGGCAGTTTGCCCGCCAGTGCGCCTGCCATCTGGCGTGCCAGGTTGGGTGAGTCTGCCACACTTGGGTTCAAATGCACGTAACTCTAACTTATCCCTTAGGGCTAACCACACAGGGAGTGGGCAATTGGAAGCTACCTAATCCAGTTTTCTTGAGCTTCCTGACACAGCTTGGCTAAGGCCCATTTCAAGCTCTGTTTAGATCTTTCTACTCTCTCCAACAATTAAGGCCTCCAAGCTAAAAGCAGGATCTGTCCATGGCACTCATTATCGCTTTCATCATTTGAGACACAAGTACTGGATCATTATTGCTTAGAAAGGACCCTGGGAGCCCAAACCTAGGAATTATTTCTGTTAATAATGTTTCTGTATGTGTGTGCTCAGTTGCTCAGTCATGTCTGACTCTTTGCAGGCCCAGGGACTGAAGCCCACCAGGCTCTTCTGTCCATGGAATTTTCCAGATAAGAATACTGGAGTGGGTTGCCATTTCCTACTCCAGGGGACCTTCCTGACCCAGTGACTGAAGCCACATGTCTTGCCTCCTGCATTGGCAGGCCGATTCTTTACCACTAGTGCCCCCTGGGGAGCCCTAATAATGCTTCTATCCACCCAGAAAGAGTCTACTTACACCAAAAGACACCTGAAATTGCTAGGTACTCTTGCCATGACAGTGAAATCAGCCTGCCGGTCTTCCCCAGGATATGTTCCTCTGGTCGGAACAGGCCTGATCTGGGGATCTCTGAGGGGTCTGATGTTGGGGTTGTTCATTGTGCAGATGGGGCAGGTCTCGAGCCTCCCTGATGGTTTGACAAGCTGCAGTTTGGGAAAAGAACTATTGCCTGTGTTCATTACCTAGCCACCCATGGCCTCCTAGTCTCTAGTGAATCCCCATTTCCAGGTGTGTCTAATTGTTCCTTTGTGCAGACTGAGATGGATCTGGATGGATGGATCTGGCCTTTGAGGTATGGGGATGGGGGAATAGTTGCCAGGCTATTGGTTCTGGGGCCACACTTTGGGCAATTGCACTCGTCTTGTTGTTTCCCTTTATTACCTCTGCATTCTTCTCTTGTGACCTCTACAGTGAATCACTGCCACGTTTTTTGGAAGCTATACTGCTTCAATATGCTTAAGCCATTTTCACCTGTTTATTCTCTGCAGCAGACATGCCTCTTTCCTTCCAAATAGCCCCATGTGTGTAGGATGGCTTACATATCCTGGGATTCTGTGTGAACATCAAAGATCTTCCCCGTCCCAAAGGCTCCAGCAAGGCCTTTTTGACAGAAGTTCCTGGGGTAGGCTTCTCGCCTCTAAGACATAAGCCTGGGAGGTCTCTGCCTATACTGCCAGGCTTTTTCCTTCTTTCATAAAACTGTTCCTGTCCATGAATCATTCCTCTTTGGCATGTGGGAAAGGCTCATTTCCTAGGTCAGGGCAACTGGAATAAACCATGTCTATGGCTTCTATATAATAATGCTCCAGGGGCCCTGTTTCTGTGGGTAGCAGGGTAGCAGGATTTAGCCTGTCAGTTTTTTATGGTAACTACTGGATTGTCTAAAAGCATAGCCTGAACTTGAATTGACTTGCTGGGGACTAGCCAAAGTCTAAATCTGGTATGGAGTTCATATAGTGATCAGCTGACCAAATGTTAACTTCTCAGATTCCTTTAGCCAGGTTATAGTAGCTGCTACTGCTGGGAGGCAAGGAAGCCACCTCTTAGCAGTTTGATCTAATTGTTTAGAGATATAAGCAACCACCTGAGTAAGGGGTCCCCAGTTTTTGAGCAAATACCCCAAAGATGATTCCCTTTATCTTATGAATGTAAAGGTCAAAGAGTTTAGCTAAATTTTAGAGAGGCAGAACAGGGGCCTGAAGTAATTGCATTTTCAGTTCTTGAAAGGTCTTTTCACATTCTGAATTGCATTCAAAAAAATCATCCTTTCTTTTTCATTTTTCATAGAGTCCCAGATGTTAGACCACAGTTCGGAAGCCATCCCCAGACAAACCCCTAGGCTGTCTTCTAGTTTTAGGAGAGGCGAGGCTGCCAGTGCTTTCTACACTTCTCTGACCTTCTGTAGGAATGAAGCCTAGGTGGTCACCTTAGTGTGTAGTATTTGAGCCTTTTTCTTGGATACCTTATATCCTTTATCCCCCAGGCAGTTCAAGGTGATTACAGTATTTTTATCAAAGGCCTCCTCAGTAGGGCTGACGATCAGAATTCTGTCTACATTGGAGGAGTGTTGGTGTAGATCTTTTAGGTCTTTAGTTAAAGTCTATCCAAAGATGGTGGAGGAATTTTTGACCCTTTAAGGCAGGACTGCCCAGTAGTATTATTGTTTTCAATACATGTAAAGCATCCTTTAAATCTGATACAGAATCCCAGGTCCCAGGGGACAGTAGAGTAACCAGCAGTGTGCAGTATTAAAGACTCAGTTCAGTTCAGTCGCTCAGTCGTGTCCTACTCTGTGACCCCGTGAATCGCAGCATGCCAGGCCTCCCTGTCCGTCACCAACTCCCGGAGTTCACTCAGACTCACGTCCATCAAGCCAGTGATGCCATCCAGCCATCTCTTCCTCTGTCGTCCCCTTCTCCTCCTGCCCCCAATCCCTCCCAGCATCAGAGTCTTTTCCAGTGAGTCAACTCTTTGCATGAGGTGGCCAAAGTACTGGAGTTTCAGCTTTAGCATCATTCCTTCCAAAGAAATCCCAGGGCTGATCTCCTTCAGAATGGATTGGTTGGATCTCCTTGCAGTCCAGGGGACTCTCAAGAGTCTTCTCCAACACCACAGTTCAAAAGCATCAATTCCTCCGCACTCTGCCTTCTTCACAGTAGATGTATATCCTTGGTGGCTTCACTGATTGCCCTGAGGTCCTGTACCAATGTTATTTCCCATTGGGTGTCTTTAGGAGGAGAATGGAGGTATTATACACTGCTAGGCATGTTCTAATAAGGCCCTGGACAGTTAGGCCATGTGACAGGGCAGTACTGAACAAGATTTCCCAATGGAGGGGGTACTGTTTTCTATTTGGCCATTTATATATACATTTTAGATGGATTATCATGAAATTGGCTCCTGCAGCTTATCCCACCCATCCCTGGGCTCAGACCTCAGATTATTTCAAGGAGATTAACTTGCTCTGTCTGGGAAGGTTTGTCATCAGCCATTATTAACATTATCATCTTGTGCCCTTTGTCTAAGGGGACACCAATCTCCAATTTGTTTCCTATTAGGTGTATAGTAGCCCCCAATTTATTATGATATCCCTTCCTGGCAGGAGTATGGGGTGTGTGGGAACATACAGAAAGGAGTGGGTGAGCCTATGTTTGCCCACTTTACATTCTGATGGTCCTATGAATACCCATTCATGAGCCTTCCCTGATAGCCCCATAATTCTACATGTGTTGTGACTGAGTGTTCCTGATTTGATGTTCAGAACTGAGTAGGTAGCACCAGTGTCAACTAAGAATTTGACAGGCTTTCTCCCTCTGTCAAATGTCCGCTGGGACTCCTGGGGGTCAGCTGGAGTGCCAGCTTAGCGGCTCCCTGCCCCCGTCATTCTTCTTTTGTTTGGCATTCCCGTCCCATGACTCAGGATAAGTGGTAGTATAGATTTGGAGGCATTACCTGAAGCACCTGAAGGAATGCCAAAGATTTTCTGTTGACTCTTGATTGATTTCCCTAATCTTATTCCAATGCACAGGTCTCTTTCCTACAGAAACACTCCTGAGTCAGGAGGTGATACCCAGAAACTTCCAGTTCTGCAGAATGCACCCTAATGAGCTGTCCTTCCATGTGGCAGACATTTGGTTCCCCATAAATTAGGTGTTCTGTTTTGGGTTTGTTTCAAACTATCAAGGGGAGCAGTTGAAGTGATTTGTTGGCACACAAAGTCCACATGATTTGACATAAAAAGACTACAACTACTACTAAGATTTCCAGTTCAGGAAATTTGGAACCAGCACCAAACTATTAATGGATTCCTCAAAAGACTAAAATGGGAGGTGTCAAAATGGCCTGGACTCCAATCTAACTGGGGGTTAGACTGACCCTTTTGAGTCAGTCCCCAACAATATTCCTGCCCCAAATCATTCAAGCCATTAAGAATGAGACCAAGTTAGATCAAAAGCAAAAGTAAGTTTATTCTCTCATCGGCGAATGGAGATGTGTGAGACTGTGCTCTCAAGAACATCTTTCCCCAGCAGGCCAGCTCTGGGGCTGCTTTATAAGTACCTCATGGGTAGGAAAGCGTGTGGAGGTCTTAAGGGGCAGGCACAGCCATGCTGCTCATGGCTCCAGGTCATAGTGCCAGGTGCAGCATCTCTGCCCATGGTACTCTGCCACCATCTCGAATTGAGGCATCCTGCACAGCACTTTTGTACATGTTCTGCTGAGCTAAAGGATGAGGCACAGCCTTTTCACACTAGGAACTCTAGTCTGAAATGCTGGGTACAAGGATATTCTATAATCAAGTGAAACTAGACTAAGTACAAAGGAAAAGAAAAAGGTTAGACTTTATTACTCAGATTCTACTTTTATTTCTTGGGAATTGTTAATGGACTTTACCAGTGACAGCCACCACTGTAAATAGCTCTGCTTCCACTGTTACTACAATTCTTAGTTTTCTATGAACCCATATCTTATGTCTGTTATAGATGCCAATAAGATAACTACCAAAAAAAAATCAGGAGAAGAAATATTTGGTAGCCCTTTTCATATACAGTATATAAATATCATAATAGTGATACTTCTATTGACAGTGTTTGGAGCTCAAAAGATCAGTGTAAATACAAATAAAAATAACAAAAGAATAAAGTATAAATAAGCATGAAGGTGAAGGTGAAGTCGCTCAGTCGTGTCCGACTCTTTGCGACCCCGTGGACTGTAACCTACTAGGCTTCTCCGTCCATGGGATTCTCCAGGCAAGAATACTGGAGTGGATTGCCATTTCCTCCTCCAGGGGATCTTCCCGACCCAGGGATCGAACCCAGGTCTCCCGCATTGGAGGCAGATGCTTTAACCTCTGAGCCACCAGTAAAACAGTAAGTGTATGCGTGCATGCTCAGTTGTGTCCAACTCTTTGCAATGCTGTCAACTGTAGAACACCAGCTCCTCTTTCCATGAGATTTCCCAGGCAAGAATACTGGAGTGGGTTGCCATTCCTACTCCAGGGATCTTTCCAACCCAGGGACTAAACCTGAAAGTTGGCAGGCGGATTCTTTACCACTGAGCCACCTGGAAAGCTCAATAAGTGTGTGATAAAACACAAAGTAAAATAAGCGCTAAGTAACAAGCCTAAATAACAAAAGTAATTATTTACATGAAAACATGCTACAAAATTTCTTTTTGCAAAAAAGGAGTTTTAATTCAATCTGTAAATATGTCATTAATGTATTAATAAATCACATTCTGATAGAATATACTGTTGGGTAAAATAAAGCATCAACAATTTATTGGGTTGTCCAGTAAGTTTGTTTGGGTTTTTCCATACAATCATACAGAAAAACCCAAATGAACTTGGCCAACCCAGTGCTTCTTGTCTAGGATGTTCAGGGTCATGCATGAGATGTTTCTTATTATCATCTACAGTAAGCTTGATTTCCCTAAGTAATTGCTTTAAAATGGAACACACAGAAATATAAGTTCTCCTATGTTTTTAACAAGGCATTTTGCACTGTACCAGTATCTGGGCTTACAGAATCCAGTGGGCTAGCAGATGGTAGACTGATTTTACTTCCTACAACTGGCAGCAGAAGCAAAGGGCTGCCATGTTTCTGAGACGTCCCTTTTCCCAAAGATCCTATGCCTGCCAACTAAAGGAGTTATAACTCTAGATATTTCTGATCCCTCCTTCCTCTCAGGAATCCATAGATTTAAAGGCCAGATCCTACACAGCCAAGAGTACAAGATCCCAGCAGGCTTTCAGGGCAAACGCGTCTTAGTCATCGGTCTTGGAAACACTGGAGGAGACATTGCAGTGGAGCTCAGTCGAACTGCAGCTCAGGTACACCATCTCTGAATCTGCACTCCCACCCCTAGCATCACTTCTGGTGTCCGGAAGGTGGTACTCAAGGGTATAAAACACACTGGCCAAAATATGTAGAAATTGTGTGGAATTGCTGAATTCCACATTTGGTAAATTATGTGGAAACAGGGTAAATGGGAAAAGAAAATCTTGAAAACCATAAAGCCTTTCGTGATGATGCTTTACAGAACTGAACCATCTCCAAGAAGGGTCGAGGAAAACTATATGGATGCCAAACCACTAGGTATTTTTCAAAGGAGCTCCTGGAACAAGGTCAAATAGGCAAATTGCTCCGCCCACATCAACTATCTTTCTTTTACATACTCTCAGTAATTCTGGAAAAACTCCCACATACAAAGAGAAAGGGGAGTTTGTTTTCTGAACATCTCTTCAATTAGGAGTCAGATTTATACTTTGTTTTGAGGTAAAAGTACCTCTTACTTTGCCCAAGATGTATACATAATGATTTTAGAAATCCCAAGCATAGGTACACCAATTAGAAATCTATTCCACTTTGTCATAAGTTATAGGACAATGATTAGATATGGAAATAGATTTTTATTTAATTCAGCTAAAATTGCTATCTCAAAACTCACTTTAAATTCCATATTATTTATGTAAAAAATTGCCAGATAAACAGTATGTATCTATTATTCTTTAAACATGATGAGAATATTTAACTGATACATAGATTAGTCAAAGTGATTTATGAAAACAGTGACAGCGGTTGGAATAACTAGTCATTTGCAGATAGTCACTCAGTCATGTCCTACTCTTTGCAACCCCATGGACTGTAGACCACCAGGCTCTTTTGTCCATGGAATTCTCCAGCCAAGAACACTGGAGCAGGCTGCCGTTCCCTTCTCCGAGGGATCTGCCTGACCCAGGGATCAAACCCGGGTCTCCTGCATTGCAGGCGGATTCTTTACCAGCTGAGCACCAGGGAAGCCCAGTCATTCATAGATCTGTGCACAAATTCACTAGTCCTCTGTTGGGATAAGACCAGAATGTTATAAGACCATTTGAAATATATTGAAGAAAAATGCTACAAAATGATGTACATGTATTTAGCGTTCTTGCCTTATTTTTAGGTACTTCTCAGTACTAGAACTGGTACCTGGGTTATCAACCGCTCTTCAGATGGGGGCTACCCATTTAATATGATGGTTACAAGAAGATACATAATTTCATTGCACAAGTTCTGCCTTCCTGTATTCTGAAATGGATTCAAGAGAGGCACCTCAATAAAAGATTTGATCATGCGAATTATGGACTAAATATTACTAAGGGGTATTGAATTATATTTTTAATTAATGGTAAAGTTATTTAATCAATATTTCTTATTCTCTTTAATTCAGAATTTAAAATGTTCAATAATTGTGACTTTGCCTTTGTTTATCCTTTTCTAAGCTTATTTTCTTAAGACAATGTCCATCAGTACCACAGAAGGTCTTGAAATAGGAGTATTCTGTCTGCTAGCAGACTAGTAAATGAAGAAAATGAAGGATGGAAACTTTATTTCCAGTTTGAAAATCAGGATTAAATTGGCCTTGAGTGTTCTCAGGTTGGCTACCATTCACAAGTAAATGACAGCACCAGTGAGTACAGACAGCCAGCTCTCACTAACCTTTAATAAATGTCCACACTGGTTGAATGACTGGAGGTATGAATTGCCAAAAGGAATTCCTAGAATTATATATTTTAATATACATCTGTATAGACCTACACATTGGCAAGGAAAAAGAAAACCTTGGAAATGCATATAAAGTTATGATTTTTATTAAATGCTTGACCCAAATATTTTTTCTTTGGTAAGATGGCTTTCACTTATGGAAAAAATGAGTAACAGTGAATGATTCAATAGATAAACTTTATATATATCATGTCTGCTGCAACTAGGTAGAATGATGCTCATAATGAAAATATGAAAATGTTCATAATGAAAATATGTTCACTATGAAAATCCATTAGTAAATAGATACAATTTTTTTAATCCAAAAAGTTTTTTGCAATTTCCTCTGTGCCAAATGTCAATCTTTTGAGGCCTGGGTAATGTGAGATCCAAAACTGATTATCAAATGGATTGTCATATACTTGATCCTGTCATTGCTCCAGAAATTAATTCCAAGAGAGAGAGAATTTTAAACCCCACAGGAAAAAAATAGGTTTAGTCAATTTCTACATGCCTTCTACTGGGAGCAGAAAACAAAACTTGTTATAGAAAGAGCAAGAGACAACTTGAGAACTGACACTTGCTGTCAAGTGACAACTTGAGAATAGACAACTTTGAATTAGACATTGGTCAATTTACTCCCTTGACTTGGCAGATAATTATTTTGAACTGACTAAATAAATCATTTGCTGAGTGTCTCATAAATATAGCTACAGTGAATAATTTTCTCCTCTGTGTCAAAGGAAAAACCCAAAAAAGATTGTGAATGATGAGCTGCCAACCTGTATCCTCTGTGGGACGGTCACTATTAAAACCAGCGTGAAGGAGTTTACAGAAACCTCTGCTGTCTTTGAAGATGGGACAGTGGAAGAAAACATTGATGTTGTGATCTTCACTACAGGATACACATATTCTTTCCCCTTTTTTGAAGAACCTCTCAAAACCCTTTGTACAAAGAAGATATTCCTATATAAGCTGATCTTTCCCTCAAACCTGGAGAAGACAACATTAGCTATGATTGGCTTCATCAGCCTTACAGGATCCATCTTAGCAGGCACAGAGCTCCAAGCACGATGGGCCACAAGAATATTCAAAGGTACCTGGACTCAACTTAAAGCCCTGTGTGAACAACTGAGTCTTGAAATCAGTCCCCTGAGATTTATCTAAAATCCAACCAATGTGAGCTAAAGTACCATAAAATATCCAAAAAGAATTTAATGAATTAATTTTCTATGTATGTAATATTATGGTGACTGTGCTTATGTCACTAATGTGAGTGGAAAAAGAGGATTTGACTCTGTGCATAGGATAAATCTGGATAACAGAATAATCGCACTTCTCAGAGTAGCTGAGGAAGTACTCAGGATCCCATTTTATTCTGCTGTAGTGGAATCAAATCTAGTGGCTCAGAGGTTAAAGAGTCTGCCTGCAGTGCGGGAGACCCAGGTTCGATCCCTGGGTTGGGAAGATCCTCTGGAGAAGGAAATGGCAACCCACTCCAGTACTCTTGCCTGGAAAATTCCATGGACTGAGGAGCCTGGTGGGCTATAGTCATGGGGTCTCAAAGAGTCGGACACGACTGAGCGACTTCAACTTCACCTTCACCTTCACCTAGTCTATTTACTCCTGTCTTTCCATTTATCACTAGCAGTAGAGTTTTATATTGCTTCTTAAGAAAGATATTGGGAGTAATATACACTGTGAATAAAGTTGGGGTCTAAGAAGGTAGTGACTTTTAAGAAATGCCCATAAAAACACTGCAGACACTGGGCACTAGTGGCTGTCAGTTATCACTGTCAGAACACGGGTGACAGAGTCAGGGCTGCCAGGGTCCAATCCTAGTCCAATCCCAACTCCTTAGCTTTGCAAGAACCTCTTTAAATCTCAGCCCCTTTGTTAGAATGGGAATAACAAAACCTCTTTCATAAGGCTTTTGTAAAATGAATAATGTCTACAAAGCAATTAACACAGTACTTGGCACAGAGTAAATGCTCATTAATTGATAGCTGTTATTCTTACTTTTCCTATTGTTATCATACCTCTCCAGGGCAAGTTTTAGATTCGTGAGCATTGTAAAGAATTGGATTTGTATTATTACATTTGTAAAATTATAAACAATAATCACAGTTGAGCCAATAATTTGTCCTTTAGCAGAATTTTGCCCTTAATGAATAAAAATCATCAATAATTTATAAATAGCATATAATACAGTATTAAGTAGTACTGACTTCTCTCATACTGCACAAATGTAGTGTATATCAACTATACTTTAAAATGTTCTCCTAAATTGACAGACATGGTATTTTAGTGGGGTGGTGGGGGGAGGTGGAGTAAAGGGAAAAGGTGATTGTATTACACAAAATATCCCATGGCCTTTTATTAAACTATCCAAATGTTTTTTAAGGCAAATTAAAGTGCTTTTATAGCATTTTCCAATTATATTAAAAACACTAGCCACTCAGATGGCATGTTAACTCCTTGGTTGTTCCCTGATTCAGGCACCATGGAAGTTGAGAGCATTCTGGTTCCTGTGAACCATAAGGACTTTATTTGTAATTCATTATCTTATTAATATATATACACTGCTTCTATGAGAGAGATCCAGACTTTAGCAAGTTGTGACAACTAATTCTATTTATGTTAATATTTATTATTCATTTTCTTAGTACCAGATGCTGAGCTAAGAATTTTATTTGTATTATATCTAAGTTAGTCTTCATAACAGCCTTGTGATGGGGGTTTTTTAAATTTCTTTTTAATTGGAGAAGAATTGCTTTACAATGTTGTGTTGGTTTCTGCCATACAACAATGCAAATCAGCAGTTATTATACATATATTCTCTCCCTCTTGAGCCTCCATCCCACCCCCGCAACCACATCCCACCCCTCTAGGTTGTCACAGAGCACCAAGATGAGTGCCAGTTCCCACTGGCAAATTCCCACTAGCAATCTGCTTTACATATGGTAATATATGTTTCAGTGCTGTTCTCTCAATTTGTCCCACCCTCTTCCCCTGCTGTGTCCACAAGTCTGTTCTCTATATGTGCCTATTCCTACTCCAAAAATAGGTTCATCAGTACCACTTTTCTAGATTCCATATATATGAGTTAATATACAATATTTGTTTCTCTCTTTCTGACTTACTTCACTCTGTATAACAGGTTTCAAGTCCATCCACCTGGGCTGGATGATCCCTGGAGGAAGGCATGGCAACTCACTCCAGTATTCTTGCCTGGAGAATACTATGGCTAGAGGAGCCTGGTGGGCTACAGTCCAAGGGTCACAAGAGTCAGACATGACTGAAGCAACTTGGCATGAACACATGCACCTCACTAGAACTGATGCAAACTCATTCCTTTTCATGGCTCAGTAATATTCCATTGTATGTATGTACCACAACTTCTTTATCCATTCATCTATCAATGGACATCTAGTTTGCTTCTGTGTCCTAGGTATTGTAAATATGCTGCAGTGAACATTGGGGTACATGAATACATGTGTCTTTTTGAATTATATTACCTGGGTTTTTTAAGTATTTTATAAAGAACTCAAAAATGCTTATGAGAATGATAGAGCTGACAAAACAAAACTTGATTAGATCACACCACAGTAGTGATTGCATGCCTCTCCAGAGACCCTGCAAGAGACCAGTTACCAGCAAGTGAAGTCTTTACAATGATCCCAGTGGCAAGTACACTCCAGGGCTAAGTGAGAGCTTTCTCATATAAATTAGTAAGTACCCAGGTTAAGTGAGTTCAGAAAGAGATTTTACCTCCAGAATATTATCCTCTGTGCTCTATTCCCATTCTGTACTGTGTGCTGTGCTAAGTCGCTCAGTCGTGTCTGACTCTTTGTGACCCCAAGGATATAGCCTGCTAGGTTCCTCTGTCCATGAAATTCTCCAGGCAAGAATACCAGAGTGGGTTTCCATGCCTTCCTCCAGGGAATCTTCTGACCCAGGGATCAAACTCACATGTCTTGCAGCTCCTGCAATGCAAGCAGATTCTTTACCACCTTGGGAAAGCCCCAATCCCATTCTAAGCTTTTGCAATCACATGTTCTGAGGTTGGAGCAGGGGGAGGCCAGAAATGAAGGGGAAGAGAACTCAAAGGAAAAGCTACATGTGACTTTGGTGTTGTTTCTGGCTTTTCTCGCAGGACTCTGTAAGATACCACCATCTCAAAAACTGATGGCTGAGGCTATGAAGAAGGAACAGCTCATAGAAAGGTATGAAATATACCCTGCTACAGGGAAAATTCACCATTATGTTCCATTACAAAACATTTTTTTCAATATAAAGGCCACTCCTAGAGAAGCAGTGGGGCAGGTTAGAAATAATTGCATTATGAGCCAAAAGAATATATTTTTAGTACTAACTCTTCCACCAGCTAGATTTGTGGTCCAGTGGTCAAGACTCCATGCTTTCACTGCAGGGGGCATGAGTTATGTCTCTGGTCAGGGAACTGGGATCCCTGCATGTCACACAGCTCAGTCAAAAAAAAAAAATTGCTTTTTGGCTTTAGATGATGTGCCTGGTGGGGATGTGCCACCTGATGTGCCATCGCCTCAGCAGAACACAGAACCTCACCCTAGACAATGGCAATCCTTTGTTTGCTTGGCCCCCAAACCCTGTTCTCTTTGTTCTCCTACTTCTCAGCCTATCCTTTCTCTATATATACAAATGTCTCCTCTTCCTCACTCCTAAACATTGGTGAACCCCAACCTCAATCCTCAAACCTCTTCTTACTTCTGTTAACACTAGTAGGTAACCTCACCAGGCCTGTGGCTTTAAATGACATCATGTACTCATGGCTCCCAAACTTGGGTCTCTAACCCAGATCTCTCCTTGGAACTCCAAATCCTAAACCAACTCCTTCTAGATATCTCCCTTAGATATGTAATAGGTATCTCAAAATTAAAAAAAAAAAAAAAAAAAAACAACATTTTATTTATGTATTTGGCTGCCTCGGGTCTTTGTGGCACACAGGGTCTTCACTGCATCATGAGATCTTTCACTGTGGCACGTGGGCTTTGTTGCTCTGTGACTTGTGGTATCTTAGTTCCCTGACCAGGGATTGAACCCGTGTCCCCTGCTTTGCAAGGTGGAGTCTTAACCACTGGACCACCAGGGAAGTCCCAGTGTCTCCAATTTAACATGTCTAGAAACTAACCCTCAACCTCCACCTGCACATGGGCTACTCTGAGACTTTCCCCTTCTCAGTTGATAGCTACTTATTCCAGCTGAACAGTCAAAAACCTTGGAGTGATCTTTTTTCCTCTTTTTCTTTCACATCCTCAGCAAATACTGTTAACTCTTACCTTCAGATAAATTCAGAATCCAGACCCCTCTCACTACCCTGGCTGCTAACCACTCCAGAACAGGCCACTGTGGTCTCTCACCAGGACACTTGCTGTCACCTCTTACCTGGTCTCTGTGCCTCCTCTCTTCTCTTCTATGGTCTACTCTTGACTCCACATAAGAGTGACCAATGCCACATTGCTCTTCTGTTGAAAACCCTCTGCTTCCCATTTCACTCCCAAAACTTCCCTGCAGCTCTGCACCCATCCAGGCAACAGCTCTCTCCATGCCCTCATTGTCTCCTGTTCTCCCACCTTACCCACACTGCTCGAGTCCCTCCAGACAGCTCCCTGGGCTTCAGGCATGCCTCGGAACCTTTGCACTTACTCTGCCTGGAATATTCTGCCCTCTACCCCATACCTGTTGGCTCACTCTGTTCAAATATCCCCTCATAAGAGAGAAGCCTTCTCTGAGAACACTGCATGCATGGCAACCCATCCAGTCTCATCATCGTCTTTCCCCTTTCCCCTTCTTTTGTATGTCTTCATAATTCCTCTTACTACTTGATATATTCTATATATGTTTGGCTTGGGTTTTGTTGTTGCTTTTTTGTTCTTCACTGTGCCAAGTGGCATACAGGATCTTAGTTACCTGACCAGAAGTAGAACCCATGCCCCCTATAGAGCGAAAACTGACTGTTAACCACTGACCAGCAGGAAAGTCCCTGACTGGGTTTTTCACAGCCTGCTGCTCTGCTCTGTTGGAATGTAAGTTTTCTGACAACAAAGACTTTGTTTTACTCACTGTTGGACTCCCAACACCTAGGATAATACCTGTCATGTGACGGACACTTAAGATTGATTGACTGATTGAAGGAATGAATGACTTAGTGAAAGAATGATATTGGCACATCATGAAAATTTATTAATAACAGATATAGATAGGGATAGAACCTTCCTATACACTATACATTTGACCCTTGAACAATACAGGTTTGAACTGCATGGGTCCACTTAAACACAGATTTTTTTTTATATATATATTGGAAAAATTGAGGGAGGTTTGTGACAATTTGCAAACACTTGCAGATAAATCACGAAGCCTAGAAATATTGAAAAAATTAAGAAAAAGTTAGATATGTCATGAATGTACAAAATATAGGCATACATTAGGCTATTTTATCATTTACTGCCATCAAATATACAAAAATCTATTATAAAATTTAAAATTTATCAAAATGTACACACATAAACACAGATCATACAGTGTGCCATTCACAAGCAAGAGAAATATAAACAAGTGTAAAGCATGCATGTGTGCTCAGTCACTCAGTCACGTCTGACTCTTTGTGACCCCATAGACTGCATCCCTCCAGGCTCCTCTGTCCATGGGATTATCCCAGCAAGAATACTAGAGTGGGTTGTCATCTCCTGGAGTGGGATCAAACCCATGTTTTCTGCATTGGCAGGCAGGCTCTTTACCACTGAGCCACATGGGAAGCCCAAACAGTGTAAAGATGTAGTGTTAAATGATCACAGCGTAAAATTAACTGTAGCACCACTGCAGTCATTTCATAGCTACCTTCTGTTGCTACTGTGATGAGCTCAGGTGTTTCACATGGCTGCTTAATATGCATATGACACTAATCATCTCTGCATGAACAGTTCACCTCTCCAGCAAATTCCATATCACAGTAAAAAGTGATCTCTCACATTTCTCATGCATTTTCCATTGTGATTAGTGCAGTAATGTAAACCTTGAATCACAATGCAGGACCCATTAGAGTGCCACCAGTGATGCTGGAAGTGCTCCCAAGAAGCAGAAAAAAGTCCTGAATTTACAAGAAAAAGTTGAATTGCTTGACATGTACTATAGACTGAGGTCTGCAGCTGCAGTGGCCTGTCATTTCACAATAAATGAATTCAGCATAAGGACCATTATAAAAAAGAAAATTTGTGAAGTCATCACTGTACCTGTGCCAGCAGGCATGAAAATCTTGTACTTTTTGTGAAATACTTTTTCATCTTGTGTTGAAAATGCAGCTTTTGTGTGTGTGCAGGATTGCTATGAGAAAGGCATACTTACTTATAGATTTGAAAAACAGTGAAGTCATTCTATGACAACTGAAAGCAAAAGAAAAGTGAAGTATTTAATGCTTGAGAAGGATGGTTTCCTGATTTTAGAAAGTAGGGTCTTTAAAAAAATGTCAAGATAACAGGAGGGGCAGCTTCTGTTGACCAAGAAGAAGCAGACAGAGTTGCAGGATACCATTAAGACAGTCACTGGAGAAAAAGGATATCTGCCTGAAACAGTGTTTTATGCAGACAAAAGTGCCCTATCCTGGGGACGGAGGATAGCAGAATGCCACAAAGGACATTTATTATTAAAGAGGAAAACTGAGCATGATAATTTAAGGCAGGAAAGCATAGGCTAACTCTCCATTCATGTGTAAATGCAGTTGGGTTTATGGTCAGTTGTTCAGTCGTGTCTGAACACGCCTGCCAGGCTCCTCTGTCCATGGAATTCTTCAGACAAGAATACTAGAGTAGGTTGCCATTCCTTTCTCTAGGGGATGGGTTCACAGTCAGGACTGCCCTGAACTGTAAAACTGCTAACCCCCTAGCCTTGAAGGGAAAAGATAAATATCAGCTACCCTCTTTTCATTGTACACAAGAAGGCCTGGACAATGACAATCCTTTTTCTGGATTAGTTCCTTCACTGCTCTGTCTCTAAAATCAGAAAGTACCTTGCCAGTAAGTGACTGTCTTTGAAAGTTCTTTTGATATTAGATAATCCCCTGGCCACCCAGAACAGAAAGCATCTGAAGTGCTCTATGGAAATGATTGTCAGTGCTATGGAAGAGAATCCCAATAGAGAAAATATCATGAAAGCCTGGAAGGATTACACCTTTAAAGATGCCATCATTGTTACAGAAAAAGCTATGAACACCACCAAGCCTGAAACAATAAATTCCTGCTGGAGAAAACTGTGTCCAGATGTTGTATGTGACTTTGCAGGGTTTACAACAAAGCCAGTCAAGAAAATCCTGAAAGAGATTGTAGATATGGGAGGGGAAAAAAAAAAAGGTGGGGAGTGAAGGCTTTCAAGATAAGGATTTTTGAGAAATTTGAGAACTAATAGACCCCATGCCAGAGGAATTGACAGAAGACAATTTGATAGGGGGATGAGTGCTTCCAAACCAGGGCAAGAGGCTGAGGAAGAAGACATAGGAAAAGCAGGGCCAGAAAGCAAGCTGACATCAGACAATCTGCAAAAGGATTCCAGTTATTTAAGACTGATTTTGACTTCTTTTACAGCATGGACCCTTCTATGATACAGGCAGTGAAACTACAGCAAATGATGGAAGAAAAACTGGTATCATATAGAAACATTTTTAAGAGAAGTGAAAAAGCAAAAAAAGTCAGACAGAAATTACAGTGTATTGCCATAAAGTTACACAAGTATTTCCATAAAGTTACACCACATGTGCCTGTCTCTGCAGCCTCCCCTTCCACCTCCTCACCTCTTCTCCCTCTGCCACTTTGAGACGGCAAGATCAACCCCTTATCTTCCTCCTCCTCGGCCTACTCAATGCGAAGACGACAAGGATAAAGACCTTTATGATGATCCACTTCCTCTTGCTCCTGCTGCTGCTGCTAAGTCGCTTCAGTCGTGTCGACTCTGTGCGACCCCATAGACGGCAGCCCACCAGGCTCCCCCGTCCCTGAGATTCTCCAGGCAAGAACACTGGAGTGGGTTGCCATTTCCTTCTCCAATGCATGAAAGTGAGAAGTAAAAGTGAAGTCGCTCAGTCATATCCAACTCTTAGCGACCCCATGGACTGCAGCCTAGCAGGCTCCTCCATCCATGGGATTTTCCAGGCAAGAGTACTGGAGTGGGGTGCCATTGCCTTCTCCCCACTTCCTCTTGCTAAGTCGCTTCAGTCGTGTCCGACTCTGTGCGACCCCATAGACGGTAGCCCACCAGGCTCCCCCGTCCCTGAGATTCTCCAGGCAAGAACACTGGAGTGGGTTGCCATTTCCTTCTCCAATGCATGAAAGTGAGAAGTAAAAGTGAAGTCGCTCAGTCATATCCGACTCTTAGCGACCCCATGGACTGCAGCCTAGCAGGCTCCTCCATCCATGGGATTTTCCAGGCAAGAGTACTGGAGTGGGGTGCCATTGCCTTCTCCCCACTTCCTCTTAATGAATAGTAAATAATCATCATACCCCACTGTTAATAATTTATCTGTTGTGTATGTGTCTTGATGTGAAAATCTAAAACCTGCACAGCAAGTACTGAATGAGAAGTTTTTCTGCCATCATTGTCATCACTGCTTAAGTATTTATCATATAGAACTTATGTGTAAGACTTGTAGTGAGTGGATAGCCCATCCTTACTAGGCATAAGGTGAGTGACATTTACAGGAATATAAAATTAATAATGTGTTAGCTTTCTTATTGGTTTCTAACTTTGCTTTCAAAGAATTATATTACTATACAATATGCCTCTTTCTTTCATATTTGGAGAAACAGTCCATCATCACAGGTAAGTGGGTTTTTTTAATGTAACAATGTTTCTAATACTGTACTATGAATATGACTATAATACCATATACCATAAAAATTTTATAATGATTATTCATTATTATGTAGGGTAAGCTTCCATGAAACAATCATATTGCTACTGCTTCTTCATTATCAATGTATGATTCATTAAATAAATATGAATTTCTTCTTCACATTATCTTTTCATTTTTGATGTCCAGTGTTAGTAATACAAATAACATCTACAGTGTTTTGTATCATATAAGATGATATTGATGTAGGTACTGATAGATGATTCATCTTATAAACAGACAACATAAACTTATGGTATTGATGAGTACAGTACAGTCCTGTAAATATATTTTCCTTATGATTTTCTTAATTTCATTTTCTTTTCTCAGTTTGCTCTAAGAATACAGCATAGGATCATATAACATACAAAATATGTGCTAACCTGTTTACGCTATCAGTATGGCCTTTAGTTTACTAATAATTATTAGTAGTTAGGTTTGAGGGGAATCAAGTTTCACTTAGATTTTCAGCTATCTGGGGGATTGATACCCCTAACCTCTTCATTGTTCAAGGGTCAACTGTACTTACATCTGTGTCATGTTCAATTCTGCTATACCAAGTATGATCCTCTCAACTCACAATTAACATCAATAAAAATAATTCAGGTCATTATATATGTGATGCTTTCTGATCATGTTTATTTGTTCAATAACTGTGGTATCTGGACTGATCTGATTTTTACCCTCATATCAAATTCAAGAACCTGAAACATTATTTAAAGCTCCTCTTTGCATCATCTTCTCCTGCCATCTCCTTTAACAAAATTAATTACACTCACAAATATGCTATGCAAATAAACTCCTTTTACTTTTTCTCTCCAACATAGGAAAACATTCCCAACATGGTTTGACTCCAATAGAAAGAAACAAAATGGTGGGAGGTGGGGAAACTCATAACTTGAAAATCAAGTGATCCATCTTCTTCCCTCTCAGGGGTTTGATGAAAGATCCCAGTGCAGACAAAGTTGACTACATTTCCTACCTGGATGACCTCGCTTCCTGCATAGGCGTAAAGCCCAACGTCCCACTTCTGTTCATCAAGGATCCCAGACTAGCATGGGAAGTTTTCTTTGGACCATGTACTCCTTACCAGTATCGCCTAATGGGCCCTGGGAAATGGGATGGAGCCCGAAATGCCATCTTGACCCAGTGGGACAGGACACTGAAACCCTTAAAAACTCGAACCACTCCTGGTTCCTTCAAACCTGCCTCCACGTCACATTATCTGAAAGCCTGGGGGCCACCTATACTGCTTGCTTCCCTTCTACTGATCTACAAATCTTCCATTTTTTTGAAATTGGGGCCAGAAAAACTACAGGACAGGTTATCCCCTTAATTAGTAAGTATTTGGTGAGGATAAATCTGATGGATTATGAGGATTGTCCCCAGTCATATTAACTCTGTTTCCAAATATCTTGTTTTTCCCCTCTCCTCTCCATCATAGCTGTTATCATCCAAGTTTAGGTCTAATCATCTCTTACCTGAATTATTGTTCTGTCTTCCTCTCAAGTCTCAGTACCTCCTTTCTTGCCTCCTTTACTTAAGCAGTTGTTCTAAAATAAAAAATACTGTCATTGTTTCCATCAAGATCTTGGTAGGAATAAGACAGAACTCAAATTAGGTAATTTGTGGAAACTTTAATATAAAGATTATGTCCAATGGTTTGAGCAGAGTGTAGGGAAATCATAAGTAGAATGAAATACTCCCAGACTAGTAACCATGAGATACTTTTACCATCCATAGTTTTTCTAATGCGCCAAAGGGAGAACAAATATGAATAAGAGAGTGAGATTATGTGGAGAGGACCACCTCTCAAGAGCTGTGATCTCCAGCTCACCACTGAAGGCAGTCCATGATGACCCCAAAAGTACAGAGCTAGGGAAATTCAGTGCCTAATCTTACGTTCTTCCCTCCGTCTGATCTTCTGCCCATGCTTCTCAATAGCCTAACCCAACCAAAATTCAGAAGGCAACGTTACTGACTATTGAGGATTTAATTGCATTCATTCCCCCCAAAATATAGTCAAGTTCTAACCTCTGGTACCTGTGAATGGTGCCAGAGGTAACTTATTTGGAAATAGAAAGTGAAAGGAAGAAAGTGAAGTTGCTCAGTCATGTCTGACTCTTTGCAACCCCATGGACTGTAGCCTACCAGGTTCCTCCATCCATGGGATTTTCCAGGCAAGAATACTGAAGTGGGTTGCCATTGCAAACGTACATAAGTTGGAAATAAGATCTTTGCAAATGTACATAAGTTGAGATCATACTGAAATAGGGTGAGCTAGATTCAATATAAAAAGAGGATCCTTATAAAAAGAGGATAAAGCTACTTCCTGGCAATCTAGTGACTAAGACTCCAGGCTCCACATGCAGGGGGCCCAGGTTTGATCCCTGGTCAGGGAATTAGATTCCATATGCCTCAACTGAAGATCTTGCATACTGCAACTAAGACCCAGTACAGCCAAATAAATAATTTTTTTATAGAGAGAGGATAAGACAAAGAGATACAGTCACAGTAGAGAATACCATGTGAAGACAGGCAGAAGTTGGAATGATGCATCTACAAACTAAGGATCGCCAAGCAAACAAACACTGAAAGAGACACAGAACAGATTCTCTCTCAAAATCCACAGAAGAAAAAAGCCCAGGGGCTTTTTTTTCTAACTGTGAAAGAATAAGCCACCCACTTTGCTATGGCAATCCTAGGATACGATGCACCAACTGACGTTTCCTGTGGAGGTCAGCCTCCTAGGCCACAGGGTAGAGCAAAGGTGATGGAGAGTGTATGTGGAAGAACAACCAGAAAGGATCCAGAGCAGACATGTTGCTTTCCAGTTTAAAAATCCTTCAAAGTTTCTCCCTGGATTAGAGATAATAAATTCCTTAGCCCTGAAGAGAAGACTCTTCCTGATCTGAGTCCATTTGCCCAGGTCACCAGAATGTTGGGCTATAGCCACCCCTCCTCTTCAAAATCCTACCATCTAGCACTCATACCTCCTCACTTTGGCATAAGCTGTTGCCTTTTCCAGCTACTCAAATTCACACCTGTCTTTCTAGGGCAAGCCTGATTATCTCCCCTTGTGAGGCCTTCTCTGAGTCCCCAAAGCGGAGCTGACTGCCACTACATAATGACTGGGCTTCCCTGGTGGCTCAGGTGGTGAAGAATCTGCTCACAGTGCAGGAGATCCACGTTCAGTTCCTGGATTGGGAAGAGTCCCAGGAGACGGGCATGGCAACTCACTCCGGTTTTCTTGCCTGGAGAATTCCATGGACAGAGGAACCTGTTGGGCTACAGATCGTGGGGTTGCAGAAGAGTTGCACATGACTAAGTAACTAACACTTTCACTTTCTTTCACTTTTCATGACTGCCATCTCACACACCACTCCATCATTGTTCTGTTCTTACTATAACATTAATGTAATTTTCTTTTTGTGTCTGTCTCCAAATAAATGGTGGGTTTTTGAGAGGAACCATCATCTTGTTCAGCTAAAACACTGCCTGATAAAAATACTGCAAAATAAATATTTGATGACTAAACAGTGGCTTCACTGGCTGACATTCCTTGTCTCTCTTCTACCCACATTGTTTTCTTCTGCCAACTTGATACATTACTTCAGACTACTTCAGCTCTGCAAATGAACAAGAACCGTCCACCAACATCTAACTTTATAAGACAATCCATGTGGCAGTCAGAATGTATACAACTGATCAGCAACTGGGAGCCAGGGGTACTGATGGAAAACGCTAACTCTGGAATTCAACCTGGATTATAATCCCAGCTCTGCCATTAACTGTGAAGCTTTGATCAAGTTACTTAGCCTCTGTGAGCCTCAAGTGTCCTCATCTGGAAAATGAGGCAACAAGAATATCACCTACTTAAAAGTAAACATGAAGTGAGACAATATAGGGTGTTATTTACATAATAAGTTAACTATTAACAGCTGAAGAGTTTGAGGACATTTTTAATTCTCTGAATTAAAGGATTTGAAAACTACAACCTGGTCTATTCCCTGTTGCCTAATCAGGGATATGGCCTCTGCAGTCTGTGGGTCACCTGGGAGCACCTTCCAACCAGGATTACTCTTGTGGCCCTGTGCTCCCCTCTCCCCGCAAGACCTGAGTCCATTGCCACCACCATTGCTGCCATCGCCATGGCACCACTCCCATGCTTTTCAGACAGACCTTCCAGGATGCAAGCCAGTAATACCAAAGAAAGAATTATTCTCCATCATTAGGAGTGGACCTCCTGACATAACTTGTTGATTGTGTCGCTAGGGTTTTGTTGACAACAAGCCCTGGTCAAAGAAGCAATCGAATTCCAGATCTTCAAAACCAACTAAAACTGACCAATAGGAGCAGTGTTGTTGGAGGATGGAAGGAACAAAAAGTGCCCACCAAACCAAGAAGGTATCTTGAGACTGAAAAATGAGGCGGACAGCTCCATGCACTCACTGGATCACATACTGCAAGGCAGCTTACTCACCAGGTGGGATCTGGGTCAAGCAGACAGTGATCCCGAAGTGTTCACAGCTGCACTCCATACCACCAAGCGGTCTTGGAACAATTTTACAGTTTACCTAGGCTATGAGCATATGTCCTTGGAAACAGGACATGCATTTCTAAGTTAAGATTTTTGAACAAGTTAACTAGTCTCATGTGTACCAGAATACATCAAGGAAGGTTTTCCTCATTGTTTGGGGACTATCGGAGCATAAAGGCCATCTGGTCCTAATGATTCTTAAACAATATCTATTAACTATAAAGCCCTTGACAATGGAGAAGTGACCTGCTGCACAGTACAGTCCTAGGTAGGGTCAGTGAAAGGATGGGAGAAATTGTAAAGACCTAAGATGACCCTCAGAGCAGCAGCTAGGGGTTCATCCACCTCCTCGATTGACAAGAAACACAGGTCCCAAGGGTGATTCACAGTCCCATAACATTTAGAAATATTATAAAGTCATTTTAATCTTGATCACTTATCATATAATTCATATTTTTAAACATAAAAGTGTAATTTAAATGAAATTGACAATATTAAAGAAGAATTAGGAGGCAAACCACATTTCCTAAGTTCTTTCAAGGAAATCAAAAATAAGCCAGCTGTAAAAGTCTCTTGTTCAACAATAAAATGTGCTCAAAGCTCAGTATTACAATAAGGTACTTCTGTTATACAATTTCTGAAGATTTATCTCCCCCAAAAGAAATTTTTCAAGTGTAGGGTAAGTCTGTTTTTTGAAAGGACTAAGCTTCAGAGATTGCATTTTCTAGTTTCATAACATACATACATATAACAACATAAGAGGAAATAAGCCCCAGAACATTTTATTGGACTCCTCTTATGCATACAAGTTCTAACACCCTCTCCACGTTGAGCTCACGCTAGCTCTACAAGTCAACACTGAGTCTCCATGCAGGCAGTAATCAGAGCACCTACCATTCACTCTATAGACAGAAATGGAACTATATGCACACTCACACAATCCACTGCACTCAGTTGACCTCACTGTACCCATCCCAGGCAATCCGGCCTCCCTCAGCCACCTTCAGTTAACTTTCAGGTACCTGGCAAGTAAACAGTTGGCAAATAATCAGATGTAATGGTTCAGTGGCAGCAGACAAACAGTAACAGACAAAAGCAGAGAAGAGGTGTAACCAAGAAGGAAGACAGGAAGAGGCAGCTCTTTAGAGTCACGTGGGAGAAATAAATCACTCCCAATAACCTTTAAGAACACCACTAACTTCAAAGACAGAAAACCAGTCAGCCACAGTAAGTTTTCTGGGGCCAATCAGCAGAGGGCGCCCAGTCTCTCCATCAGTGATCGGAAGGAACATGTTGAACTACAGTCTGAACTGTACTAAAACCTAAATCTTTGTGTGTGTGTGTGAGAGGGAGGAGGGGGAGATTATTTTGCTTTGGTTGCATGCACAACTTGTGGGATCTTAGTTCTCTGACTAGAGATCAAACCCTGGCCCTGTCGGTGAAAGCCACGAGTCCTAACCACTAAACCACCAGGGAATTCCTAGCCTGAATCATCTTTTGAGAGGAAGTTTGGTTTCTGAAAGCAGCTAAAAATCATTTAGGACTCAGTATGAGTGTATAAGATGCAAAGACAAACTGAGAAATTTCCTTTAATTTGAAAATGAAACATGATATAAACAATGAAGTTGATTTGCTTCTGTGATTCCAAACAATACGTCTGAAAAATGGAGAAAGAGCAAAAGAATGAAAATCAAGTGACCAGAGCAAGATGCTTTCATAGCTTTTAGCCAAAGAAACAATACATTTGTAAAGACTTGACAAGACAGGGGGGTTTGGGCTGGGGTAATAAATGGTGAAAATGTAACTGGGAAGGCAAGGGTTAGTTTGACATGGTTTGTTTGTAAAGATTTCTCAGCCCCAAATTTCCTATTTCTGGTGATAAGAATATCTTCCTTCCTTCTGGTATAGGGAGCGTACCTTTCACATGGAGACTGGTGGGTGTCATAGTGACTTTTCTGCTCCTACTGTTGTCTCAAACTCTTTCAGCTTAAGATACTCAATATGCTTGGTTGCTCAGTCATGTCCGACTCTTTGCAACCCCATGGAATGTAGCCCGCCAGGCTCCTCTGTCTATGGGGATTGTGGCTCAGGGCTACAACATGATAGCACAAGAAGGGAAGGTGAGAGAGCTTATTGCTGAGGTTCCCAAATGAGTCCAAGGCAAATGTGTACTTGCCTATGGAGGAAAGAAACAAACAAGAGCAAATGTTGAGAGTTTTTTACACAAAGCTAATTAGATGGGGAAACAGTAGAAACAGTGTCAGACTTTGTTTTTTTGGGCTCCAAAATCACTGCAGATGGTGACTGCAGCCATGAAATTAAAAGACGCTTACTCCTTGGAAGAAAAGTTATGACCAACCTAGATAGTATATTCAAAAGCAGAGACATTACTTTGCTGACTAAGGTCCGTCTAGTCAAGGCTATGGTTTTTCCTGTAGTCATGTATGGATGTGAGAGTTGGACTGTGAAGAAGGCTGAGCGCAGAAGAATTGATGCTTTTGAACTGTGGTGTTGGAGAAGACTCTTGAGAGTCCCTTGGACTGCAAGGAGATCCAACCAGTCCATTCTGAAGGAGATCAACCCTGGGATTTCTTTGGAAGGAATGATGCTAAAGCTGAAGCTCCAGTACCTTGGCCACCTCATGCGAAGGCTTGACTCATTGGAAAAGACCCTGGTGCTGGGAGGGATTGGGGGCAGGAGGAGAGGGGATGACCCAGGATGAGATGGCTGGATGGCATCACGGACTTGATGGACGTGAGTCTGAGTGAACTCCGGGAGTTGGTGATGGACAGGGAGGCCTGGCATGCTGCAATTCATGGGGTCGCAAAGAGTCGGACATGACTGAGTGACTGAACTGAACTGATGCTTAAAAGTTTCATTGTTCTTACCATGCTGCTGCTGCTGCTGCTAAGTTGCTTCAGCCGTGTTCGACTCTGTGCGACCCCAGAGACGGCAGCCCACCAGGCTCCCCAGTCCCTGGGATTCTCCAGGCAAGAACACTGGAGTGGGTTGCCATTTCCTTCTCCAGTGCATGAAAGTGAAAAGTGAAAGTGAACTCGCTCAGTCATGCCCGACTCTTAGCGACCCCACGGACTGCAACCTGGGATTTTCCAGGCAAGAGTACTGGAGTGGGTTGCCATTGCCTTCTCCAGTTCTTACCATATCAGTTACCAAAACAGATGAACTTATAGAACTGAAGGATGGTCTAGAAAATGCCATGGTGTCAACTGGCAGATGATGCCTTGAGCCATTGAATCACTGTCCCACATGACGTAGTGTTTGTTCTGAACCAGCAATAATATAAGAGAAAATGGAGCTGCTATTTACTGAGATAGGACAGACTGCAGAATGAGGAAGTATAACAGAGAATTTCAGGATTTGTTTTGACACTTTGAATTTGAAGTGTCTATTAAATATCAGTGTGGAAAAGCTATGAACTTTGAAAGTCATGGCTATATTAAAGTCATAACATCTATTGTAACTGGACTATATTATGTTTATCAAAATAAAAACAACTAATGTAATAAATTATAGGAAAAAAAAGTGTGGAGACCTAGGGGTCTAGAAAAGATTTATATGAGACTCATCAGCAAACAGGTGGTATTTAAAGCCAGTAAACTAGATGAGCTTACCTGGACAGTGGCAGTTGAATAAATGAGAAGCGGTCCAATGATCTTATGGCTCTCTGGAACCAACCAAGGAGACTAAAAGAAGTAGCCATTAGGCAGGGCCACCAAGAACCTAGTATCTTGAAACCTAACTGGAGAAGCTTTTAAAAAGAAAAGGGTGATCAATTATGTCAAAAATGCTACTGTGAAGTCAAGCTGAAAAGAGATCAATACATTTTATACCATGGAGGTCACCATTGCCTATGACAGCTATTTCAGTGAATTGACAGGAGCAAAAGCCTGACTGAAGTGGGCTCAACAGAGTTTGAAAGGAAAATTCTTGATGAAAAATACATATGCAATTTTGAAGAAACTTATAAAGGAAAGTGGTTGGTTACAGAAATAAGGAAAACTTATTCCATGATTATCAAGGGAAAATAGAACAGAGATACTACATATGCAAATACATTAATACGCATGAGGACCTGTGGAAGTACTTAATGCTTTATAATCAAGGTCATCTTTTAAATATAGGTACTTTTTTGCACTGTCAGTCGATACACCTAATTTGTTTTACCCAAAATGTTCATTTCTCTGAGTACCTTACAATAAAGCGATTCCATGCTCAAATACTTTTTAAAATTTTGTGTCAAACAAGGGTAAACAGCTTTCTTGATTGTAGAACTTCTCAGAGCGTTTGATAACTTATTATACTTGTAAAATTTAAGAGAGGTTTATAACATGAAAAGTATCCCATAGGTATCTAACAAAAGAATCCATTCCATTTTCCCCAAATATTTAAATGGCCTACTGTTTTACAAGATGTACCATTGGGAGAAAATGTTTTTAGATACTTCTCTGCCTGAATTTCTACTCTGAAAAGTCCGACTCTTTGTGACCCCATGGACTGCAGCCCACCAGGCTCCTCAGTCCATGAGATTTCCAAGCAAGAATATTGGAGTGGGCTGCCATTTCCTTCTCCAGGGGATCTTCCCGACCCAGGGATCAAACCCAGGTCTCCCGCATTGGAGGTAGACGCTTTAACCTCTGAGCCACCAGGGAAGTCCCAGTTGGCTTCTTACTCAAATATAATTTTGTTACTTTGAGTATCTTGTCACACCCATAAAATTTGAAAGTTGGAATACAAATCACCTAATAACTTCAATTTTTTTATTATCTCAATGAATTTTCATATAATATAACCTATTAAAGCTTTTTGTTGGATAACAAATTAGCTAATTGTTTGTAATCAAATTATATCATATCTTACATAGAAAAAAACAAGTCAGCTACTACCTGGATATATAGTGTTGGAGGAATTTTTTTTTTTTTCCCTAAAAGAGAATAGTTATAGAACTCTACTGGAAAAAGAATACAAGTACTTGCCTTTTTTCATCAAAATAATGTCATTCATTAAGCAAGTACATGACAAACCTTATTTTTAAAAATTGAAAGTTATTTTTTCTCATATTTCTTCCAAGAATTTACCTTATTGTGCCAGTAAAGACCAGAAAGTTACTCTGCCTGTGTCCTCTGGTTTTTTATACAGATAACCAAGAAGTGAGCAAATAGCAAATAAAAGATCATCGCTTTTTTACATAATCATTTTTTCCTAGAATTATACACACATCTGTGGTCTGCCTTAACCACTGAAAATTGACATTTCCCATATCCTCGGGTTAGTGTGACATTAACTGAAGCATCACATTCTGCTAGTATCTCTTTCCCTTATTATTTTTATGCATTTTACGCTATTTTTAAAGACATGCTGTTGAACATGGCATGACTGAATATGAGTGAATCCAAATATCAGAACTTTTAACATGAATACAAATGTCAGATTGCAGGCAAGCCCTCCCTGGTTGAATCGGATAACAGAGAACAGACCTCATGTCCAGGTAATGCTAAAATGCTAGAATTTTATCCTTATAAAAGCGTAAGCATAAATACCATAAGCATAATTGATATAAATTCAGGAAAACATAAATATTTCAGGTTAATTTTGAGAATAAAGTAAAGCTTCAAATCTGTAAGATTCAGTATCAACCTCGATATGATATGAAGGAAAATTTTAACTTAACTAATTAAATTTAAGTACCTGATAATCCCAGGTAACTTATCAGTTTCAGATTGTTGCTGTTGCTGCTGCTGTTGCTGCTAAGTCGCTTCAGTCGTGTCCAACTCTGTGCGACCCCATAGACAGCTGCCCATCAGGCTTCCCGATCCCTGGGCTTCTCCAGGCAAGAACACTGGAGTGGGTTGCCATTTCCTTCTCCAATGCATGAAAGTGAAAAGCGAAAGTGAAGTCGCTCAGTCGTGCCCAACTCTTAGCGACCCCATGGACTGCAGCCCACCAGGCTCCTCCATCCATGGGGTTTTCCAGGCAAGAGTACTGGAGTGGGGTGCCATTGCCTTCTCCATTCAGAGTGTTAGTGACTAGTTTGAATGAGATGCCTTGAAAATAAAATAACATTTGTTCCTTTTGTTGTTGCGTTTGACATTCATTCTCCTTACAGGGTCAGCTCAGTCATGTCCAACTCTTTGTGACCCCAACTCTTTGAGCCCACCAGGCTCCTCTGCCCATAGAAATTTTTAGGCAAGAAAACTAGAGTGGGTAGTCATTTCCTACTCCAGGGGATTTTCCCAACTAGGGATTGAACCCATGTCTTCACATTGGCAGGCGAATGCTTTACCTACCTCTAGAACCACCTGTGGAGAAGGCGATGGCACCCCACTCCAGTACTCTTGCCTGGAAAATCCAATGGATGGAGGAGCCTGGTGGGCTGCAGTCCATGGGGTCGCTAAGAGTTGGGCACGACTGAGCGACTTCACTTTTGCTTTTCACTTTCATGCATTGGAGAAGGAAATGGCAACCCACTCCAGTGTTCTTGCCTGGAGAATCCAAGAGACAGAGGAGCCTAGTGGGCTGCCATCTATGAGGTCGCACAGAGTCGGACATGACTGAAGCAACTTAGCAGCAGCAGCGCAGCACCACCTGGGAAGCCCTAGTGTGTACAGCCAAGTCATTTAAATTTTCAGTAATCCATTTCAAAAAGTGACCACAGGTGACAGGGAATCTCTTGAGACTCATCTTTTAAAATTTGTAGCTGAACAGTTGTTGAAGGAAATCATTGAAAGCTAGGTGACCTGGGGTCTGGGACTCTTTGACACAACATATTTAGAGCATCAAACACAGGTGCATGCCAACCTGATTCTAATTATCTTGACGGCTAGAAAGAAATATCTTTTTACTTCATTTCAGGCTAACCTCCATTTTTCCATTCAAGTGAAAATAATAATACTTAATGTGAGCTATATAAAGCCTTATTTTGCCTTTGCAGCAGTCTGTGCTCTGAGCATTGTCAATCCATACTTCTTTTATTTGGGCGAATCACTCTCTCTTTGAGTCTGTGGAAGAACCCCAGCAGAGGGAAGGATACTTAGCAGAGTCGCAGTATATAAATAGCTCTGCTGAGAGCATTACAAAGGCTCTGTTGTGCTATCACACAGCAGAGCCAATAATATACAATATGAAAAATCCCTGCCAAGTGCACAGAGAATACAGACAACGTTCGCCATTTCTCTGATCGGCTGTTTGTTATGTGTTGCAAGAGTTTATAGCCAGAGAGTCTGCCACACCTCAAATTCTTTCTATTAGAACAATAACAACAACAACATAAGCCATAAACATGCACACAAACATATGTACGATCTGAAAGACATCAGAAGAGAATCAACATCAACAACAACAGCAAAACAGTGGGTAGGAATGGAATTGAGATGCAAACATTTCTACAGAAGCAGAAATGGAATTTTCATGAAGCACCAAAGTCCTGTATAATCATCCCTTGAAGATGTCTTCTGTTTTCTGGAAGCACATCAGTCCACAGACTTGTAAGTATTAAAACATCAGGATTTTTAAAGAAAAATCATACTCTAAAAGAGCACATATGAATTTACTACCTTCTTGAAAATGCTAAAACAAAGCCATTTATTCACCATGAAAATTAAATTTTATTTTCAGAAGATGGACTCTAAAATCAGCATCATTGATTTTTGTTTTCAAAATAAGGCTCAGACGTATAGCAAGAAAATAAGATTTACTTGGAGGATACAACTTAACATTCTCTTAGACTTTACCTGCTATATTTGAAGGTGTGGTTGTCAAATACTCATTCTGGGCAGTCTTGATTTTTGCTACTTTCAACAAACATTTTTCATTTTTATGAGAAAATTTTTCATGAAAATCATCTTATATTTTAGTATAATAGCCTAAAATAACATTGCAGTCAGATACTCTAAAATTTCCTTGCCATCTCACCCAAATCTCTTCACCTCCTTTACTATAACTCTTCTGTGTTTTACTTCCTAGAGTCCTCTGATATTTCTTTCCTCTTCCATCTCTTTCTTTTTTCCAGTTACTTCTAAAATCAGTCATACCCTTGTTTCGATTTTATCTTTATTTTATATAAATCTGCTTCTGAATTTCTCTCCTCTTCCTTGACTCCTCCCCCACCAAAAAAATGAGGCAGCAGTAGAAATTTTTTGTAATAATACTTTATAAATTTTCTCAACTTGTGGAGAACAAAAAGTTCAAGGTAAACTTTTTCAGCATATGCAAAGTTCCTTTGTTGGGATCCAGTCATACATTACATTCCAATTCAAAATTCACCTGTACTGTGAAATTTCTCTCTCCTCAGGGAAAAATGTTTGTTTTCCTATCTGCCCCCCACCCCAGGAATTGTATACATGATTCTATTTTAGAACTTGTCATATTATCTTATGGAAGGTGGTTTACATATTTATCTGAATTGCTTGATTGGAAGAAAAATGGCTTATACATCCTCTTATTCTCTATACCCAAAATGATATCCTAAAACCAGCAGGTCATCAATAAATGAAGTTTGAAGAAATCTATACACTCAAATGGTTTTGAGTTTATAATCCTCTTTCCATTTATTGGAGAAGTCAATTAACCTATATAAACTCAGATTCATAATTTGTAAATTATAATTACTTCCCAAGGTAGGAAATGATGCATTTAAATTACCTAGCACATTACCTGGCACAGAGTAATTGCTCAATTTGTGTTAACTGTTTGCTCCTTGGGAACATGGACTTCTTCTAATAATAAATAATTTTGATATGGTTATAATTTCTTTAAAAATAAAACTGCTAGAACTCCCTCAAACACTTTTTGTTATGGCCAACATCATCCTACAAATGTGCCATTGGGTGCTTCATTAAATGACATATAGATTCCCTAAAGGTGAAGTTGAGGACTTGAAACTTTTCTGTAATGGTCATCATGAAGGAGGAGGAAATACAGATGGTTCATGGCAGATCCAGCTGACTGGGGAGCATTGCTTGATGACAACTCTGGCCCAGAACAGTGAAAGGTAAGGGCCCATCTGAAAGTCTGGCTCAGTGGCCTAGAATAAGATTGCATGCACGTCAAACATGAGATCTGTCATTTGATCTACCCAGGCTGCTAAGTCACTTCAGTCGTGTCCGACTCTGTGCGACCCCATAGACGGCAGCCCACCAGGCTCCCCTGTCCCTGGGATTCTCCAGACAAGAGTACTGGAGAGGGGTGCCATTTCCTTCTCCAGTGCATGAAAGTGAAAATTGAAAGTGAAGTCGCTCGGTCGTGTCTGACTCTTCGCGACCCTATCGACTGTAGCCCACCAGGCCCCTCCGTCCAAGGGATTTTCCAGGCAAGAGTACTGGAGTGGGTTGCCATTTCCTTCTCCACTGAGTCATCATTATTACTCCATTCAATGTATTGCATGATTATAAATTCTACTCGAATACATTAAAAAACAAACTAGCTAATGCTTGCTTTGTATATAATCATCTATTTCTGGAGAAACCTTACTTTACTTACTACTCTTAACAAAATAAAAGTCATAATCTAAACTATATTAAGAACATAATATAGATTCCTGGTGTTCTGCCTGAAATAAATACATCTGTCTATACTACAAATGATTTCTTGGCACATTGCTCTTGAAAGGCTGTTTGTTCTATGGGTGTAGATGAGAGAAACATTCAGAGATTTAATTTCTTACCGATAATTTAAAAATTTCACTTTCATTTCTTGCCTATCACATCCAACTTAAAAAAAAAAAAATCTCCAAATTTCCCTAAATTCTCAAATTTCTGAAACTGCTTAAAAGAAAAGAATCTATTTAGGTTGTTTCTTCCTTTTCAGTTCAGTTCATTTCAGTTGCTCAGTCATGTCTGACTCTTTGTGACCCCATGGACTGCAGCACACCAGGCTTCCCTGGCCATCACCAACTCCTGGAGCTTACTCAAACTCATGTCCACTGAGTTGGTGATGCCATCAAACCATATCACCCTCTGTCGTCCCCTTCTCATCCCATCTTCAATCTTTCCCAGCATCAGGGTCTTTTCCAATGAGTCAGTTTTTCACATCAGGTGGCCAAAGTATTGGAGCTTCAGCTTCAGCATCAGTCCTTCCAATGAATATTCAAGACAGATTTCCTTTATATGGACTGGTTGGATCTCCTTACAGTCCAAGGGACACTCAAGAGTTTTCTCCAACACCACAGCTCAAAAGCATCAATTGTTCGGCACTCAGCTTTTTTTATAGTCCAACTCTGACATCCATACATGACTACTAGAAAAACCATACCTTTGACTAGATGGATCGTGTCAGCAAAGTAATGTCTCTGCTTTTTAATATGCTGTCTAGGTTGGTCATAGCTTTTCATCCAAGGAGCAAGCATGTTTTACTTCATGGCTTCAGTCACCATCTACTGCAGTGATTTTGGAGCCCCCCCAAATAAAGTCTCTCACTGTTTCCATTGTTTCCCCATCTATCTGCCACAAAATGATGGAACCAGACACCATGATCTTAGTTTTCTGAATGGTGACTTTTAAGCCAAGTTTTTCACTCCACTATTTCATCAAGAGGCTGTTTAGTTCCTCTTCACTTTCTGCCATAAGGATGGTATCATCTGCATATCAGAGGTTATTGATATTTCTCCCAGCAATCTTGATTCCAGCTTGTGCTTCATCTAGTCCAGCATTTCTCATGATGTAATCTACATATAAGTTAAATAAGCAGGGTGACAAGATACAGCCTTGACGTACTCCTTTCCCGATTTGGAAACAGTCTGTTGTTTCATGTGCAGTTCTAACTGTTGCTTCTTGATCTGTATACAGATTTCTCAGGAGGCCGGTCAGGTGGTTTGGGATTCCCACCTCTTGAAGAATTTTCCACGGTTTGCTGTGATCCACACAGTCAAAGGCTTTGGCATAGTCAATAAAGCAGCAGTAGATATTTTCCTGGAACTCTCTCACTTTTTTGATGATCCAATGGATACTGGCAATTTGATCTCTGGTTCCTCTGCCTTTTCTAAATCCAGCTTGAACATCTGGAGGTTCATGGTTCACACACTGTTGAAGCCTAGCTTGGAGAATTTTGAGCATTACTTTACTAGCGTGTGAGATGAGGGCAATTGTGTGGTAGTTTGAGCATTCTTTGGCATTGCATTTCTTACGGATTGGAATGAAAACTTGGAATGAAAACTACAAGTCTTGTGGCCACTGCTGCATTTTCCAAATTTGCTGGCATATTGAGTGCAGCACTTTCCCTGCATCATATTTTAGGATTGGAAATAGCTCAACTGGAATTCCATTCAGTGTGGTTAGTTTTCTGTGATTGTGGTTCTGTGATTCATCCTGTCTGCTCTCTGATGGATAAGGATAAGAGATTTATGAAGCTTCCTGATGGGAAAGACTGATTGAGGGGAAAACTGGGTCTTGTTCTGATGGGCAGGGCCATGCTCAATACATCTTTAATCCAATTTTCTGCTGATGGGAGGGGCTGTGTTCCCTCCTTATTGTTTGACCTGAGGCCAAACTATGGTGGAGGTAGTGAAAGTAACGGCTACCTCCTTCAAAAGGGCCCATGCATGCACCACATTGCTGCACTCAATGCCCCCAATCCTGCAGCAAGCCACTGCCAATTCACGCCTCCATCAGAGACTCCTGGACACTCACGGGCAAGTCTGGGTCAGCCTGCTGTGGGGGTCCCTGCTCCTTCCTCCTGGGTCCTGGTGCACACAGGGTTCTGTTTGTGCCCTCCAAGAGTCTGTTTCCCAGTCCTGTGTAAATTCTAGCAGCTCTATGGTGGGGTTAATGGCGACCTCCTCCAAGAGAGCTTATGCCATACCCAAGTCTGCTGCACCCGGAGCCCTTGCCCCTGCGGCAGGCCACTGCTGACTGTACCTCCGCAGGAGACACAAACACAGCTCTGACTCTGAAACACAGTTCCTCCCATTAATTGCCTTAAATGCACAGACCCAGGTTTAGTATTACCCAAATCTATTCAATATTTTTCACTTAACTTTGTCTGTTTCTCTACTCTGTATTTGTATCATTCAGTTTTTCCCCAAAGGATGCCAGCTTTGCACTTATATCAACTGAAACTCATTCTGATGTGTTTTGTTAGGTCGTTTTCCTATGTCTTCAAGGCCATTTTCATTTTCACTGTTAGTTTTCTCAATGATTCAGGCCTTAACAGTAGAAATGAAGTACGTAGTTCCCAATACTTTTGGAAAAAGTGCTTGACTGTTTCCCCCAAGTATCCAAGCTTCCAGGAAAACCACACAACACCCTTGTTTTCTAGATCTCTAAATGAGTTTTTTCCTGACTTTACCTTCCTCCCTTTCCAGACTAGAATCTTTGGACAGTAGCTTAAGTCTCTCTCTTGCTAGTATCTCAACTCCTTTAGACTCATAACTCCTGTGATCCTGTCCTGTAAATATTTAGTTCTCAATAAGCCCAGTCATCCATCTCTACATTACTACATACATACTGAGCTGTGTTAGGAAAAAATCACAGAAGCATATCATTTGATACATTTACAAATAAACGCTTCTGATTTTAACAATGCCCTCTAGGTTGATAAGTAATTTTAAATGATTTTAATTAGTTCTCTTTTCCAACTCTAGAGTAGTTGTCCAAAGTTTTGTTATTCTTTTGAAATGAATATTAAACTTTTACCTACTTTATTCTCAGTATATATCTGGAAACCAAGGTCATCTGGAATGTATTTCCTCAACTTCCTGCCTCTTATTTTAACAAAATGATTTACTCCTAAAACATTATAACCTCATCCCATGCTGCTTCCAGGGGTGGGGAGGAACAGCCCTATTTATATTCAAGAACAGACCTTCGCCTCTTATCTAAATCAGTGGTACTGCTAAGTGATCAAGTTTTTACTGATCAAAATGATAAAAGAAATAGGAATTTTTCACAAACTGTTTAATACTAATGTCCACGTTTATTCTGAGAAATCCATTTCTACCTCACTCATCTTCCTTGAAAAAGAAAGGAAAAAAGTGAGATTACAAATATGTATATTTCTTGTTTGCCTACAGTTTAGATCACATTTTTTTTTCTATTTCTTCTTTCTTTCAGAATTAAGCTTCTAAAATGATATACATCCACTGCTGCAACTTCTATAATTCCCACTTAACCACTAGCATTAGATTCCTATTCAGTAAATATACTTTTGTTATGATCAGTAACTATCTCTTTAATCATCAAAGTTAAGGGTCACATTTAAAGTTCTCATTTTCTTTGATCCCAAATATGCCTTTGGAACCACTGACCAGTCCCACAGCTTTGAAAGTTTTTCCTCCCTTTGATACTGCAACATTCTTTTCTTGCTCTACTTACTTTCTCACAGCACTATTTGTCCTCCTTTTGGAGGTCTGTCTTATCTGCAAGCATCTTAAATTTTGATGTTTGTCTTGGGCTCTCAGTTCATTCTAGTCTCACATGACTCACTCTCTGTGTAATCCCATTCCTATTCCTGACAACTGCAAATAATCTGTAGCTGGACAGATCTCTTGATAGAGTAATAAATTTGTTATTAACTTCTCATTTTATCCATAGATCCTGTTAACCTTCAGTTAAATGTTCTTAAGTTACAAATACTTTTTCTCTTAGGTTTTCTCTCTCCACCCTTGAATTAGCTGTCCAAGTCAGATACTGCTTTTCCTTTCCTTTCATTTTCCAGCCAGTTTCAGTTAATTAAGCCAACTTGCAAATTCTTCTTGTCTTCTGGATCCTGACAAGTACCACTTTAACCAGTTTCCTTTGACTTCATCATTATGGCCTTCATTAAAGCCATATCTTTCTGACTCCAAACTCTTTCAAAATGCACCTCAGTTCAGTTCAGTTCAGTCATGTCCAGCTCTTTGCAACCCCATGAATCGCAGCACGCCAGGCCTCCCAGTCCATCACCAACTCCCGGAGTTCACTCAGACCCATGCCCATCGAGTCAGTGATGCCATCCAGCCATCTCATCCTCAGTCGTCCCCTTCTCCTCCTGCCCCCAATCCCTCCCAGCATAAGAGTCTTTTCCAATGAGTCAACTCTTCGCATGAGGTGGCCTAAGTACTAGAGTTTCAGCTTTAGCATCATTCCTTCCAAAGAAATCCCAGGGCTAGTCTCCTTCAGAATGGACTGGTTGGATCTCCTTGCAGTCCAAGGGACTCTCAAGAGTCTTCTCCAACACCACAGTTCAAAAGCATCAATTCTTCAGCGCGCAGCCTTCTTCACAGTCCAACTCTCATATCCATACATGACCACTTGAAAAACCGTACCCTTGATTAGATGGACCTTAGTCAGCAAAGTAATGTCTCTGCTTTTGAATATGCTATCTAGGTTGGTCATAACTTTCCTTCCAAGGAGTGCCTTTTAATTTCATGGCTGCAGTCACCATCTGCAGTGATTTTGGAACCCAAAAGAATAACTGACACTGTTTCCCCATCTATTTCCCATGAAGTGATGGGACCAGATGCCATGATCTTCTTTTTCTGAATGTTGAGCTTTAAGCCAACTTTTTCACTCTCCTCTTTTACTTTCATCAAGAGGCTTTTTAGTTCCTCTTCACTTTCTGCCATAAGGGTGGTGTCATCTGCATACCTGAGGTTACTGATATTTCTTCCGGCAATCTTGATTCCAGTTTGTGTTTCTTCTAGTCCAGCGTTTCTCATGATGTACTCTGCAAAGAAGTTAAATAAGCAGGGTGACGATATACAGCCTTGACGTGCTCCTTTTCCTATTTGGAACCAGTCTATTCTACAATGGTATGGTTTCTACAGGATGAAGTCCACGCTCCTAACCATGCTTTTCAAAGCCCCTTCCTCTCTTGTATACTTCTCAGCACTCTTTGGTATCTTTCTCACCCTGCCTTACTAAACACCTTAGCACACCCAGCATGCCTTCTCTTGGGCACATGCTTCCCTCCTGCTGCAATATCCTTCTTTTTCACCCAAATTCTTGAGCAACATTCAAGCTAGAGCTGAAGGTTCTCTCTAAGACACCTCTTTGGTTTCTTTTACAGTGCCTATTAAAGGATTGCTTACTTGCTTTGTTCAACACATTATAAGCTTCTTGACTAGAAGGAATTTGCTGTTTTCATCTGGTACGGAACCTGGTTTGTTGCAGGCATGTAACAGATGTGCACTGCTAAATAGTATTCTCTTCTCTCAGCATTGAATCTAATTTCTCGCCTTCATTTAAGCACACTATTAAAATCTCCAGCTCATCCCTAGGAGTTTCATAATTCTTTTAGTCATGAGCTTTATAACTCGTTTGCTAATGGCAATGTTAAGCTTTTTCATTTAGAAACAATCATGAGGCTTAGCTCACAAAATCTTTTGGGGGCAAGTTGAAGTATGTTGGTGCAAAAATAAACTAATGATGACAGTAGAGGTATGTCTTGGGCTAAAGTTATTGAAAACGTACGACACTATTTAGAACAGCTCACTTATAATCTGATATTGGCAACCCTAAAAGTTCATATTGCTCTGTGCTCAGTAGAAAGTTGGTAACTGACTCACGAATTTAATTGGAAATGTTTTTTGAAATTAAGGGTTTTTATGTAAAGGAAGAACTTAGCAAGACTACAATTTTTTTTTCAAATATTCTGTCCTCCCATTAAGAATAAAAAATAATTTTATTCTTAAATTGTAGGACTATAACCACATTTTATTAGACTACTTACTCTAAATCTTTCTTCTCATGGAAGGAAGGTTAAAGAAAAAGTGTAAAATACATGATGTGCTCTTTGGCATTCTCCTAGTTCCTAATGCAATGTCTCTCGCTTCTCTGACAACGCGCCCTTCCTAAGCACCCAGACAGTATCTTCCACCTCCCCAGCCACCCATGATATTTCTGAAGAGTGAGAGTGTAATAAAGATTGAAGAGTGATAATAGAATGATAGTGTAATAAAGACTGAAGTTCTACTCCTTCGTGACAACTTTTATTTAAACATGGCACTTAAACAGACCAAAAAAATTGTGAGACTTAAAGGAATTATATTCAAATGTTAATTTTTGACTCTAACAATTGGTGGAACTGTTTTTTCTGGGGGGATGGGAGTGAGAAGAGAAAACTATTTAATGCCGCCTAAATTATAACAACTACTCATAAGATGAGATGTATTGTTAATTTCCTGGAAAACATATCAGAACTGGTCTGAAGATAGGCCTTTAGCTTGTTTTCTAAAAATTAATTTGATTTTTTTAAAAACACTGAGGAAATTAGGATTCAATCATATGCTGCAGAGCCCAGAAAATATCATTCAGGAGCCAACTAACAAACACAACTCATGAGGTGACAGCAAGGGATTAGGTGACCCATCACAGTCCCTGTAAAGGAGTTTAGAAAGAAAACCAGAAAGGCAGCGTTCTTAAGAAAACTTGGTCTCCAAGAAGCGTTACCTGGTATTTACCTGGGCACATGCTTAGTGTGAAAGTTAGGGCTGGAGGAGCATGAATAGTTTCTGAAAACTTTCATACAAGTTATTTTAAGTCATAAACCACATTTACCCACTGCTTCCTCAATTCACAAGAAAGAAATGCACAGATGAATAACATTTAAAGTAAGATAAATGAGAAAGGGGAGTATCTCGAATTTATCATCGACTACTTTCTATGCTTGTAAGCCAGATTTTGGAGTAGAAGTATAATTATTAGAAGATTTTTATGTTTCTTTTCATTGAGCTGAGGATCAATAGTATATGAACTGAGGGGAGAATTTTCCCAGAGTTAGAGTTTTAGTAAACATCAATTTGCTAAGCTCTGATGGAAATTTGAATTACTATTTATGTATGTGAAAAGTAAAAAAGAAAAATATGCTACTCTTCAAAAATGTCTTTGAACGTTGTATACTTGATAATAAATTTCAAGTGGATTCAAAGTTATTTAAATGATACCTATATCTTTAAATTCTTGTCTCAAGAAAGTTTTTAAGGTATATCTGGTATATATAACATAGATAAGGTTAATCTATATTAATCATTGTGATACGAATCTCAGGAAAAATATCTAACATGTAATGGTACTCAGCAAATATTTCCTAAATAAATGGCACACTTCATAAACTGAACTGATACATGAACCGTGAACTTCCAGATGTTCAAGCTGGATTTAGAAAAGGCAGAGGAACCAGAGATCAAATTGCCAACATCCGCGGGATCATGGAAAAAGCAAGAGAGTTCGAGAAAAACATCTATTTCTGCTTTATTGACTATGCCAAAGCCTTTGACTGCGTGGATCACAATAAACTGTGGAAAATTCTGAAAGAGATGGGAATACCAGACCACTTGACCAGCCTCTTGAGAAACCTATATGCAGGTCAAAAGTTGGAACTGGACATGGAACAACAGACTGGTTCCAAAGAGGAAAAGGAGTACGTTAATGTTGTATATTGTCACCCTGCTTATTTAACTTATATGCAGAGTACATCATGATAAACACTGGGCTGGAAGAAGCACAAGCTGGAATCAAGATTGCAGGGAGAAATATCAATAACCTCAGATATGCAGATGACACCATCCTTATGGCAGAAAGTGAAGAGGAACAAAAAAGCCTCTTGATGAAAGTGAAAGAAGAGAGTGAAAAAGTTGGCTTAAAGCTCAACATTAGAAAACGAAGATCATGGCATCTGGTCCCATCACTTCATGGGAAATAGATGGGGAAACAGTGGAAACAGTGTCAGACTTTATTTCTTTGGGCTCCAAAATCACTGCAGATGGTGACTGCAGCCATGAAATTAAAAGACACTTACTCCTTGGAAGAAAAGTTATGACCAACCTAGATAGTATATCCCAAAGCAGAGACATGACTTTGCCGACTAAGGTCCGTCTAGTCAAGGCTATGGTTTTTCCAGTACTCATGTATGGATGTCAGAGTTGGACTGTGAAGAAGGCTGAGCGCCGAAGAATTTATGCTTTTGAACTGTGATGTTGGAGAAGACTCTTGAGAGTCCCTTGGACTGCAAGGAGATCCAACCAGTCCATTCTGAAGGAGATTAGCCCTGGGATTTCTTTGGAAGGACTGATGCTAAAGCTGAAATTGCAGTACTTTGGCCATCTCATACGAAGAGTTGACTCATTGGAAAAGACTCTGATGCTGGGAGGGGTTGGGGGCAGGAGGAAAAGGGGACGACAGAGGATGAGATGGCTGGATGGCATCACTGACTCGATGGACGTTGAGTCTGAGTGAACTCCGGGAGTTGGTGATGGACAGGGAGGCTTGGCATGCTGTGATTCACAAAGAATCTTTGGGGTCACAAAGAGTCACGACTGAGCAACTGAACTGAACTGAATATTAATAATATTTAAATATTTACTGAGTGCTGACTATGCACCAGGCCTTGCAACAATGGATTCCTGTGTAATATCTTTTTTAATCCTCATGGCAACTGTATAAAGTGAAATGGTGATCCTCATTTTAAATATAAGGTAAATGAAGTACTGAAAGTTGAAGTAATTTCCCCAGCTAGTGAATGAGGGAGTCACACAGGCATAGGAACTTTGGAATCCCTGCAGTTAACCACCAAGCCATATCTCTTCTGCTTCTTCTACTGTGTTTTCCTACATTCAGTCATTTAACAAGCATTTATTGAGTAGCTTTTAAGTGCTAAGCTCTATTCTAGAACTGAGGTTATTAGAATGAGCTGAATAGTAATTTACATTCTCCTTAACCTTATCACATTCAGGAGAGGGATGGAGAAGAAAACTCAAGTTAAATTGATAAAGAAGAGATAAAAAATAAATAAATGCAGAAGAAAGAATGGAGTATAACAGCTGAGATTGCTATTTTAGATAGAAGTCAACTGAAACTATTCTTTTAAGGTGACACTTCCCAGAACCATAAAGAAAAGAGGAAACAAGCTATGCAAATATATGAGGGGAATCTGTCCTAGCTGTGGCCAGGGGCAGAGCATCTCCAGAGGCGGCCAGTGTGGGCAGAGCAGACAAGAAAGTAGGAAGAGATAGTGAGAACAAAGGTGAGCTGCAGGGAGGCACAAGACGGTATAGGCCATGATATAAAGACCTTGGGTTTTATTCTCAGTGTCTTAGGAGATATTCTAGGGCTGTGAGAAGTGAAATTATTTAAAAACAATAAACACACACACACACACATACATCTTGCTATTGTATAGACACTAGACAGCTCAGAATTGATTATATAGAAATGAGGAAATAGGTGATTAGAAATGTCACAGAATTAAATATTTTCCTTCTGTAACTCAGTGACTCTTAGGTCCAATGGGCTGAGCTAAGAAAATCTGCCTATGAGAAAAGTGCTGAATTTGATTAGATCACTGCCAGTTACACATCTGTATGGTCCTCTTTTTCAGGTTACATATACAAATCATTTCTTTTCTCATCATTCCATATATCCCCTACATAGGGATAACTTATGGGTCAATAATCCCAACTGATATTGTTCTCCTCAGTTTCAGATCCTCATATCAAGCATGACTGTCCCTCTTCCTGAATGTCCCACTCAAAAGCATTTTGAACATCATGTATCCAAAATCAAACTCTTCATCTTCTTCTATAAACTCTCTTCTCTCTTAAATTCCCTGTATTGCTAAATGGTATCACCATCTGATGCTGGGAGGGATTGGGGGCAGGAGGAGAAGGGGACGACCGAGGATGAGATGGCTGGATGGCATCATGGACTCAATGGACGTGAGTCTGAGTGAACTCCGGGAGTTAGTGATGGACAGGGAGACCTGGCGTACTGCGATTCATGGGGTCGCAAAGAGTCGGACACGACTGCGCGACTGAACTGAACTGAACTGAACTGATCCCACTTATGCAAAGTCATAGGCCTAGGTCTGCTTATCCTTTTATTCAAGAATATTTATTAAGATCTACTATATAACAGAAATAATATTGAGATCAGGGGAAGCAGGTGTGGATTCAACACATGAATCTTTGTGTCTAGTGAGGCATGTGGTCAAGAAACAACAGCACAAATGACTAGACATAACAAGGAATGCGTAGGGTGTGAAAAGATTATAAAATCTGGGCTGAGATGTTAGAGATCTCCTGGGGTAGTTTTCACTGAATCTGAAACACAGAGTGTTAAATGAGTGTTAAAATCAGTGAGGATTGGGTGACAGTAGAGGAGAGAAAGAAAAGGGATGAGAGACACAGAGGAGAAGATGTGAAATAGAAAAAGAAAGACAGATATAAAGAGAGTTTGCAGAGGGTAGAGAAGAGAATGTATTTTAGGTTTTAGGCAGAAGTCATCACTTATACAAAAGCCCTGGGTATACAGCGAATAATGAAAAGAGAAGAGAGTTCAGGATGGTAATCCGAAGAACACTAGTTAATAGTGTTCTAGTTTATAGAAATTGATTTAAAAATAAAGAATAGAAAAGATGTAGGCAAAGACTGAGGAAAGTTAGAGTTGAAAAATCAGGAGAGTATAATGGGAAGGAAAAAAGGAGTTTTAAAATACAACTGAAAAGAAAAAAAATCAAGTAAAATGAAGACTTAAAATTGTCCATTGGAATTGTTAACACTGAGTTCAGAAAAGACCTCAACTGCAGATGACATTAGCAGCAACTATAATTGGATGTTTTGGAAAGTGACCATAATTCCTAAGAGTCTATGTTATAAAAACAGAAAACTAAACAGAAATTGTCAAATATCTTGAAGAGATAATTCACATGATAGGAAACTTGATTGGCCAAACAAACATAGGAAAAGCAGCTCAAACTTCTTAGTAATCAAGGAAATTCTATGTTATTTCACATACCAGTACACCAGATTAACAAAAAATATTCCATTTTAACAATATCAAGTACTGCCAATACAATAGCGTGAAACCACAGGAACACTTAAACACTGCCGGTTATGTTACACACCTTGGAAACAACTTGTCTTTCTTAGAAAAATCAAAGATACCTATGTTCTGTGACCTCCAAATGTCCTATAGTAATCTGCACACATGTATATCATATGTAAATACACCAGAATGTGCATATACACAGTATTATTTTTAAGAGCACAAAACTGGAAGTAAATGTCTACAAACAATAAAACAGATAAATATAAGTGGTACAAGAATATGATAGACCACAATATAATGGATTTTTTAAATTAAATGAACTCCACACAACACAGATGAATCTCAAAAGCATTACATGGAAGAATACTACAGAATGATCCACTGTGTAAGATATCATCAAGCAGTTAAAAGTGAAAAAATAGTATTTAGCATTATACACATAGTGGCAAAACAATAAACAAGAACACAGCAAAAACAATAATTTCAAAATGATGTCTATCTTATTGCATTATATACAATATGATAAAAAGGAGATATGAGTAAGGAGAGCTACATTAAAAATTTAAGTTACTGGTAGTACTCCATTTATTCATAGGTAATTGACACTTCTTTGAATCCATTTTTTCCACTTTTTTTTTTTTAAAGAATGATAGGGCAAGAAAGGAATAGAGAAAGTAGACAAAGTCTTATGAAAACAAGAGAGAGAGTGATAAGAAAAGGATGTGAAGACCAAGATAACTTCACAAGATGAAAGAGACTTTTACTACCACTAAATAGCATCTAGAAGAGAGAACTTAAACACAGATTCAGGAGAGATAGAATAAGCTCTGGAGCAGCTGGGAGGGGTCAAAAATGAAGGAAAGTTTGCATAGCTTCATTTTTCTTATTTATTAATTGAGGAAATAACTTCCTTCCACACAGATGTATGTGATACAATACCTAAGGACACAAATCACTGTTTTTTTTTTAAAGACAATTTAGAGTAAATTCAATTAAGTCCTATGTGACTCATGTCTTTATCTTTCCTTTTAAAAATATTTTAGTGTAGAACATTTTCAATGGACACAGGAGTAAACAGAGCAATTATTAAACACCCCCACATATCCATTGCCCACATCAAAAATTATCAACACATGGCATTTTTATTTCATCTGTAACCCTACTCATTTCTCCCACATTATTTTAAAGCAAATCTTGGATATCATATCATTTAATCTGTAAATATTTTTATATGTATCTCTAAAATATGATACTTGAAAACCATATCCACAATGTTATTGCCATGCCGTAATACATAATTCTTAATATTATCAAAGAGCCATAATTGATTTCCTTCTGACACACTCTCCAGAAAACTCACACCTTCCACCTCCCTAACACTTAACTCTGATCAGTACCATTAAACATGATTTAAAATAACATGATTTAACATGATCAGTATCATTTAACATAATTTAAAATCTACTACTACTACTAAGTCGCTTCAGTCGTGTCCGACTCTGTGCGACCCCAGAGACGGCAGCCCACCAGGCTCCCCCATCCCTGGGGTTCTCCAGGCAAGAACACTGGAGTGGGTTGCCATTTCCTTCTCCAGTGCGTGAAAGTGAAGTCGCTCAGTCGTGTCCGACTCTTAGCGACCCCATGGACTGCGGCCTACCAGGCTCCTCCGTCCATGGGATTTTTCAGGCAAGAGTACTGGAGTGGGGTGCCATTGCCTTAAATAGATCCACAGTATCCCTGACTTGCATGAGACCTCACCAACTTCCAGCACCAAACCTGTAGTCTGTCCCAATTTTACACCACTCTCTCCGAGTTGACTTTTTTTAATTGAAGAATATGTTCTCCCAAGTCTCCAACTTGTGTTCTGAGTCACAAGTTATTCAAGTTAACTTATATTCCAGGTAATTAGTCCTGGACCCACTTATCAGAATTTTATCGCAATAATCATGTTTCATAGGAAGGGTTAACAGAAAGTTGTAAAGAAAATGTAGATCAAAAAAAAAAGTCAAGTCTATAAAAAATTCACAGCAGTGATCAAATTTGGAGTTTTCATTGTGTCCTTGGTGCAGAAAAAGAACTCAGTACATGCACAGAGAAGCATGTCAAAATGTTCAGTTTGTTCCCAGAGCTCTGACACCAGTGACTTCGATTAAATAGCAGTGAGCTGGAAAAGCATTCTGGGTATTGGTATGCAAATGAATTCACCAAGCATTTCTTCCTATGGTTTTGGAATTCCCACAGCCATAACTACAATGACACGTATATTTTAAAGTTGAATTTTAAGCAACTAAATATAAGACTAAAACTGTCCTTTAATCCTAAGAGAATTAAATTTTTCTCCAAGAGGAACAAAACTATTTTTAATATAACATTATGTCGTAAAGTGTTTTCAAAGATACATGAGAACAAATGTATAGGGCATAACCTTTAATCCATAATTTCAGCCTCAAGATGCTGTAATGGCTTTCTTTGAATTAAGACAATTCTATTTGGGAGTTTTAAGGAAGGTCATAATTGGTATGTGAGCAATTAGAGATCAATGGTTGGATAGTAAAACATTGTTTGTACAGCCTCTAGAGCATCAGCTTGGCTTTTAAAATAAATACTGCTTCAATCATTTAATTTTATAAGAAACTAACAGCACTCTGAAGCAATAACTACTTTGTAGAAAAGGGAAAGAAAAAAATCATTCTCTCACTCGTATAGAAATTCACATAGAGAATTTTAAAATATATTTATATTTGACACCTCGACTGTCAATTCCCTTATTCTAAAGAGAGTGAATTACCATGAAGGCATCTCTGGCTCAGAGAAAATATTCTGGTAGCGACGCTTTAGTATTGTAAGACAGCATCTTGATTTCTTAGTCTGTAACTCCACCCCCTTCCCACTCTGCACCCCCCTCCCACTTTAAATAAAGTAGTATTCAATTCTAAAATTATAAACTGAAACACAAAGTGCATAATGCAAACCATCCTTCTTCTGTGTAAGCCAAGATCACTTTGCAGCATACCCCTGCAGGGGACCTAACAGGGAATTTCCAAAACATTAATGTATTCAGAAGAAATGTCAAAATAAAGCAAGCCTGTAAACATTGTCTGTGGGAAGCTTTTTTGTGCCCTCCTCGAATGCAAAAGGAACTCTCATTTTCCCACAGAAGTAGATCTGTTTCTGCCATCTAGTGACAATAGGCCAATGGGTGCTTAGAAAAGAAAAACATTTTCTAAACAGGCTCAACAAATCCATCTAAAGCAACCAGTATTTTACACACATATATGGGGGGGCGCGCACACACACACACACATATACACACAGATTCTTTAGAAAGGAATCTTTAACAGGGTGTTCAGAGAGTAAGTGGTGTCCAGATGTTCCTGACTAATCTCTGAAATAGGGGGTGGGGGGAAGGATAATAGTATCTATATGGGCAGAATGTTTTTAAAGTTGCCCAATCACTTTCACATGTATTATCTTCACAAGGGTCTAAAACGGAGTTCAAGCTCTGGTAGGGAGTATGGGCTCTAGAGTCAGACTGTCTGGATGTAAAGCTTATCTACTCATACTTGAACTTTTGTTCATGACTCATCCAAGCAGAGGATTCACCTGAATATGAGGTTTTATTGTTCACTGCCTCTATCTCACATCTTTTTGTCTATTAAGTTCCATTATGGTGAAAGCATTAAACTAAACAAATCACCTTTATTTAAACATTCTGACTCTTGAACTTTATAGGCATATTAATGTCGACAAGTAGATTTTAGAACTATTTGGTGGCAGACACCTGTGGTCAAGGAAGGTGAGGCAGAACAACTTACCACAGGCAATCCTCATTTTATTGCACTTCTCCGATACTGAAGTTTTACAAATTGAAGATTTGTGGCAACCTTGTGTTGAGCAAGTCTATTGGCACTATTTTTCCAACAGCATTTGCTTACTTCCTGCCCTGTATGTATGTCACATTTTAGTAGCTCTTGCAATATTTAAACTTTTTCAACATTATCGAATTTTTATGGTGATCAGTGAGCTTTGATGTTCCTACTACAACTTCCTGGAGGAGAGCATGACAACCCACTCCAGTATTCTTGCCTGGAGAATCCCATGGACAGAGAAGCCTGGTGGATTTCAGTCCATGGGGTCACAAAGAGTTGGACAAGACTGAGCAACTAAGCACACTACAAGTTACTAAGGCTCAGATGATGGTTAGAATTTTTAGGAATCAGATATTTTTTAATTGAAGATATACAGTGGTGTTTTTTGACATAATGCTATTGTACATTTAATAGACTTCAGTGTAGTGTAAATAACTTTTATATGCATTGGGAAACCAAAAAATATATGTGACTTACTTCTTTGTGATATTCAATTTATTGCAGTGGTCTGGAACCCATAATACCTCTGATACAGGGATTTTAGTTCCCCTGCTACCCCTTGGAACTTGGGTTTGAAGGATTCTAGAGAAAGAAAATAAAGACAGTAATTACTTGCTGATTCTTCTGTAGTATTGTTTATTTCCTTCCTGACTTTTACCTATTAAATAAATCAATACCTCTGTAGTTAGCTCAAACTGTTCTCTGTCCATTAGAGAGAATGGGGAAATACAAAAAAAAAGGAAGGATGACCTTTTCTGGGAATATGGGAGTTCCATCCCTAAACCTGAATAGAAGGCTGATTATTAAGGCATAGACACAGGTTTCTAGAGGGGGCCTGTGAATGTATTTCTCTTTTATCCTTCCCACATTTTATATTTATACATCTCTGCTTCCAAGACCACAGTTCCCTAATTTTTATCCTATATCTATGGATGCTCACTTTGATATTCTTTACTGATTGTCTCTTATCTATTCCACTCTTACATGCTGGAATCTCAGGGAATGATCTTTGGGATCTTTTCTATTTATTCTCAAACCTACAGTAATCTTATCCCACTTCACAGCTTTAAATACTGTCTATATACACACCAACAACACACAAATGTGTATATACAGCCATTTTCCTAATTTATTCAATCAACTGTCTTACATTGTATAGGAGGTAGTGATCAAGACCATCTCTAAGAAAAAGAAATGCAAAAAGAGCAAAATGGCTGTCTGAGGAGGCCTTACAAAGAGCTGTGAAAAGAAAATAAGTGAAAGGCAAAGGAGAAAAGGAAAGATACACCCATTTGAATGCAGAGTTCCAAAGAATACCAAGGAGAGATAAGAAAGCCTCCTCAGTGACCAATGTGAAGAAATAGAGGGGAAAAATAGAATGGGAAAGACTAGAGATCTCTTCAAGAAAATTAGAGACACCAAGGGAACATTTCATGCAAAGATGGGCACGATAAAGGACAGAAATGGTATGGACCTAACAGAAGCAGAAGATACTAAGAAGAGGTGGGCAAGAAAACAGCAGAACTATATTAAAAAGATCTTCATGACCCAGATAATCATGATGGTGTGATCACTCACCTAGAGCCAGACATCCTGGAATGCGAAGTCAAGTGGGCCTTAGAAAGCATCACTACGAAAAAGCTAGTGGAGGTGATAGAATTCCAGTTGAGCTATTTCAAATCCTGAAAGATGATGCTGTGAAAGTGCGGTGCTCAATATGCCAGCAAATTTGGAAAATACAGTGCCGGGGTTCAGCCCGGGTGGGTCCAGGGAATTCGAAGCGGGGGCGGCATTGGTGAGGAAAAACTTATTTATTTAGAGATATAAGATTAGATTAGGAAGAAATAGTATAGTAGGAAATTTAGGCGGAGAAAAGGAGGCTGAATAACTTGGTTTACATGGAAAACCAATAAAACCTCGAGACAAGAGGTTTGCACCATCTACGTTAGGCCACCAGCACCCACTTGAATATCGAAGGGTGCCCCACCTTAGGCTCCCTTTCACGTGGATCTTAGCAGCCAGGGCAAGTAAGCAGACGTGGTGAGCCTCCCTGCTCCAGATGGGAATTCAGCTGAAAAGGGGGAGAAATGAACGACATGAGGAAGCCCAACATCGGTGCAAGACTCCAAAAACTTTATTTTCAAAATCAGCTTATATACCCCAAGTTGTACATAAAGAATAATGGAACATGCAGAGTTACGCAGGGGCGGCAGTCCTGACCCTCATTGAGACCAGGCTTTCTTTTTGCATACCCCCCCCCATATACAAAAGGTCTCAGGTGGTCTACATTATCTTCTGGCCAAGAGGCTTGTTAACATTTTTACGGCTCTCTTCCTGGATAATTGTCTATCAACTAGAAACTCCTTTTCCCTAGAAGTGTTTTTTCTTTACTCTGCATCACCCTCAAAGTACTAAATAAAGGTGCAGTGGGTTATAACAAAGAAAGTACTTAACTCAAAGATCTAATGTTGCTAATACCAGGTCTACTACCTGTTTTTCTATATACCAACTATATCTACAAATAAAAGATATGAAAATTTGGCAGCAAGTATTGGCTCAACAAATTAAACCTTTAATCAGTCCTATTCTAAATGATTTTGACTCCTTGGAAGCCCCTCCATTCCTAGGATGTTTTAAGCTTCCTGTGCCTCCCACGGTCTGGAGGCCTCAAATAATCACATGTGCAGCTGTACGAGTTCTGCAGGCAGGCTAGAAAGCCATCAGAGAGGTTTTTGGATTGAAACACCTTTTCAAATGCAAAAGACTAAAGGCCTGAGTTGACTTTTTCCAGAGTGTGTCAGAAGAGTGGAAAAATACAATACAATAAGGCAGGCATATTCTTATTTTGGGGGTACATGCTCAGGAAATACCAGGGGGAAAACCTGAGATCTGACTCGCCTTGCCCATCAGATCGCTGCCGCATGACCTTGTCACAGGTGGGATTCCTCACTCTGGCTCCCGGCAATAAAGCAGTGGCCACAGGACTGGAAAAGTTCAGTTTTCATTCCAACCCCAAAGAAAGGCAATGCCAAAGAATGCTCAAACTACTACACAATTGCCCTCATCTCACACGCTAGTAAAGTAATGCTCAAAATTCAAGTCAGGCTTCAACAGTACATGAACCATGAACTTCCAGATGTTCGAGCTGGATTTAGAAAAGGCAGAGAAACCAGAGATCCAGGATCCAACATCCACTGGATCATGGAAAAGCAAGAGAGTTTCAGAAAAAACATCTACTTCTGCTTTATTGACTATGCCAAAGCCTTTGACTGTGTGGATCACAATCAACTGTGGAAAATTCTGAAAGAGATGGGAATACCAGACCACCTGACCTGCCTCTTGAGAAATCTATATGCAAGTCAGGAAGCAACAGTTAGAACTGACACGAAACAACAGACTGGTTCCAAACAGGAAAAGGAATATGTCAAGGCTGTGTATTGTCACCCTGTTTATTTAACTTATATGCAGAGTACATCATGAGAAATTCTGGGCTGGATGAAGCACAAACTGGAATCAACATTTCCGGGAGAAATATCAATTAACTCAGATATGCTGATAACACCATCATTAAGGCAAAAAGCAGAGAATAACTAAAGAACCTCTTGATGAAAGTGAAAGAGGAGAGTGAAAAAGTTGGCTTAAAACTCAGAAAACTAAGATCATGGCATCTGGTCCCATCACTTCAGGGCAAATAGATGGGAAAACAATGGATACAGTGACAGATTTTATTTTTTGGGCTCCCAAATCACTACTGATGGTGATTGCAGTCATGATATTAAAAGATGTTTACTCCTTGGAAGGAAAGTTATAACCAACCTAGACAGCATATTAAAAAGCAGAGACATTACTTTGCCAACAAAGGTCTGTCTATTCAAAGCTATGGTTTTTCCAGTAGTCATGTATGGATGTGAGTGTTGGACTATAAAGAAAATTGAGTGCTGAAGAATTGATGCTTTTGAACTGAGGTGTTGGAGAAGACTCTTGAGAGTCCTTTGGACAGCAACCAGTCCATCCTAAAGGAAATCAGTCTTGAATATTCACTGGAAGGACTGATGCTGATGCTGAAACTCCAATACTATGGCCACCTATGAGAAGAAGTGACTCATTTGAAAAGATCCTGATGCTGGGAAAGATTGAAAGCGGGAGGAGAAGGGGATGACAGAGGATGAGATGGTTGGATGGCATCACCGACTCAATCGACATGAGTTTGAGTTAACTCTGGGAGTTGGTGATGGACAGGGAAGCCTGGTGTGCTGGTGTCCATGGGGTCACAAACAGTCAGACTCAATTGAGTGACTGAACTGAACTTTTCTACCAACATACTCATTTGACAATACCACTGGCATCTCAAAATGAATATGCCCAAAAGTGAGTTCCTGAAATTCTCTCTGAAACCTATAGGCCAACTCAGCTTTTTTGATGGCAACTCCATCCCTCCACACTCTAGGTTGTTTATGATGATACAATTTGAGCCTCTGGATATAGCTGGAACTGAAATTACTACTTGCATTTCCTGGTTATAGCAACCAATAATTACTTTCATTTGCCAGGAAAACAACTGTCTTGACTATCATATACTAGCTATATATCTTATCATTTTGATCCCAGACTAGAAAATCCTCTGGAAATCCATTTCCAACATCTGAAGACTGAGTTAGGCACCCTTCTCATGTGATGAGTTAGGCACCTATCATATGATGTCACACAATATACTTGTATATTAACAGTATGTCGTAAGGTAGAATTGTCTCATTACCAATTCAAATTGCAAAATACGAAGATAGAGATTACATCTGTGTTCCTCGTTATGTGCTCTCTCTTGCAAAGTCTACATCACAAACCTAATAAATATTTTCAAAGTCTTGAATAATTACAAACCATATTCCCCGTTCAACTCTTTAACCATATATCAATTTAACAGTCTTAGGCCACAAAAACAGAATACCCAACTCAAATTTCTTCTTTTAAAAATATTATCATCTTACACAACATGAAGTCTCTAGCAACATTTCAAGATTGATATAATTAGAGTTTTAACCCCATCATCAAAGATCTCAGTGTGTCAGGTTTGTCCTCAAAATGGTACCCTCATGGTCACAAAGTAACTGCAATCACTCCAGACATCAAGTCCAAACATGATAATATTTAGAGGAAGAAAGACACTATTAGTATTTGTGAATCTCTCTTTACTGAGGGAGTGAGGGAACCTTTGCCAGAATTGCCTTCTAGACTCTCTCATGTATCAATGACCAGAGTTGCCCATCCCTAAACAAATCCTTGGTAAGGGAGTCATCTTAACTACCATGGCACAACCTGGTAAGTTTGAATTGCCCCAATCCATCTAAATAGGTCATACTTTCCAAAACTGTAAGTGGAAGTTAAGTTACTAAGCATTTCCATCCCAACTGTCAGAACCAGCATAAAAGAAAGTGAAAGTGAAGTTGCTCAGTCATGTCCAACTCTTCGCAACCCTGTGGACTGTTGCCCACCAGGCTCCTCCATCCATGGGATTTTCCAGGCAATAGTACTGGAGTGGGTTACCATTTCTTTCTCCAGGGGATCTTCCTGACCCAGGGATCGAACCCAGGTCTCCTGCATTGTAGACAGACGCTTTAATCTCTGAGCCACCAGGGAAGCCCAGAACCACCATGGATATATTTAAATAAACAGCTTAACGTATCAAGATGGCGGCTCTCATATCCCATTGTTCCATTGTCTGGTATACGAACAAATGATGTCTGAGAACTACTTCAATTTCCAGAAAGTGTTAAGTATTAGCATTTTTCAATTCCAATTCCCCTGCTATTTGCTCATATATCTCCTGGTATTTGCTGTCTCAGAATAGAAGTAGAGTTGGGAGATAGAGGAACAATATTTTGTCTGCCTGAGAGCCTAATACCTGTGAGGTAGAAAATGATGGGAAAGGGACTCTGAACTATAATGTAGTTATAATGTATTTCAATTATAATGGATTCCAATAAATTTAAAACAGAAAATGAACTAGGACTTAGTCAATATATATATATTAAAGGTAGGTGAGAGAAATCTTTAGCTTCTTCTTCTATGATGGAATAAATATCATAAACCCAATTAAACACTGAAAAGGCTGAAACATACTCTTTCAACATTACTCCATAATCTCAAAGGATACAGCTAATCAAATTGATGAGACTGGGAATCCTGTTAACAATAACAGTTTTCTTCCTTTTCTCTTAATGCTCTCTCTCTACTTTCTCAAGTCCACTTAGAATATTTTCACAAGAACTACCAAACAGGTGGCTAACAGTTATTGAGCATACACTACAAATAGAACATTGGGTCACATACATTACTGTGGTTAACTCATAGAACCACCTGATATGAGGATGCACACTTTGATTTCACTTACGTACATTGACACCTAGATGAGTAAAGTAGCTTGTACAATATTACCAAGTAAATGATTGATCAAGATAAGAACCTAGATCTGTCTGATGACATAGCCCACTAGGTAAGAGATTAAATTTCATTTAACTAAAAAACTCTTTTATCTCATAGATAATTCTAAATGGTTATATCTCCTACTTACAAAATTCTGACAACACTTAGAGCATAAGATCCAAGTATTACACAGACAACTGAAGTCTTTTCATTAACTGTTATCAATTGGGCATGATAGCTTATGTTGCAGAAACAAACAATCACAACAACAAAAGGTGTATTGCTTTCACAGGAAATAATGCACAGTCTTTTTGGCTTACACGTCATTGCCTGGGGAAGTCTCATGCCCATGACTAAACTTAAGGGAACGGAATATTGGTCTTTTGTATGTCCAGAAGCAGCAAAGACTCAGAGGTTTGGTGAGTGTTAGTGACGTCTATGAAATCAACACTTGATATCTGATCTCTTTGCTTCTTTGAAGGTGAATTTATAAAGGAGAAGAACTATCTCTGTCCACTGACATGGTACAATGCAAATTCATTTGGTCATCTTTGCATAGTTTACTTCTCTCTTTCTACATCATAGACAACAGTTACAGATACAATATATAAATAAGGTCTGAAATGAGTCTTCCTGCTTATATACTCCAAAAGAAATCTACTGTCAAAAGCCAAAAGTAGAAACCCTTAGAGAAAAACAGATATGCTTACCTAGAAGAAAATAATTTCAATGACAATGAAAGTGTTTCCTAAATAATAGAAGTAGACACATTTATCTTTATCACTGAATTATTCTTCAGAAAACTTTGTAAACTTTATCATTTTCAAGATTACAAAAGAAATGTGTAGCTGCTATGTCATGCTGAATAATACAGAAGCATTAAAATGTTATTAGCTCAGATTCTTTCCCCAGCTATGCTGCCCCTGGGTTAAATGTTAAATTTTTAGTATATATTCTTTGAGGCTTGACTCTATGCTCATGCCAATACAGAGAGCTTCTTATTTTAAGATAAATTGGTTCATACAATACCTGTTTTCCTATAACTGCCCTTTACAAATCAAGAACATCTATTCACATTAGGATGTATTAGTTTAACTCATTTATATTAATAGCTGCAAAACATTCTCTATTAAAATTGTACTTCACTTATATAACCATTCACTTATTTTTAGATATTCAGAGTAATTCCAGGTACTATATGCAGGTCAGGAAGCAACAGTTAAAACTGGACATGGAACAACAGAGTGGTTCCAGATAGGAAAAGGAGTACCTCAAGACTGTCTATTGTCACCCTGCTTATTTACATCATATGCATAGTCTGTCTCTTATACACATCACTTTTGTTTTTATATACTACATTCCTAAAAATGAATAAGCTAAGTCAAAAGATATGTGCATATGTTAAAATGTGGCATATTATTTTCCAAATGTTTACTGTGAGCTGATACATCATTTATTGTTTAGCCCTGACTCTATCTCAGAGGCACAGAGAAAAGATAGCTGGGTTTCACCTGCATCCATATAAAATGCATGGCACCTAAAGATTTTCTAGTAACTTTTGGACTCATTAATCAGATGTAAATAAAAGTCATCTCAAGAAATGATGTAAGAAGTAAAAACTAGAAACGGCTGATAAAAATATAAAGAGCAGTTAAATTAATAGGGGTTTAATTACATTAACCATATGAATACATGAGCTATCCACCACTTCTACCCTTGACCAAAAAATAAAGTTCAAAGACCCTTACCTCACAAGAGACATTTTCCAAGAAGGGAGATGCATTATTTCTTCAAAGTCTGATACACATCCAAACAAATGACACAGTGGTGGTCTGTTTTGAGTTTGCTTGTCAGTATGAGTCCTGTTAACCTATAAGGTGATGCAGTAAAGGATTCTTACCATTCAGTAGGTTGGTCTGGATGATCTGCTTTCCACTTGGCTTTTCCTCATGTGACCCAAAAATATGTAAGGATACTTCAAAATAAATTCCACATTTGAAAATTGCTAAAGGACTGTATCTTTTCAAACCAACATATAAATATTCATATCACTTCAGAAACTAAGTAAAGCAAGGAGAAAATCGCTCAGAATTGTACACCAAATTGGATAGCATGTAAAAAGGATAAATCTTGTTAAAACATTTAACAGTCCACACACAAAAGCAGCAACAGAAGAAACAAGTGGGGTTCCCCCATTTACTTTTATATGCCATCATGATCAATGGCCAGTTACAACAGTTTATGAAAGCACTACAATAATGAGAGGTTATTGGCAAATTTCCCCTGTGTGTGGCCAGTGAGCTCTGCTTTTTTATGTGATCACAAGCTTTGCCCCAATCCCAAATGTATCTTATAATGTGACCTGAGCTCTGAAGATGTTTAAAGACTATAAACAGATAGAATGATTACAAGTCCACCACCCAAAGTGAACAAATGATGTAATGATGACATAAAAATCAAGCATTACTAAAAAAATAAAGCAGCAATATTGTTTGAATCTGATAAATAACAGAACATTAAACACAACAAAATTCCTGGCTTAAAATGTTTGAAGCTAAAAAGGAACATTCTAAATTTGGGGGTTTTCTAATATACCATGGTAAGTTACAATCTCAGTTCAGTTCAGTCGCTCAGTCATTTCACTCTTTGTAACCCCATGGACTGCAGCACGTCAGGCTTCCCTGTCCATCACCTACTCCCAGAGCTTGCTCAAATTTATGTCCATCAAGTCGGTGATGTCATTCAACCATCTCATCCTCTGTCGTCCCCTCTCCTCCTGCCTTCAATCTTTCCCAGCAGCAGGATCTTTTCCAATGAGTCAGTTCTTCCCATCAGGTTACCAAATTATCGGAGTTTCAACATCAGTCCTTCCAATGAACAGACAGGACTGATTTCTTTAGGATTGACTGGTTTGATCTCCTCCTATTTCAAGGGACTCTCAAGAGTCTTTTCCAATACCTCAGTTCAAAAATATCAATTCTTTGGCATTCAGGTTTCTTTATGGTCCAACTCTCACATCCATAAATAACTACTGGAAAAACCATAGCTTTAATTAGATGGACCTTTGTTGGCAAAGTAATGTCTCTACTTTTTAATATGCTATCTAGGTTGGTCATTGCTTTTCTTCCAAGGGACAAGTGTCTTTTAATTTCATGGCTGAGTCACCATCTGCAGTGATTATAGTCCTGCCAAGTGTATTTCCTTAAGCACTGTTATGAAACCACATATTATATATTTCATTCCCAATCTTAGGTAGGGTTTCACAGGACTGGTTTTAACATGAGGCACAAGAGACTTATCAAGAGAGAATTCCCAGCAGAAACTTATAAGGGAGCCAAGAAAGCTAGACATAGAAAGGGGAAGCAGTAAGCAAGGGTGAGATTTCAGGTAAGCTGCCACAGAGGTAGCTTCACACTGATCCTGACAGGGAATTTGGGAGGGTATATTTATCTCAGACTTGTCCTCTCTGCAGGTAAGGAAGCTGGGATTTCATGAGCCAGTCAATCACTGGTTTGTAGGCTCCCAAGAGTAACTGGAGCCAGTAACTTGAGGACAGGCCACTGATGAGACTTTCAAGTGCATGCTATGAGATGTAAAAGCTCACAGAAGGTGGGCAAAGAGTATAGATTGTTAGTAGGATCTGCAGGGTTCTGAGTGGAGCACTGCAATTTCAAATTGCATTAGCATCATCCAGAAAAGGTCAAACCAAACACAACCTATTCCAGTCGATCAAAGTGTGTGCGCCGCTCAGTTGTGTCTGACTCTTTGCGACCCCATGGCCTGGAGCTAAGAAAATAGTTTGATGCAGAAGTGATGTACATTACTCTTGCTCAGAATTCTGTAGACAGAACTAGTCCTATGGACTCTTTCTCACAACCACAACAGGCCTGAAAGCTATATACTGTCATATGTCTAAAAGGTGAAAACTGAAAACAGTTTGCAAATTAATAACCACCACAGTGCCTAATGAAGTCAATATCTAAACCATCATTTTTAACAAGGTAAGGCTATAATTAAGTAAAATTATAAAATTTGAAATCACCAAGTCAGGAAAGACACTGCTGCTGCTGCTAAGTCACTTCAGTCGTGTCCAACTCTGTGAGACCCCATAGATGGCAGCCCACCAGGCTCCCCCGTCCCTGGAATTCTCCAGGCAAGAACACTGGAGTGCGTTGCCATTTCTTCCCCAATGCATGAAAGTGAAAAATGAAAGTGAAGTCGCTCAGTTGTGTCCAACCCTTAGCAACCCCATGGACTGCAGCCTACCAGGCTCCTCCATCCATGGGGTTTTCCAGGCAAGAGTACTGGGGTGGGGTGCCATTGCCTTCTCTACAGATGGCTCAAAATGACCAAATAATTTCTTTATTATAATGAGTTAAATTCCATTAGCCTAAAGCAGTAGATTGGAAAGTAACAGATTAGAAATCATATTCCAATGTATTATAGAAGTTTAGATAATAAAATTAAAATTTTTAATATCTGGAAAAAACCCTATATTAACAAGAATAAGAAGAGAACAGAGGATCTAGAAGAAAAGGTATACATTTCTCAAAGATAAAACCAAAATTTCCAAAAAACCTTCAGGAGGTAGATCAAGGAAAAGAAAAATAGCAGAGAAAACTTGGACTTCTGCATGGGTGAAAGTTTATCCAAATATACAATGTGATAAGATTAAACATATACATATAGCTGTGGAAATATGAAACTAAAGTTATTTTCAAAATGGCACTGTTTTTTGTTTCTTTAATTCTACCCAATTTTATGTCCAAATAAATAAAACAGTGGAGTAAAGAAAGAATTCCTAGTCAAAGGTAGTTTTCAGAACATCTATGACTATGCCTTGTAATGCTCAAGAAAGTGCTGCCAATAAACAGGCCTTTGAAATAAAATGTTATTTCAAACCAAACTTTGGCCAGTTTGGAAATCTATACCTTAACAGTACAATATATAGTATAAGAGAATCTAAGAACAAATATTGGAGATTGGATTTCCAAGGCAGTACTGAAGAAAACGGCATCATTTGAATAGACAAAAAATGTATTATTTTATTGAAGGATAATATATGGAGGAGGACAGATTATTTACTAATAAACACGACAATATGTTAGCAAGATTAGGCTAGAAAATTTAACTATATTTAGAAACCAAGCGTTTGTCCCTCATTCAACTTATTGTCACTTAATTGACAAAACTTAGACTCTACAAATCAGGTAATATGATCTGAACTTACTACTGCATAATATCAGTCAAAATATCAATATAGAGAAAAATAAATATTTAGAGAGGATCATCAAGATTATGCAGTCCACTCATTTTAGAATCGAGATCAATGGTTAGCAATATTCTTGAAAGAAGGCTAACATAAATAGGAAAAAGCAAAATGAAACACCTCTGCAAATTAGTTTTTTTAAATAGCCATTCAAAATAAAATATACTTACATCAAGCCTCATGGGGAAAAATGCATTCTTATAACTGAGATTATTTACTAAAAAAGGAACATCATTCAGAATACTAGCATAGATATTTTGCCACTAAAATATTTCTTGTGGCAATCCTAAAATAATCCACTCATTTCTCATCTCTTACATTATATGCTGCTTAGAGTTCAGTAGTTGAATCAGCAAATGTTTACCAAGCATTTTTTATTGGTCAGTGTTTTACTGTATCTTAATTTATCTTGTCCTAGAAACATCCCATTGAGATCAGTATCATTCTCTCCTTTCAAAAACAAAGTTATGTGCCTCCATTAAAATAGTGAATTAATGTTTAAGCTTGGGTCAGGAATAACCTCAATATAAAGCAACAAGTACCTAGCTCCTTTCATGTGCCAGGCATTCCACTAGCAGGTCCTGGGGTGCTGGAGATGAGTGAGAAATGGTCTCTCCCCCTTCCTCCCCCCACCCCAACCTGGGCCTTTATATTACTCTTGGCTCTAGAATTTCTTTGCTAAAGCTGGTGTGGTAACTAGGAACCTTTTACTCAGAAGCAACAAGTGCCATCCGTTTCCAAGAAGGATCAGGGGCATGTGAACTGAACTGATGTTTTATTATAAAACAGTTTAAATTGAAGCTTTAGAGCCATTTATAGACCTGACATTGCGCCTCACTTCTGACATTCTAAAATCTCTCTTTGCACCAGCTGGCTCATCAAAGGGTGGCATGACTGGATCATACAATATAGCTACTCCTCTTCCATCAAAATGATTTTTATTGTATTATACCATGCAAGGTGATGTGCTGTACTTAATCGCTCAGTCGTGTCTGACTCTTTGCAACCCATGGACTGCAACCTGCTAGGCTCCTCTGTCCATGGGAATCTCCAGGCAAGAATACTGGAGTGGGCTGCCATCCCTCTTCCAGGGGATCCTCCCAACTCAGGGATCGAACCTAGGTCTCCTGAAATGTAGGCAGATTCTGTATCAACTGAGCCACCAGGGAAGCCAAAGAATACTGTAGTGGGCAGCCTATCCCTTCTCCAGGGGATCTTCCCCACCCAGCAACTGGACCAGGGTCTCCTGCACTGCAGGCAGACTCTTTACCAGCTGAGCCACCAGGGAAGCTCAAAGTGAAAGTGTCGGTCACTCAGTTATAGCTGACTTTTTGCAAAGTGTACTATGCCAGGTCCCTCTGTCCATGGAATCTTCCAGGCAAGAATACTGGAGCGGGTGGGGACCTTCCCGACCCAGGAATCGAACCCAGGTCTCCTACATTACAGGCAGGTTCTTTACCACCTGAGCCACTAGGGAAAGTCCTGGCAAGGTCATACCTCCCAATATTTAGGAATTTTACACAAAACAGGCCTATGATATACCTTACTCTGTGATAAATAGGTTTTCAATTTTTCTTCCTTACAATATACAAATATATAAAATTTTGCTACCTGATCTTGGTTCCATGAATAGTAAATATGCTTCCTCAAAGCAATTCATTTCCTTTTACACTAGAGACAGAGATCACATTTCTATTTTCTGATTGATTTCTAGAAACCTTGGGGTCAAATTTGTGATCTATCTCTAACAAATGTTTAGAACTTGGCGGCAAATATTTTATATACCAACCTAACCCCCAGTTCAATTTTTATGTTTATTTTCCCTTAATCTTGGCTTTGTCACACATTTAAAATTAATTTCATTATGTGTGAGTATTTATAAGTTCTGGTGAATAATTATTGTTATAACTCAGAGTACTGGTAAATAAACAACTACACACTCTGCAATTTATTTGCAAGGGAACATATTCCAGAGCTTTGGAACTTATTTGTTGAAAAGGTAGGAAATAGCAGTAGAAATACAAACGTCCAAGATTTTGGAAATTACTTTTTTGAGTAATGTCGATAAAATAATAAAGCTGTAATTGGGAGTTACAAGCAGAATATGAATTACAGACATGGACTGAAAAACAGCACAGTTAAGCTTCCTGGGTTTATAAGAGACAAGCTGAGCTGCTGGTAGAACCAGTTAACAGTCTCCCTTTCTCCCATGCTGAGGCACATGACTACTAGTAATATATTAAAGGAGCACACTGGAAAATTTGAACAAGAAAGCATATCTATATCTATACATGGTTTCAATGGCATATACAGACACTGGTGGTCTCATGACCATATACTTATTCATAGTGAAGTGAAAGTCACTCAGCCATATCCTACTCTTTGCGACCCCGTGGACTATATAGTCCATGGATTTCTCCAGGCCAGAATACTGGTGTGGGTACCATTCCTTTCTCCAGGGGATCTTCCCAACCCAGGGATCAAACCTAGGTATCCCACGTTGCAGGCATATTCTTTACCAGATGAGCCACAAGAGAAGCCCAAGAATACTGGAGTGGGTAGCCTATCCCTTCTCCAGGGGATCTTCCTGACCCAGGAATTAAGCCGAGGTCTCCAGAACTGCAGGCAGATTCTTTACCAACTGAGCTATCAGGGAAGCCCTACTTATTCATAACATAAGGTTTAAGATCCTCTGAGCCTATTTATTCCAAGACTTAAAAATAGACTGCTGCTGCTGCTAAGTCGCTTCAGTCACGTCCGACTCTGTGCGACCCCAGAGACAGCAGCCCACCAGGCTCCCCCGTCCCTGGGATTCTCCAGGCAAGAACACTGGAGTGGGTTGCCATTTCCCTCTCCAATGCATGAAAGTGAAAAGTGAAAGTGAAGTTGCTCAGTCATGCCTGACTCTTAGCGACCCCATGGACTGCAGCCTACCAGTCTCCTCCATCCATGGGAGTTTCCAGGCAAGAGTACTGGAGTGGGGTGCCATTGCCTTCTCCTCTACACTGCAGGTAGATTCTTTACCATCTGCACCACCAGGGAAGCCCATGTTCATTATATGTGTGTATATATACATACAGGAGAAGGCAATGGCACCACCCCACTCCAGCGCTCTTGCCTGGAAAATCCATGGACAGAGGAGCCTGGTAGGCTGCAGTCCATGGGGTCGCTAAGAGTCGGACACGACTGCGCGACTCCACTTTCACTTTTCACTTTCATGCATTGGAGAGGGAAATGGCAACGCACTCCAGTGTTCTTGCCTGGAGAATCCCAGGGACGGGGGAGCCTGGTGGGCTGCCGTCTATGGGGTCACACAGAGTCGGACACGACTGAAGTGACTTAGCAGCAGCAGCAGCAGCAGCAGCAGTATACATACATACACACACACATATACATGCATACACACAAGCACATATATGCACATAGACTGTGTGTATGTGTGCGTGTATACATATGTACATACAGTCAAAAAGATTGCCAATAATTAAGCACATTGACTTTCAATTCCTGGGGAATGGGTATGCTACACTTAGCTACTAAATGGGTTGCAGAAACCTCTCACATTGGAGGTGTCATGAAAATAAAGACATCACCAGGGCAAGAGAGTCAGGCATGCACATCTTTACCCATTCACTCCTATTCTCAAACCTAAAGGGCTCAACTACAAATACACTGTCTCTGTCTGGTAAATTTTCACCTGGAAAGGAGAGGAATTATCATGAACACATCAGCAATAACACTGTGCAATGAACACACAGAGAAATTACCCATTTGTGATCTAACACATCAGCATGACGTTAACCAGTGTAAAACATGAGGGAAACAAACATTTTCCCGGGGAACAGACATGTCAAAAAGTGAGTTTCCCATTGTACAGTTTCTCAATTCACATTTGTGATAATCCACTTTTGATCAATAACTATGGTTGGGAAACACCACAGCCTGTAATTCAGGTGCTGGGATTCTCAGAGACAAGTTAGTAGCACCGTCTTTATAAACCTGTCACAGGACAAGTAGGGGCTGACTCCAGTTCAGAGCAGTGAGGAAGTACCTGTGGATTGGGGGTCCATTGCCTAACCTGGAATCCTTCTCCTGAAGTTTATTCACAAGTTGCATAGCTCCCAAACTTCAATTTATTTCCAGGTAAAATGTAGATAGTACAGTTGCTGAGGAACAGGATTATCAAAAGGATTAAATAAGATGATGTGTGTAATGAATGCAGCCGCTGGATAAGCACTGGATAAGCACTGGATATCATCTAATAAAATGCTTTGCATGTTGTTTCCAAGTGAGACATTTTAAGCTAAATAATGTGCTTATTTCTTGTCCATGCCAGCTTTACTAAAATTACCTGCTATAAAGAATACCTTCACACAGTTTCGAAAGAGTTTTCTCTGTAGATCCTTTTAGTTAGCTTAGATTTAAAATGATAGAATTAAGATCATGAATTCATCAAATATTTTTACACAAGCAGAATTATGTTCACAGTTCAATTTCAAAATTAAAGAGAACACAAAAAAGATCGATGGAGAAAAAACGTCTGACATCTTTTATAACTATTCTTTATTGAAAATTGTATCATTCAATCCATAAAGGGGCTTTAGAAAACCACTTTCTCAAGTTAAACCTGTTCAAATGAGAGGTTTTACTTACATTAATAAATCGAATGAACAGTTTTAATTAAAAACTCATGCTATTTTCAAAATAATGCTGAAGAGTAGATTTCTGATCAATTGTTAACTGCCAGATGGGAGATTTTCATAAGCTGTTTTTAACATTTCACTTTCATGAATACATCACTTAAATATGTGGCCTACCAATCTCAAATACAAAAGCTATTCAATCACAGTATTAAAATAATGCAATAACTTAAGTACTTTTCTGTAATTTTTGTTTATAGACTTTAAATATAAAGCATGGAATTCAATAATTGAATTAACAAAGCTTTTCATCAAATTACTTTAAGTAAATTTCCAGAGCCAGCACATCAATGAGGAATTATGACATACCTGGGCCCTAAGTTAATGCTGTGCCAAGAAGATAATCGACAAGCGTCATCGATGATGGCAAATGAGCAAAAGTAATGTATGTGTGTGTGTTCCATAAGACTTTTACTTATATTCAGTTCTATGAAGTTAAGTTACATTGATATTTATAATTGAATGTGTTAGAGTATAAAAGAGAAGGAGGAAGCATCACTTATTTGGGGTATTTTACATGTGTCTAAAAATGACATTTTGGTTTTGCAAAAGATTTTGACATTCATCATTTTAACTGATTCTCAAAATAACCCCATGATGTAAGGAAGCCATTACTTAACCTGCTTAATAAGTAAGAAAACTAAGTAACACAGAGCTTTTAGGGTGGGTTGCCATTTCCTTCTCCAATGCATGAAAGTGAAACGTGAAAGTGAAGTCGCTCAGTCGTGTCCAACTCTTACCGACCCCATGGACTGCAGCCCACCAGGCTCCTCCATCCGTAGGATTTTCCAGGCAAGAGTACTGGAGTGGGACGCCATTGCCTTCTCTGAAAAATACAACACTGATTACAGAGCCCAAGTCTGGAGCTCCCATGATGGTGCTCTCTTTTTACTTCTTATCCCTCATTTAGGTGGAGGTCAAAGGACTGAATATAACTCATAGTCATCAGCTCAATGTGAGAAGTATTAGAACCTAGAAAAGAAGGACTAAGAACTCATTTTTTTGCTTTCTCTTTAAGTTATCAACAAATGATAGCATACAGTTATTTTCTTGCTTTTTTCCTCACAAGAAAGAAAAAAAAAAATAGAGCACTAATTGCAAAGTGATTTAAAAAAAGCAATCTTTATAGGCTGACAAAATCAGGTGAGCCACCAACAAACCAAATGAGTAGTAACCTTGCTCTTCTCTAGCTCACAAGTAAATTACATCCTCTCATTTTCATTTTAGCTTCATTATTATTTATGCTCTCATTTTTTTTGAAGAAAGTTATTTTCAAATTCCCTGCCAGATTCAGAAAAGGGTTGGAAGATTTTCATAATGAGCTTCACTAGAAATTTTAGAATTTAGCAGCCACATGAAGCCAAGACAAATGGAGATCAGGCTATAAAACGTGGTCACAGCTAGTGAAGACATTATTCAGAGATGGGAACATCTTCAAAGACATGGTATATGTCCATAAAGAGGGCCTGAGTTTATAATTATCAGGAGCAAAAACAGAATATGATGTTCTTTATTAAGGTCAAGAATAAATAAAATATCCCTGAAACTAACCCTCAGGGAAGGCTAGATATAATAAATCCAAAGTTTTAAATAGTGTTAACAAGAGAGTTGGACCATTGGAGAGTTGGACTAAAGAAAGCTGGGTGCCAAAGACTTGATGCTTTTGAACTGTGGTGTTGGAGAAAACTCTTGTGAGTCCCTTGAACTGCAAGGAGATCCAACCAGTCCAATTTGAAGGAAATCAGTCCTGAACATTCATTGGAAGGACTGATGCTGAAACTCCAATACTTTGGCCACCTGATGTGCAGAACTGACTCCTTGGAAAAGACCCTGATGCTGGGAAAGATTGAAGGCAGGAGAAGGGGACAACAGAGGATGAGATGGTCGGATGGCATCAAGGACTCAATGGACATGAGTTTGAGCAAGCTCCAGGAGTTTGTGAAGGACAGGGAAGCATGGGGTCACAAAGAGTCAAATATGACTGAGTGACTGAACCGACTGAACAAGAGTTTCAATCATAATCAACAAAATCAAACCCCAAAAGCCATTTCAGTACCTTTAAGGCAAAATATCTATATTGTGCATTATCATGCATGCTGATTTCCTGTAATATGCTTATGAAATATGCAATATTTTCATTTTACAGATGAAGAAATTAAGATGCAATTATTTAAAGTATTTTTCCTAACTGATAAAAGACATAAGCATGATAAATTCAAGACTTTTGGAAATCAGTGCATTTGCACTGAACTCCTGAATATGTACCTACACTAGGACAGATTTTAATATGAGACACATCAGCATGTTCTGCAAATACCTCAAAATTTCTTTTTGAGAACTAGTGCCAAGTATCATAGTAATCTACAGCATCGAGTAGCCATCTTGCTGTTCTCTCTGAGGTGATAGCTATGGCTTCCTCTTCCCTGTTTCATTCATGTTATAACCAACCCACCTTGAATTCAATGATCTTCATTTTGATTCAGAAAGACAACTTGATAACTGTTTGCTGACTCACACTCCAGGACTATAATACTAACTAGTTTTTAAGTCGAGTCTTTGTATTCTCACAGTAAATACATTTGTTATTTTCATACCTTTTCATACCTTGAAAAATACCTTTTCTTGTGACTATTTCAATTAATCATTCAACCCCAGACCTGGCAGTTGTTTCGTAGGCAGCTGTCATATCAGGATTCTGTTAACACAGAAATTAAACCGAACATTGTTAATCAAATCAGCACTATTTTCCAGCTAATCTCTACAGGTACTGATGATGGGATAAGAATGATAATTCTTTTGGTGAAATCCAGTAAGTTGTCTTTTTACTGGTAGAAAAGGTGGGGATAAAATAATCAAAGAACGCATTGAATGAAAAGTCTTAGACTAAAGCACAGCCTATATGCAATCTGCTATCCTGTACTGCCTTGAAAGGGTTTTAAGTCCAACTAAGGAAAAAAAGTCCTGGGTTCCCAGGTGGCTCAGTGGTAAAGAATCCTCCTGCCAATGCAAGAGACATAGGTTCAATCCCTGGGTCAGGAAGATCCCCTGGAGTAGGAAATGGCAACCCATTCCAGTATTCTTGCCAGAGGAGGACAGAGGAGTCTGGTGGGCTACAGTACATGAGGTGGCAAAGAGTTGGACAAGACTGAGCTATTTAAGCATGCATGCAAGAAAAAGCAGTAGTCTTATTTGAAAAGCCCAGCTTCTGTGAGTCTAGAGGGCTGAATGTTTCTATAACATCAGAAGATTGTCAAATAACCTCTCTAGCCAAGGCTAAGATTTGCTTTCGTGTTTAGTGTAGATCAGAAATAACTATCTGTTCCTTTCAGTCACTCAGTTGTGTCCGACTCTTTGCGACCCCATGACTCGCAGCACGCCAGGCCTCCCTGTCCATCACCAACTCCCAGAGTCACTCAGACTCACATCCATTGAGTCCGTGATGCCATCCAGCCATCTCATCCTCGGTCGTCCCCTTCTCCTCCTGCCCCCAATTCCTCCCACCATCAGGGTCTTTTCCAATGAGTCAACTCTTCGCATGAAGTGGCCAAAGTACTGGAGCTTCAGTTTTAGCATCATTCCTTCCAACGAAATCCCAGGGTTGATCTCCTTCAGAATGGACTGGTTGGATCTCCTTGCAGTCCAAGGGACTCTCAAGAGTCTCCTCCAACACCACACTTCAAAAGCATCAATTCTTCGGTGCTCAGCCTTCTTCACAGTCCAACTCTCACATCCATACATGACCATAGGAAAAACCATAGAGAATCAAGATCGCCAGTTATCAATAATCTCAGATATGCAGATGACACCACCCTTATGGTGGAAAGTGAAGAAGAACTAAAATGCCTTTTGATGAAAGTGAAAGAGGAGAGTGAAAAAGTTGGCTTAAAGCTCAACATTCAGAAAACGAAGATCATGGCATCTGGTCCCATCACTTCATGGAAAATAGATGGGGAAACAGTGTCAGACTTTATTTTTTGGGCTCTAAAATCACTTCAGATGGTGACTGCATCCATGAAATTAAAAGGCACTTACTCCTTGGAAGGAAAGTTATGACTAATGTAGATAGCATATTAAAAAGCAATGATATTACTTTGCCAACAAAGGTACAGCTAGTCAAGGCTATGGTTTTTCCATTGGTCATGTATGGATGTGAGAGTTGGTCTGTGAGGAAGGCTGAGTGCCAAAGAATTAATGCTTTTGAACTGTGGTGTTGGAGAAGACTCTTGAGAGTCCCTTGGACTGCAAGGAGATCCAACCAGTCCATCCTAAAGGAGATCAGTCCTGAGCGTTCATTGGAAGGACTGATGCTAAAGCTGAAACTCCAATACTTTAGCCACCTAATGTGAAGAGTTGACTCATTGGAAAAGGCCCTGATGCTGGGAGGGATTCAGGGCAGGAGAAGAAGGGGAGGACAGAAGAAGAGATGGCTGAATGGCATCACCGACTCAATGGACATGAGTTTGAGTAAACTCCGAGAGTTGGTGATGGACAAGGACTCCTGGTGTGCTGAGATTCATGGGGTCACAAAAAGTTGCACACAACTGAGTGACTGAACTGAACTGAACTGATCAAATGAGTAGAGCATTGAAAATTTCAGACTGTTAAGAGTTTACTAGAACTATACATGAGTAGATGGACAACAGTTACTCTTCGTTTAATTTTTTTTTCTTTAACTCTTTCTTCATTTTGATACAAGTCATCTCATCTGCGTAGTATGATACCCGATATACATCATAATTATTTTGAAAAAAGAAAAAAGCAAAACATTGCATTAGCTAATTATTTACTCATGCCACAGTATAGAACACACAGCTTGTTTAACCCCTTTGGTAATCTCTCTACTATTTGATACTTGTTATTGAAGCAAATGACAGAAGCTCTTTTCTGAATGAAACCTAAGTAAAACAGAAGTGGAGTACTATAGCGCTAGTGTAGTCTTAAGTGACAGCCTTGGCTGAAGGCAGCTTTAGTGCTGCCTTCTCAGCTTTCATGTTGCCTAAAATAATAACTTCTTAGAGATTACAACATACTTGGGTGTGTGCACTTGCATACACATGCACATGTATGTGTGTACACACACATTCACACATACATACACACACACCACATATTTCTGTCTTGTCCCAAGCCTTTAACCAGAAACTCATACTTTAGAACACTTGCTTCAAACACAAGCGTCTGTCTGCTTCTACTGGAACGGGTCTATTTATAATTACAGAATCATGGCCTTTGCTGGATGAAATATTCATGTACACTCTACTGCCAAGTTGCACTTATGGCATAGTAAACTGTAAACATTATCATATTAAAAGTAATTTAGCAACATGGTTCATGCCAACTTAAGAAAAATGTCATTTTAAACATTGTTTAAGAATATTAACTAGTTTAAAAATTTTACAACACTGGACCACCACAATGTATTTATTATCTACAGTATATTTGGAGAAACTAAAATGAAAATGAAAAGACGTGATTGAACTCAGTCATATAGTTCCAAAGTAATGACAAGAAATTAAAAAAGGGTCTTCATTATTTCTTTTTTTAATTTATTTTAATTGGAGGCTAATTACTTTACCATATTGTGGTGGTTTTTGCTAATTACTTTACAATATTCACATGAGCAATCCTATAACATCAGGGTCATCACATCCTTTTGATTTGGCTCCCAAGCTGTAGGCCACTTACTGCCTGGCATATCCATATACTGTATGAGATTTACTGTCTCATAAAGTACACAAAAAGAATAATGGACAATTTGGCCTATTTGGATGGGAATGTATTTACCAAAGGGTGAAAGGCAAAAGTGCTATTCTCCAGGTAAATTCCCTTAGTCTACTTCTGTTTGTTATTCAAAAGGTCAGATCAAAGTGTGCATGCATGTATGTGTGTTGAGAACTTCAAAACATAGTTTGAATAACCTAGAGATAGGTGTGAAATTTTGGATTAGCTAAAGCAATCTTTAGTGATATTCTACTACTCTTTTATTAGTGCATTGTTAATCTTTCCCTCCGTTTTTCCTTTCTTCCTTTCATTTTCCTTTTATTTTCTTCCCTGGGAGGTATTGAAGGCTATAGAGTACAGAAACATCTATTGGGCAATAAGACTTTATAAAGAAATGATAAATTTAAGGCTGCAACTTGAATTTTGAATATAGATAGTATATTTTCCTTTCAGTTTTTTTTTCACCAGAACACCTTTAAAGGGATTATTTGTGACACAAATATTATAGTTTGAAAGTTTACCTAATTGGATTGCTTCATTAGTGGTAACTGTATTTGCTGACTCAGTTACCTCATGATGCTCTAGAATGAAAATAAAATAACTAGCTCATTTAGGGGGCAAAGAACTCTTTTATTTGGAAAAAAATTGTCTTAACAAAACCCAAATAAAATGTTATAATATAGAATGTAGTACCAGATGGTCTTTAATATATGGCAGATTGATATAGAAATGTTTTGAGCCAACTGAAAGTATGAGAATTATTGTGTTTCAGTATTGACTCAACAACTCAGGAGCCACTTACAGAAACTGCAATGTTTAATCAATGTAATGAATTATTCTACTATACAGTTCAAATAGCATGTCCTTCAACAAGAATCACATGTAACTCTGTCTTAAATCAGTAAAAGCAAAGATGGATTGACCTCCATCACTTCTGCACTAATGTGGAGAGACAATGTGATAGAAAAAGAGATATCATAACTTCATGAATGTAATAGCACACCATTTCTTGTAATAAAAAAAGAAAACCCAGAAATATAGTAGCCCTTATAATTCTTATCTTTAAAATTAAACATTTAGTTACATTCTGAATATGTAATATTCTTTGAATGAGTTATGCATTTCTTTTAAAATAACAGCACAATTGTAAAAAACAAAACAAAAAAAAATAAACAGGAAAATTATTAGATGTAAGGATAAAATGGTAAAAGGTAGTAATATCCAAGTTTCCTATTTCCTGTTCTGCCACTAATTAGCTAAGTTCCCTTAGTCACTTCACATCTCTGGGTTTCAACTTCTTTATCTCTGAAAAGAATTTGAGATTTAAACATCTCAAAGGTCCCTTTCATTTCTTATTAATCTATGATTTAATTTAAATAATCTTAATATTGATAATAACAATCTAAAAATTTAGCATTTAATACTTTTCATAAACAGTGTCTAATTACTATGAGATAACATGTGAAAAGGAGTAGAAAACTGACTTTTCTCTTTTTCCAAGTACTTTATAGTATTATTTTGAGGAAAATAAATACTTAAGTTATCAGTAGTTGGCATTCACATCTCAATTATAGATAAAATATGAAAATTTCAAAATATTACACAAGACTTTTAAATTTATTCAGGAGAAAAAGCAGCAAGTAGGATAGGTTAATTTTGGATACATATTTATGTTATCAAAACGAGTTGTATATTCTGTGCTACAAAACAAATTACCATAAAATTAATGGCTTAAAGACCTACATTTACTATCTCACAATTTCTGTTGGTTAAGAATCTGCACACAGCTTATCTGAGTCCTCAGGAAAGCTCTAATTAAGGTGTTATCAAAAGCTGAATTTTCACATGGAAGTTTGACTGAGTAAGTGTCTGCTTCCAAGCTTTCTCAGGTTGTTGACACGATTCATTTCTTTATGTCTGTAGGACTCATGGCAGCTTGTTTCTTCAAAGCCTGCAAGGAGAAGAAGACCCTAGAGTAAGTCTACTAGTAACGGAGAGTTTTGTATAACATAACACAGTGATGGAATTGACATCCTGTTACTTTTGACATATTTTGTTGTTTAAAAGAAAGTCATCAGTCTCACCTACACTTGAAGGGAGGGGAATATATGTAACAATTTGACCCAATCTTTGAGATCTGTAGAAACTATGACTCTTCTGCCTAGACAGATGGTGACTACACACTGACCACAAGCCCATGGATCCCAGACTGGTTGGGAACAAGAGGTTTATGATTAAGATTCCCCCACCACCACCCTGTTACCTCATCTACAATCCATAAGAAGAAAGTACATAATTCCAACCCGAAATGTTGCCTTTAAAAACCCTTCCCTGAAAGCCACTGAGGAATTTTGGGGGTCTTTTAAGCAAGAGCTGACTGTTCTCCTTGTTGTTGTTCAGTCAGTAAGTCATGTCTGACTATTTGTGACCGCCATGGACTGCACACGCCAGGCTTCCTTATCCTTCACTGTCTCCCAGAGTTTGCTCAAACTCATGTCCATTGAGTCAGTGATACCATCCAACCATCTTATCCTCTGTCACCCCCTTCTCCTCCTGCTCTCAGTCTTTCCCAACATCAGGGTGTTTTCCAGTGAGTCAGCTCTTTGCATCAGGTGGCCAAAGTATTGGAGCTTCAGCTTGGACATCAGTCCTTCCAATGAGTGTTCAAGGTTGTTTACTTTTAAGACTGACTGCTTTTATCTTCCTGCTGTTCAAGGGACTCTCAAGAGTCTTCTCCAGCACCATGATTCATGACCTCTGGAAAAACCATAGCTTTGACTGTAATGGACCCTTGTTGGAAAAGTGATGCCTCTGCTTTTTAATATGCTCTCTAGGTTTGTCATAGCTTTTCTTCCAAGGAGCAGCATCTTTTAATTTTGTGGCTGCAGTTACTGTCTGCAGCGATTTTGGAGCCCAAGAAAATAAACTCTGTCACTGTTTCCACTTCTCCCCAATCTGTTTGCCATGAAGTGATGGAATCAGATGCCAGGATCTTAGTTTTTTGAATGTTGAGTTTTAAGTCAGCTTTTTCACTCTCCTTTGTCACCCTCATCAAGAGGCTCTTTAGTTCTTCACTTTCTGCCATGAGGGTGGTATCATCTGCGTATCTGAGGTTGTTGATATTTCTCCTGGCAATCTTGATTCCAGCTGTGATAAGTGCTATACTTTCCCTACATTCTGTGTCAGTAGATTGCCTTTGTTTCATGATGGGTGAGTGGACCCAAGTTTGATTTGGTAGCACATTATAATTTCTTATTTTTCCTCTCTCTCTTTTCACCCTCCCTTTCCTCCTCTCTCCTTCTTACCTCAGTCTTCTCTCTCATCTTTTTCTTTTACTAAAACTGATCATGTAACTGAATTGTGCAGATGTTCTATGTACATGTGAAAGAACAGCTGTATTAGTGGCTGCAAAGCTTTGATTACAGGTACATATCTTAGGAACAAACAATTGACTCTCTTATTTGACCAGAATACTAGCTAGTAATGAATTATGTGGTAATCTGCCAAACGCTTTTACACTGGCTTTGCAATTATGTGAAAAAATCACCTGATGAAAAACTGTCCGTGAACTTTAACCAAGTCAGTTTCAAGGGAAGATTGATTTATCTTGGCAGGTAGTGTAGGGTAATTCACACTTATTTCATGATCCAATTCTAGTATCAGGAATCTAGCAATCAATGTTTCAAAATACTTTATATTTCTAAAAGTCAACTGGGAAAAAAGCATAAGTACAAAGTGAAGCATGATTACTAACACAAGACAAATGAAGAAATCTTTTTCTAGCACCATTCACTATCAGATGTTCCCAATTGGTGATCCAAGTGCTGTTTTGTTTCTCTTACTCTTCAGGACTATAGCTATTTAATCTCATCACTTCTACTGCTGGGTGGACAGGGTGAGGTAAGTAAACTCAAAATCTTTTTCTTCTTTGCCACTCTTGTAAGGAAAAAAATATCTGTAGTTGAATCCTCTGCACTCTTTGGTTAAATCTTGGAATTGAATTCCCCTTAGTGTTTGTTTCTTTCGCAGACTAGTGGTTCTGTGTGACAGTGATTTAGGGTGGGGTATTCACATTATATTTTGATCCACTGTTGATGATTCTTATTGTCTTCTGCATTTATGTTGCTTTTCTAATTCAGCACTGTTGAAAAACTTTAAAACAACATTAAAAAATAGGGCATTAGCTCCACTTACATGTTGTGACTTTTGTATAGAAGAATTAGTCCTTTACTGAATGATACAATGATGTAAAATAAATGAAGTCTACAATTGTTTATTACAAGGTGAAACTATAAAGAGCATTGACAGAAATTGCTATGTGTGATAGAGGATTAATCAACAAACCAGAAGTGCAGCCCCTTTTTTTAGGGGGGAAGGCAGCATATATAAGATATTATACACTTTACTTAAAGTTATTCCAAAGGAGATGAAATAATCATCTTTATGAAACTAATGGAGAATTAGTTCTTCTAATACATGGAGACATATCTGCTAAGGAGGGCAGTGCTGTCTAGTTGAGAAGTTTATTTCAAATGAAACAGAAGTAATTTCCTCTTTATTCCCATATTCTTTAAGAAGTTAAGACCCCAGTTAGAAACATTAATAAATGGAACTATTAAGAGATTATAAGAAACACTTTTTTTTTTATAAGAAACTCTTGGTTGTAGCTTACCAACTCAATAGTAAATATAGAAAAAAGGAATATTTAGTTGGCACACAATGAATCTATTGAACTGTTAAAAATGAGACAGGCCTGTTTTTCTCTATCTGCTTTCTACAGACCTTTGATGTTTCAGAGTGTATATATAATTTCATGTTAATTGAGTGCCTTAAGGGATGTATTTTCCATTGAGATTATGCCAGATTACATGGTGATATTTTACTATTCAACAAATTCATTTTGATCAGCAACAATGTACAAGTCTCTGGTAATAATTATTCATGTTTTTGAATATTTCCATTAATGAAATATTTTAATAATTCCTTAAAAGTGTGGTTTTAAATTGCTTACACATTTTTTAAAATGATCTTTTTCTCCTTTTTCTGCCAAATAAACCCTCTGGAATCATTGTTGTTCAGTCTCTGGAATATACCTCTAATTAAAAAATATATATAAGCCAGAGGAAAAATTGTGTTGTGAACAGAAATATATAATCTATTTTTCAGGAAAATATTAAAAGGAATACTGTTAAATATTCACAAAGATAGTACTGGTATACTGCAGTATTAGAATTAGATCAGTTATCTGTTTTCTTTCCCATACAGTTTCATTTTCCCCCAGTAGTCATTTCTTGGTCAAGTAGTAATGATTATTCAGGTGTTGAAGGTAGTAAAGGATTTTTACAGGTAGTTAAGCAACTGAATAGAAAGACAGGAACAGAGAATTATATTTGTAACCCACAGGCCAAAGGCATGAAGTAATTGAATGGGAAAAACTCAGCAAAATAGATTTTTTTTTTTTATTGTTGTTGCAAGGAATAAACTTTTAATTCTGGGTTCTACCATGTGAAGTTTTAAAGAAATTGGCTAAGAGGAAAAGACCTTTAAGAAGTATAAAGTCTGAACTCTGAATAAGTTCTGAGAGAGAATGACAAGTCTACAATTATTGTATCAGAAATTAGTTAAGTCTGTAGTCCAGCAGAGGCATAAAATAGTGACAGATGTGGAAATACCAGAGACCAGTGAAAAAGGATTCCCTGATATTTGTCTTTTAATGTATAGTTCTCATGAAAAGAAGTAGAGGAAAACAGTAGAATGGGAAAGTCTAGAGATCTCTCAAGAAAATTGGAGATATCAAGGGAACATTTCATGCAAGGATGGACACAATAAAAGACAGAAACAGTAAGGACCTAACATTGGCAGGAGATATTAAAAATAAGTGGCAAGAACACACAGAAGAACTATGCAAAAAAGGTCTTAATGACCCAGAAAACCATGATTGTGTGATCACTCACATAGAGCCAGACATCCAGGAGTGTGAAGTCAAGTGGACCTTAGAAAGCATTACTACAAACAAAGCTACTGGAAGTGATAGAATTGCAGCTGAGCTATTTAAAATCCTAAAAGATGATGCTGTTAAAGTGCTCCACTCAATATGTCAGCAAATTTGGAAAACTCAGCAGTGACCACAGGACCGGAAAAGGTCAGTTATCATTCCAATCCCAAAGAAGAGCAATGGCAAAGAATGTTCAAACCTACCATACAATTGCTCTCACTCCCATACTAGTAAAGTAATGCTCAAAATCATTCAAGCTAGTCTTCAGCAGTATGTGAACTGAGAACTTCCAGATGTACAAGTTGGATTTACAAAAGGCAGAGGAACCAAAGATCAAATTGCCAATGTTCTTTATATCATAGAGGAAGCAAGGGAATTCCAGAAAAACATCTACATCTGTTTCATTGACTATGCCAAAGTCTTGGACTGTGTGGATCACAAAAAACTTGGAAGATTCTTAAAGAGATGGGAATATCAGATCACCTTACCTGTCTCCTGAGAAATCTGTGTGCAGATCAAGAAGCAACAGTTAGAACCCTACATGGAACAACTGACTGGTTCAAAATTGGGAAAGGAGTATGAAAAGTTTATATATTGTTACTCTGCTTATTTAACTTCTATGCAGAGTACACCATGCAAAATGCCAGGCTGGATGAATCACAAGCTGGAATCAAGATTTCCAGGAGAAATAACAACCTCAGATATGCACATGATACCACTCTAATGACAGAAAGAGAAGAGAAGAGCCTCTTGATCAGGGATGAAAGAGGAGAGTGAAAAAGCTGGCTTAAAACTCAACATTCAAAAAACTAAGCATGGCATCTGGTCCCATCACTTCATGGCAAATAGAAGGGGAAAAAGTAGAAGCAGTGACAGAGTTTATTTTCTTGGGCTCCAAAATCACTGCAGATGGTGATGGCAGCGATGAAATTAAAAGACACTTGCTCCTTGGAAGGAAAGCTATGACAAACCTAGACAACATATTAAAAAGCAAAGACATCACTTTGCTGACAAAGGTCCATATTGTTAAAGCTGTGGTTTTTCCAGTAGTCATGTACGGATATGAGAGTTGGACCATAAAGATGGCTGAGCACCGAAGATTTCATGCTTTTGAATCATGGTACTGGAGAAGACTCTTGAGAGTCCCTTAGACTGCAGGGAGATCAAAGCAGTCAATCCTAAAGGAAATCAACCCTGAATATTCATTGGATGGACTGATGCCAAAGGTGAAGCTCCAATACTTGGCCACCCAAAGTAAAGAGCCAACTCGTTGTAAAAGACCCTGATGCTGGGAAAGATTGAAGGCAAAAGAAGAGGGCAACAGAGGATGAGATGGTTGGATGACATCATAGATTCAATGGATATGAATTTGAGCAAACTCCAGGAGATACTGAAGGCAAGCCGGGCATGCTGCAGGCCATGGGGTCGCAAAGAGTAGAACAGGATTTAGTGACTGAACAACACAACAATGGCATGCTTAAACTGACATTCATCAAACTGTGCGTGGGTACGTGCTAAATCGCTTCAGCCGTGTCCAGCTCTTTGTGACCCCATGGACTGTAGGTTGCCAAGCTCCTCTATCCATGAGATTCTCCAGGCAAGAACAGTGGACTGGGTTGCCTTGCCTTCCTCCAGGGGATCTTCCTGACCCAGGGATGGAACCCAGGTCTCCTTTGTCTCCTGCATTTGCAAGCGGGTTCTTTACCACTAGCACCACCTGGCAAGCCTGCAGCAAACTGTATATATCTCTTATTCTGCATTGATTTTGTTCTCCTTATATTTTTTGTGATATTTTTGAAATTTTGAATTTAAAGTATCAATTTGTATTTTAACAAGACATTTGGTTTGGATGGATTCAAATACCATTTTAGTTAAAATCCTATCAATTATAAGAATAGCTTCTAATTAGAGCTGGTTCCTATTTGGATGAACCACTTTAAAAAAATTCTTTGTCAATGAATGATTTAGATAAGAGCTACCTGAAAATGTCAGTACTACAGTGTTCTCATTTGAATAATGAGATGATAAGTATTGGCTCACTTGTTGTTGTTCAATCACTCAGCCATGTCCGACTCTTTGCGACCCCATGGACTGCAGCACGCCAGTCTTCCCTGTCATTCACTATCTCCCTGAGCTTGCTCAAACTCATGTCCATTGAGTCGGTAATGCCATCCAACCATCTTGTCCTCTGTCATTGCCTTCTCCTCCTGCCTTCAATCTTTTCCAGCATTGGGGTATTTTCCAATGAGAAGTTCTAATACTTGGCCACTTGATGTGAAGAGCTGACTCATTGGCTCATTTAGGTACCTGTGAACAATAACTAATAAATATTATTCTCGGCAGTTTGCCCTTATAAAACACTAAGTCTGTACAAATGTTTGTTCAACAGCAAGAACAACAATGACAATACTTTTTATCCTATCAAATGCCCTTGTTTTAAATGAAGTAAGTGCAAAAAGTATCTGAATTTACCTACTTTCTCTGCTTCTAACTTTTAACTCAACATGAAAAGTGTTTTGAAAGAACTTTGATAACAAAAGGAACTAATGATTAAATTCAATTCTTTTTTTTTTAATAATTCACCACTACTCCCTCTCTCTTACTGTTTTTTTTTTAACTTTTCATTTTGTATTGGGGTATAGCCGATTAACACTGTTTTGATATAGTTCCAGGTGAACAGTGAGGGAACTCAGCCATACATAAACATGTTTCCATTCTCCCCCAAATTCCCCTACCATCCAGGCTGCCACATAACATTGAGCATAGTTCCATGTGCTAGACTGTAGGTTCTTGTTGGTGATCCATTTTAAATACAGGAATGTGTACATGTCCTGGCTTCTCAGGTGGTGCTAGTGATAAAGAATCTGCCTGCTAATGCAAGAGACATAAGAGACACAGGGTTGATTCCTGGGTCAGGAAGATCCCCTGGAAGAAGGCATGGCAACCCATTCCAGTATTCTTGTCTGGAGAATTCCATGGACAAAGGAGCCTTGTAGTTTGCAGTCCATGGGATCTCAAAGAGTTGGACATGACTGAAGCGATTTAGCAGGCAGGCATGCATGCACATGTACAAGTACATCCCAAACTCCCTAGCTATGGCAATTATCCCGGGGTATTACTCCCTACCCTGGCAATCATGTTTTTTTCTCTAAGTCTGTGAATCTTTTGCTTCTCTCTTACTTTCAGTTAAACAGATATCAGTATTTCTGTGAATTCTTCAGAAGGGCTGAAGATAGAAAAATAAATCTCTTAAACTCTAAATTCCTCTTGCACTTCCACCCCAGTTCACTTTCACTCTGATCTTAGATAAAACCAGAGCTTTTAACTTTAAAAGAAATTGCAACAGCTGAAATTTATTTTGCATTTCTAAGGACTTTTTTTCATGACTGATATATTAGCATACATTGTTTATACTTTACAAAAAAGAAACCACTTAACTAGGTAGAATAGTAGGTCAGAGAGGCTGAGTGATTTAAGAGAGGATTAAGAGTAATTCAGTGTCTAAACTAGAGATCCCCTAGGATTTATAGTTCCTTAACCCAAATACCTACCTACAAGCTTCTCTTATGTTGCCTTTCTTGGAAATTTGTATACCTCTATAAATTCAACTTATGTGGAGAAGTTAGGACCAGAGTCACCCTCTTACAAAAAAATAGATGGGGAATGCCTAGGAATGTAAAGTACTAAGCTTTGAAAGAGAGGTCCACATATTGTCTCTGCTCTTCTTGTCAATATGATTTTACAGTTAGAAAGTTTGTCTTCAGTTGTTGTCACTGTTTCTTTTTTTCCAGTAAATTTTTTATTGGTGTATAGTTGATTTACAATGTTGTGTTAGTTTCAAGTGTACAACAAAGTGAATCAGTTTTACATATACATATATGCACTCTTTTAAAAATTATTTTCCCATATAAGTCATTACAGTATTGAGTAGAGTTCTCTGTGCTATGCAATACATCCTTATTAGTTATAACTATCTCAATTTAACTTCCCTGGTGGCTCAGAGGTTAAAGCGTCCGCCTCCAATGCGGGAGACCTGGGTTCGATCCCTGGGTCGGGAAGATCCCCTGGAGAAGGAAATGGCAACCCACTCCAGTATTCTTGCTTGGAGAATCTCATGAACTGAGGAGCCTGGTGGGCTGCAGTCCACGGGGTCACAAAGAGTCGGACACGACTGAGTGACTTTACTTACTTACTTATCTCAATTTATCACTCCCTCACACTTACTGCTTGGTAACCATAAGTTTGTCTTCTATTAATACATGTGTAAGACCCTGATGCTGGGAAAGAGTGAAGGCAAAAGCAGAAAAGGTGGCAGAGGATGAGATGGTTGGATAGCATCACCGACTCAGTGGACATGAACCTGAGCTGAGCAAACTCCAGGGGACAGTGGAGGACAGAGGAGTCTGCATGGGGTCACAAAGAGTTGGACATGACTTAGCAACTGAATAAAAACAATAATTAGTGATGTTAAACATCTTTTCATGTGCTCTTTACCCATGTCTTCTTTGGAGAAATGTTTATTTAGATCTTCCGCCCATTTGTTGATTTTTTTGTTTTAATTGATATTGAGTTGGATGAGCTATTTGTAAATTTTGGAGACTAATCCCTTGTCTATCACTTCATTTGCAAATATTTTCTCCCATCCTAAGGACTGTCTTTTCATTTCGTTTATGATTTCCTTTGTTGTGCAAAAGTTTTAAAGTTTAATTAGGTCCCATTTGTTTATTTTTGTTTTTTTTTTTCCTTACTCTCAGAGGTGGATTGAAAAAGATCTTGCTGTGATTTATGTCAAAAAGGTGTTCTGCCTATGTTTTCATCTAAGAATTTTATGTATCCAGCCTTATATTTGGGTCTTTATTCCATTTTGAGTTTATTTTTGTGTATGGGTCACTGCTGTCCCTTCTGTATTCTCTGTATTGGTTGATGGTGATGGTGATTTTTATTCTTTGCCTTTTTCTCCTCTTCTTTCTATGGACTTTATAGTGGTAATATCTGTTGCATCACATACCCGTGGATCCCATAGTGGATTGCTATTATTATGTGTGTCTAAAGTAGCTAAAGTACGGGCTTTTCTTTCTTTGCAAAAGTTGAGGAGAATTCTCCAGATTTCCCTCCTGTTATCTGTGACTAGGGTCTTTCATTGTCTTTCATAAAGTTTGGTTCTTATCTCTTGTTTATAAATAATAAGGGAATTCAGTGATCAATTTGACAATGTTTCATTGACTGGCGCTTCTATGATTGAGATGATGTTCCCTTCTGGAAAAAAAATGCACATGTGAAAAGAGAGAGGAGAGCAGAGAACCACTCTGAAGCTACTGTATTATTATGTCATGCTAAGTCGCTTCAGTTCAGTTCAGTTCAGTTGCTCAGTCATGTCCGACTCTTTGCAACGCCATGAATCACAGCACGCCAGGCCTCCCTGTCCATCACCAACTCCCGGAGTTAACTCAGACTCACATCCATCAAGTCCGTGATGCCATCCAGCCATCTCATCCTCGGTCGTCCCGTTCTCCTCCTGCCCCCTATCCCTCCCAGCATCAGAGTCTTTTCCAATGAGTCAAGTCTTCACATGAGGTGGCCAAAGTACTGGAGTTTCAGGTTTAGCATCATTCCTTCCAAAGAAATCCCAAGGCTGGTCTCCTTCAGAATGGACTGATTGTATCTCCTTGCAGTCCAAGGGACTCTCAAGAGGCTTCTCCAACAGTTCAGTTCAGTTCAGTTGCTCAGTCATGTCCGACTCTTTGCGACCCCATGAATCGCAGCACGCCAGGCCTCCTGGTCCATCACTAACTCCCAGAGTTCACTCAGACTCACGTCCATTGAGTCCGTGATGCCATCCAGCCATCTCAAGTTAAAAGATTGCATACTACATGATTTCAACTATGTGACATTCTAGAAAAGGCAAAATTATGGAGACAATTTAAAGACCGGTGGTTGCCAGGGATTAGAGATCACACAGAGTTGGACACAACTGAAGCGACTTAGCAGCAGCAGCAGCAGCAGCAGAAGTGAAGAAGGGATGAATAGGTGAAGCAAAGAGGGTTTTAAGTGAATAGAACTACTTCTTATATAGAGAGGTGGATTATATCATTATACTTTTCTTAAACCTATAGAATGTGCAGCACAAAGAGTGAACTCTACATAAAGTATGGACTTTAGTTAATAATAATGTATTAACTGAATTGCAATGTATTGTATATTGTATATATACAAAAGTAATTGTGGTTTCAGATTGTGAATTTAAAATCATTGTAACTGAGCTCAAACCTGTTGGGGTCCTTTAATGGACTGGAACTTGGCAGTCCAGAGTCGATAAGAAAGTGAAAGAGAGAGAGAGAGAGAAAGAAAGACACGGGGACCCAAGCTTTAATGGAGCAAGGGTATTTTATTAGCTGAAATGTAGGCTTATATATATCTTTAGTAGGATGATTACTCAGCTATTACACAGGATGAAATTTTATCAATAGCCACAATATGGATAGTCTAATACATACAAGGTCACTGACGCTGAAAATAGTCACTGAAGGGAGTTACAGAAAGGAATCCAAGCAGATACATTTTCTCATGATCTCAGTTCTGAGAGCTGCGTGCAGCTCTACTCATTCCTGGAATAGGAACTGATAAGGAACAGAGAATCCTTGAGAAATGGCACACAAAGGAAGAAAAATGCAACATATTGGATTCCTTAAAGTTAAACATCCCTTGACAAAACCCATCTTATTAATCAAAATAGGAACCATTACAATCAGAACATATTTGCCAATGAAAAATAAGTTTATTTATTCCTCTAGCATAAAAATCTGTGCTCCGGGATTCTACAAAACTCTTGGAAAGCATTTTCTGCATCCTGTGGAATGGTTTTCCCTTCAAAAGTTGTCTAGATGCTTGAAGAAGTTGTAGTCAGTTGGTGAGAGGTCAGGCGAATGTGGCTAATGAGGCAAACCCAATTTGTTCAACTTTTGAAGCATCAGTTGATTGTACAATGTGTAGTCGGGTGATGTTGTGGAGAATTGGGCCCTTTGTGTTGACCAATGCCAGCTGCAGGCATTGCAGTTTTCAGTGCATCTCATTGATTTGCTGAGCATACGTCTCAGATATAATGATTTTGCCAGGATTCAGAAAACTGTAGTAAGTCAGATGGACAGCAGACCACCAAACAGTGACCACAGCCTCTTTTTTTGGTGCAAATTTGCTTTGAGAAGTGCTTTGGAGCTTCTTTTTGGTCCAGTCACTGAGCTGGTTATTGCTGGTTGCCGTATACAATCCACTTTTCATCACACATAGCAATCTGATCGAAAAATGGTTCATTGTTGTGCAGAATAAGAGAAAATGACACTTCAAAATGACAATTTTTTATATTTTCGATCAGTTTATGAGGCTTTTTCACCTTTCCAGTTTGCTTTAAATGCCCAACAGCCATAGAATGGTTGATGTTGAGCTGTTTGTCAACTTCTTGTGTAGTTGTAAGAGGACTAGCTTCAATGATGGCTCTTGGTTGTTGTCAACTTCCAATGGCCAGCCACTATGCTCCTCACCTTCAAGGCTCTTGTCTCCTTTGAAAAACTTCCTGAACCACCACTGCATTGCACGTCTGTTAGAAGTTACTGGGACAAATGAGTGATTGATGTTGTCAGTTGTCTCCACTGCTTCATGACCCAGTTTGAATTAGAACAAGAAAATCACTCAAATTTGCTTTCTGTCTAATATCATGTCCATAGTCTAAAATAATATAAAATAAATAGCAAGTAAGAGGTAATTAGCAAAAAAATATAAAGAGTGATATGTGCATTGAAATGATGTATAACAGAACCACATTTACTTAAGAATGTATTCCAATATCAATTGGCAAATTTCAACAGTGCAAAACTGAGATTATGTTTGAACCAACTTAAATTACAGTATTGTATATATTTTTTCTTTATAGAAAAACACAGAGAGAAAACAAACTAGGGACTTCATTTTGAGAAGGAAAATGGTGACAAGAAGAGCTACAAGGAAGTGTTTTACCGCCTTTCACAATGGGAAATGAGTTAACTGCCCCAAACAGTAAAACCTTAGAGGAGTGAACTCTGCTTCAACTGGTATTTATAATTAAATTTTGAATGCAGTGTAAAAAGCTATTCTTTGACTCATTTTCACATAAAGCCAAAACATTGGATTGTTTGTTTGTTTGTTTGTTTGAAAGGGTCAGTATCTATGAAAACTCTATTTATGTAGCTTAAAATGTTTTAACATTATTAGCTTTGAAAGTCAACCAGTGACATAATAGCTTTCATTAATCATAATACTGATTCTTAATACAATACTCATAAAAAGGTAAACCATTAACATTTTCAAAGATTAGCAAAGCCTTTCCTAGAGAAGAAACTCTGATAACCATCATACTTGATTGAATCTTAACAAAATAATCCATGTTTATCAATAATTTATAATTAACTGCTAAATACATTGAAATTTTAATCAATAAAACTTTTAGATGTAAGAATTGTTTGAAAAGATGAAATGTCTGTATTCTGGTCTTCAGTATACATGTGATACATTAGACAAATTTTAGGGTGTAACTTCTAAAAACTTGCTCTCTTACTCTGTCACATAACTCACTTTTACTTTTATCCTCACATCCAGCTGTATATGATTTCTTTGTAAGAAACCTGATATTAAAAAAAGAAAAGAAAAGAAAATTGCTATTGAGTTAAAGGTGTTATGCTTTTATTATTGTTATTCTTCTTTGGTTCTGAAAAGTCTGTAATATCAAAGATAACAGCTTTTTCATCTATAAAATCTCTTGATTTTTTTTATTTCTTTGTGTGTTTTATGTGTGAAAAAAAGTGGCAAAATGACAGCCTGTAAACTTTTGAAACAGTCGATCTTATAGTCATTGCATGCAAATGTGTATGGAAGAATGCATCAAGTCATCTGCCCTGCTAGGCTGGGGGAAAGGTGTTCCAGTGAAACTAGTGCAGACTGGTGAGTGGTTACTCTCACAGGCTCAGTTCATTTGGTGAAATCCAAAGCACATCAAGGACAAAGACTTCTGCAGTTCAGCAAATCTTACAGAGTATAAGGTTCATAAGTAAAAGGACACACAATTTTTGCTATTTTTTATTGTCTTGGAAAAAGCAATAGTTAATTGAGGCAACTTCCAGAGTCTTGGATTCCTTAATTCATTCAGCACCAACCAAGGGACGTCTATTTGAACAAAGGAAAAGCAGTACAAACCAAGAGTTGATAGGGTACACTTAAAAAGCTAGACAGTTTACATAGGATTTCCTCATTTTAATTTCATAATAGCCATGTGCAATAGGTTATTTCACAGTTGAAACTATTAATATTAAAAAAAATAGAGCTTATACAAATGGCAAAGCATGTGGTTAATATACACACAAGTAGATTTCTATATAATAGCAACAGTGAAAATACATATATATATTTTTTTTTTTACCACAAATAAGATCTTTTATTTGTCACCATTAAGAGTCTGCATTTTAAACCGATTCTTGGACTGGTGGCTCGTATCCATCAGCTCGTTCAACTTTAGCACCCGTCTCATCCCCAGTAGCTTTTCCAGAACTACTACCTTCACCATGTAGCTCCATGAGTTTTCCCAATTCAAATTTGGGCTTCTTCAGCATTTTTACTTTTCTAACGAAGACATCATGGAGCGGATAAATAGATTGGCAAGCCTTTTCTATGTCTTTTCCAATGCTATCTGGAATCAATTTATTGACCACCTCTTTCAAGTCATTTGTCTGCACCTCTCGGGTCATGATTTCCATCATCTTCTTGCGGATCTGGCGCACCTGCTGGTGCTGGGCATAAGAGGTCTTCCAAATCTGATTGTTGCGCTTTTTAGTAAAACCCACACAGAACAGATGAAGCAAGTAACCATCGGCAGTCTTGACGTCAACGTGAGCTTCAATCATGGTCTGCCATTTTTTGACCATGGAGCACATTTTGTCACGGGTAAGATCCATACCATGAAAGTTAGTCAGGCAGTTTTTGCCCTGAACATCCTCAGTAATTAGCTTGAATTTTCTAAATGCTACTTCATCATTCTGCAGATCAGCAAGACTCACTTCAAAAACACGACCTTTGAGGCCATCAGATGCGATTTTGGTACCTTGAGTTCTCGTGACCAATGTTTTCCCAATATTCCTTATATTGAACATAGCTGGTGCTTTCACATCATACAAATGTTTTTTAGAAAATGGGTCAACCACTTTCTTCTTGGCTCCCTTTTTGCCTCCTTTCGTAAGGCGCTTGTTCTTGCCGACCGCCATGGTGCAGGTCAGAGAGCCAAAAGGAAAAATACATAGTTTTAAATAACACATCCTTTCTGTGCAATCCCTGAATGTGGAAAACTATAAAAAGTTTAATGAAATACATATAAAAAGAACTTAATGATGAAGTTTTAGCCCATCTTCATGGATATAAAGGCTTAAGGCCTTTAAGATGTCAGATCTCCTAAACTCATCTGTAGATTTGAAGAAATTCAATAAAGATTCTATAGGGTTTTTCAAAGAACTTGGTAATATTATTGTAAAATACATATCAAAATAAAAAGGCCAAAGTGAAGAAAGCTCTGGAGAAAAAGAATAACGAATATATAAGTAACAAAAGTAAAAACCAACAGGTGGGACTATATCAAACTAAAAAGCTTTACACAGAAAAAGAAACAACAAAATAAAAAGGCAATTTACAAACTAGGAGAAAATCCTTAATGAGTATGCTAAATGAATCTCCTTGGAGGAGGATGTCAACAGTATGATGACATAATTGTGCTCTTTGAGAAAGTTGGATATAGTTAAGATCTTGTTTATAAAGATAGTATACAATGGCAGAGCAAGTGAGGTACTCCTGGGTAGGTTGATAAAGCTGGATGAAGCAGGTTTCCCTATGGAGATAAAAGCAAAGGGACTGTTGATAGAGACAAAGAATAAAACATATTAGCCAAACTATATTAGCAAATGTTATCATATTCTGATATGATTGAGTTTGTGATTTAAATAATATTGTGCACAGGGTATTTAATGATGGTAACATGGCATTAAGGTTGTGTTAATCCATCATGAAGCACTATTCTTTCTTTCCAAGTATAAGAACAGGACAAACTGGGCTGTTCAGTGGTGACTCAGTGGGGATAATCCTGGAGGGTTGAGTTTTATTTACATTGTGCCATATATTAAATATTTTGACTAAAGAGATGGTTCATAGTGTCCCATTTTGTCAAGACACTTTAAAGTGCCAGTCTTAATTTTATTGCTCATTGAATCAGAATGTCATGCCCACTATGAGATATTTTGGGGGAAAAGGCATGATGACTATGGGGAGTATAGACAAGACAATCGTTGTTACAATTAAGGTGAGATACAACTGGTCTCCTATATTTTATGTTCAATAATTTCCTCAAGGTTAGAAATGGAGCCTTTTTTAAATATGGTAGGAACCCAAGGTATAACTGTAGTCTTAGAACCAGTATTGATTAAGGCTATGAAGCTATATTTCAGAAGATGTTAAAGTTAATTCAGAATCTATTTTGCAGAAGCACAAAAGTCAATCAACAACTTTTTATCTGTTTGTTGCTTAAGTTCTTTCAGTAAATTTTGCATTTTCAAGTGGGTCAAATTGTGATCTTCTCTTTCAGTTTTTTTGTTTCTTCCTTCTGTATTCAGATTTCCTTCTTTCTCTTACTTCCTCTTTTTCTTACTTTTTATTTCTTTCTTCTTTTGCTCTTTCCTTCCCTCCTTTACTACTTCCTCTTTCTTTTTTCCTTCTTCCGTAGTTACTGGGTACGCCTCAGTTCATAGATCCTGCTAATAGTGGTGTATTTCTTCCTTCAGAGACTGTCATATCACTATCACCACAGTAATATGGTCAAATGCAGATTTGTATGCTTAATGAGGCTAAACAAACTGAAACATCTGAGTTTAGAGCAGAGGAATATTTATTGTGAAGATGAAGCAAGAACTGATAAATTGTGCTCAAAAGACCTGAGCTTCCCAGTGGTTTTCAAGGAAGAGTTTTTAAAGGCAAAATTTGGAGTGAGGGCTGCAGGTATATGACTTCCTTCCAAATGGCTGGTAATAAGGTAACAGTAGGATGTCTTTGGAATCTCAAGTTTCTGGCTTCAACTAGTCTGGGTTCTACTTATTGTGATCAGCTTATAGTCACCATCCTCCATCCACGATGTGGGGGGGGGGAGGGTCTTAGTTTCTGTAGAATAATTTGAAGATAATCATCATATAATGTTATCATACCCCTTTAGGAGAAACTAGAAACCCTGTGAATCTATTGTCTTATTAATTGCTTGAGCCTATTCTTTGGACTCAGGGAAGGCCTAGGAAACTAATGTCTTTTCTCCTATTTTAAAACAAGAAACAAGGGACACAGAGGGACTTCTGTAGCCAGGAGGGGCCTGCAGTTCCTTCTAGGTTTCAGCTGTGGCCATAAAGACGGTTGATTAACTCCCACACTGTGCCACAAGGATGTTGTACATTCTATAAACCTGAGGATCTATAACCTCAGGTTCTATAAACTTGAGGACCATGAACATTTCTGTGACAGAGCCACAGGCTGCAGAAACAGTAGCAGCAAAAGGTATTTGGTGAGGTCCTGGTGGGTCTCTTGCTTTTAGAAATGCTGCCATCAAGACACATGGTCCTAGGCCAAGACACATGGTCCTAGGCCAAGACACATGACTTCTTTCCCTCAATGTTGATGATAACTCCTGTTCCTGGTGAGTTAAAGATTCTTTATTTATCAAGAAAGCTTTCAGAGATGAAGCAAGGAAGCTAAGAAAGTAAAGTGAGAGTTTATTTGAACAAGAATATGCTCTGAGACAGAAAGTAGGCAGACTGGTCAGGAGCCACTGCCCTGGGTTTCTTTAGCAAGACAGTTATGAGGGGCATACAGATGAAGGGGTAAAATATTCACTGGGGAAGGAGGAACTTGGGTGTTGTATTCCCTGAGTTTCATCCCAGTTCGATCTCCTCAAGGGGAGGAGGGAATTTCGACCTTATTTATCTTAGATCAGAAATGTCATGGTGTCACTGCATGAAGGGGAACTTCTTATCTACAGACTAATTTTATTGGAGATAATGAAGGAGAAGGGTGCAGTTTATGGGGTCGCAAATAGTTGGACACGACTTAGTGACTGAACAAAACCAAATCTCATTGTAATAAAAGCATAATGAGAAACATGTTACATTTGGATGCAGGAGATTCCCATCTTTCTTTACCTTTATTTTTGTCTACTTTCCAACACGTGTGATTTCCCGTCAGTCTGGAGAGTGCTGTCTGTCTGCCCATGCACCACTGCTGTTTACAAGATGCATGATTTCCTGCTACCTGACCTGTGCTCCCCACCCTTTCTTTGCTCATATTTAGCTCCTGTTTGCTCTAATATCCTGACTCTGTTCAGTTCAGTCGCTCAGTCATGTCCATCTCTTTGTGACCCCATGAACTGCAGCAAGCTAGGCTTTCCTGTCCATCACAAACTCCCGGAGCTTACTCAAACTCATGTGATAGAGTCAGTGATGCCATCCAACCATCTCATCCCTTCTCCTCCCACCTTCAATCTTTCCTAGCATCAGAGTCTTTCCTGAAGAGTCAGTTCTTCACATCAGATGGCCAGAGTACTGGAGTTTCAGCTTCAGCATCAGCCCTTCTGATGAATATTCAGGACTGATTTCCTTCAGGATAGACTGGTTGGATCTCCTTGCAGTCCAAGGGACTTTCAAGAATGAGAATCAGGAGATAAATGGGGGCCCTGGGGCAAACATTTGGAGTCCCTTCTCTGTTGACAAATACACCAAGTTGAAATTACCTGGACAATTGAGGGTAGAGGCTGAGCCCTTGTCAGATAGAAGATAAGAGACCATGTATTTCCTATTCTTGAAGTCAGGAGACCTCCTTGACTACACAAGCACAGAAAGGCTCCTTGGAGGTCAAAAGGGGAGTGATACTAACTACCCATAGACCTCGTAGGAGGATTCTGAAATATACCAAATTCGTACTCTGAACCAGGCAAACCAAAATTATTGGACAAAGGAAACTTGAAGAATTGCTCTATATAAGAGATTTAAACTTCCATGAAGGCTGAGTCTGAATTCGGGTATGTCTATCCACATGCATTGTGCCCTTTTCCTCGTGATAAACACTTTTCTTATTTCACTACTTTCTGTCTTTGGGGGAATGCTTCTCTGCAAAGCTGAAAAGCCCAGGCCTTGTCATTGACCACTGGTTTAGTGGTTAGGATTTGATGCTCTCAGTGCTACCACCCAACCTCAATCTCTGGCTGGGAAACTAAAGCCCTGCTTCAAGTAACTGCAGGCCAAGGCCACCAGATATGACATTGGTATAGATGGGAAATTCAAGCCACACATGAAAATATTTTTTCCAACTCCAATTCCTAATAGTCACAAAAACCCCAGGTAATCTTTTTTTCCTTGCTCTTTTAAGTAGTTTTTTGGGCCAGCTGGAGAAGGCTTCTTTGCTCTTTTCAGAAAACCTCACTACATATCACTTCATAACCTTTTGCTGTGTGTATGTGTTTGTATGTGTCTGTGTGTTTGGGAAGAAGGGTCATTGTTTTTGACATACAAACCAAAGTTTGGGTGGAAGTTCATCTTGTCTCTGCAATTTGTTGGAAACAAATGGTGTTGGAACATGCTGTCTAGGTGATGACCACCACCACTACAGGTCTGTATCTTCTTACTTGGCTTGCTAACTCGCTCTGTTGCTTGCTAGTGCTTCACTGCACGTTGTTGCTGACTGCTGGGAAGTTTCCACGTTTAAAGCTGTGCTGTCTTGTCCTGCATTTTCTTATTTTTACTGAGTCTCTGTTACCAATATATTTAACTGATCTGAGTCATGGAAGTAAAGTTGGACACTGTAAAGAATAATATTGCATAGGAACCTTGAATGTTAGGTCCATGGATCAAGGCAAATTGGAAGTGGTCAAACAGGAGATGGCAAGAGTGAACATTGACATGTTAGAAATCAGTGAACTAAAATGGACTGGAATGGGTGAATTTAACTCACATGACCACTCTATCTACTACTGTGAGCAAGAGTCCCTTAGGAGAAATGGAGTAGCCATCTAAGTTAAACAATGAGTCTAAATGCAGTACTTGGATGCAATCTCAAAAAATGACAGAATGATCTCTGTTCATTTCCAAGACAAAACATTCAATATCATAGTAATCCAAGTCTATGCCCAGACCAATAATGCTGAAGAAGTTGAAGTTGAATGATTCTATGAAGATTTACAAGACCTTCTAGAACTAATGCCCCCCAAAGATATCCTTTTCATTATAGGGAACTGAAATGCAAAAGTAGGAAGTCAAGAGATACATGGAGAAGTGGCGACGAGGGGGCGGGCCGGTGCGCGGCAGGGCACCGCCCGGATCGCCATGGCGGAGCTGCAGCAGCTCCGGGTGCAGGAGGCGGTGGACTCCATGGTGAAGAGTCTGGAGAGGGAGAATACCCGGAAGATGCAGGGCCTTATGTTCCTGTGCAGCGCCACCTGCTGTGAGGAAAGCCAGGCGTCCATGCAGCAAGTGCGCCAGTGCATTGAGCGCTGCCACGCTCCCCTGGCTCAAGCCCAGGCTCTGGTGACCAGCGAGCTGGAGAAGTTCCAGGACCGCCTGGCCCGGTGCACTATGTATTGCAGTGACAAGGCCAAAGATTCGATAGATGCAGGGGGTAAGGAGCTGCATGTGAAGCGGCAGCTGGAGACCTGCGTGACCAAGTGTGAGGCGACGAGGGGGCGGGCCGGTGCGCGGCAGGGCACCGCCCGGATCGCCATGGCGGAGCTGCAGCAGCTCCGGGTGCAGGAGGCGGTGGACTCCATGGTGAAGAGTCTGGAGAGGGAGAATACCCGGAAGATGCAGGGCCTTATGTTCCTGTGCAGCGCCACCTGCTGTGAGGAAAGCCAGGCGTCCATGCAGCAAGTGCGCCAGTGCATTGAGCGCTGCCACGCTCCCCTGGCTCAAGCCCAGGCTCTGGTGACCAGCGAGCTGGAGAAGTTCCAGGACCGCCTGGCCCGGTGCACTATGTATTGCAGTGACAAGGCCAAAGATTCGATAGATGCAGGGGGTAAGGAGCTGCATGTGAAGTGGCAGCTGGAGACCTGCGTGACCAAGTGTGTGGATGACCACATGGACCTCATCCCAACCATGACCAAGAAGATGAAGGAGTCCCTCTCTTCCATTGGGAAATAGCTGTGTGCTCGTGGCCATCAGGGCTGAGGGCAGGAATCAATTTAAAAAGAGGAATGGGGATTTGGGTCTTTTAAGGAGAGTTGATGAATGAGGAAATTAAGAATGGCAGCAAGTCTAAGGCCTGTGTTTCTTTCCTCTGGACGCTGGTTCCTTTGTGTTTCAATCCTAGAAAATGAAATGGATAAAAAGCAGTGCTAAAATTTGGGTCATAGCACAGGAGGTTTGTTGTGAGCCTGAATTTCATGTGGCAAGTACTTCTCCTGCCAACAGGGAGTCTCCCTTGTACCAAACCAGAGCCCTCCAAGGTTCCAGATCCTCTTACTGCACGGATACCAAGAGGCTGGCAGGTTCACGTAACCAGCTTATGGTCTAGTGGAGTATGAAAGGAGGTGTTTCTATTTGGTGTCCACCTGCTGTTTACCAGAAGGATCACTACAACATTTTCCACAAACTAATAAAATCCATGCAGTCACTAATGTAGAAAGGTACAAGGGCCTTTCAGGGGGTTTGTTTTGCTTGTTTTTCTTTTATAGGCAAGGGCATGACTTTAAGATGTAAAGTTGGGAGAGGCAGTTTGGATAAAAACGTTGAAAGGGTCCCTGCAGGTACTCCTTTCTGACCATCAAGATGTGGATGTGTGTTTCTTAAAATTCTCACACATTACATCATTCAGCCGGGAGACCCTGCAAAAATGTAAGAAGCGATCTCACACTGGTAAGGGAAGCAAGTGCTCTCCCTCTCACTGACAGCCACGGTGGGCCCTGAGGCCGCCTGCAGCAGAGTCAGCAAGCTACCAGACAATCTTACAGTGACACTCAGCCTTGAAGGGAAACGGGGTTTTGACAGTATAGTATGCTCATATTCAGGAATGAACAGTGAAAGAGGAACGATTAGCTACTTAATTAAGAGGTTGTGAAGGACGGGCTTTGGAAAAATCTGTTTCTCATGAAACAGAATGAAAGCCTAAACCCAGTGTTGCTTACTTTGCCCCCTGAAATAACAGAGCTTTGTTGAGACAATCCTGTGGCAACAAATCAAGGGAGGAAACGTAAGCAACTCAGGGATGAACTGTGGCTCCTTTAGAGCGATAAAGGGACTGCCCTCCGTTACCAAATACCACTTTTGCCAGGGCCTTTGCTACATGCGTTGTTCTTGCCCCAGTTCTGGCCCCTTATCATGTTGATAAGGACCTTGTCTTTTTACCAACTTACTACTTGAAATGATAATATTGTCTGTTTGCTGTTTCAAGACTGTGATATATTTTCCTAGTAGTTTGGTTTTCGCAATAAATAAGACTTAATTTTCTTCAAAAAAAAAAAAAACAAAAACAAAGAGATACATGGAATAACAGCAAATTTGGCCTTGGAGTACAGAATGAAGCAGGGCAAAGACTAATAGAGTTTTGCCAAGAGAATATACTGGTCATAGCAAACACCCTCTTCCAACAACACAAGAGAAGACTCTACACATGGACATCACCAGATGGTCAATACTGAAATAAGATTGATTATATTCTTTGGAGCCAAAGAGGGAGAAGCTCTATACAGTCAGAAAAAACAAGATAGGGAGCTAACTATGACTCAGATCATGAACTCCTTATTGCCAAATTCAGACTTAAATTGAAGAAATTAGGGAAAACCACTAGACCATTCAGGTATGACCTAAATCAAACCTCTTATGATTATACAGTGGAAGTGACAAATAGATTCAAGGGATTAGATCTGATAGATGGAGTGTCTGAAAACTATGGACTGAGGTTCATGACATTGTACAAGAGGCAGTGATCAAGACCATCCCCAAGAAAAGAAAATGAAAAAAAGGCAAATAGGTTGTCTGAGAGGACTTACAAATAGCTGAGAAAAGAAGAGAAATGAAAAGCAAAGGAGAAAAGGAAAGATATGACCATTTGAATGCAGAGTTCCAAAGCATAGCAAGGAGAGAGGAGAACGCCTTCCTCAGTGATCAGTGCAAGGAAATAGAGGAAAAGAGTAGAATGGGAAATACTAGAGATCTCTTCAAGAAAATTAGAGATACCTTTCAAGCAAGATGGGCACAATTAAGGATAGAAATGGTATGGATCTAACAGAAGCAGAAGATTTTAAAAAGAAGTGGCAAGAATACACAGGAGAGTTCAGTTCAGTCGCGCAGTTGTGTCCAACTCTTTGCGACCCCATGAATCCCAGTATGCCAGGCCTCCCTGTCCATCACCGACTCTCGGAGTTCACTCAGACTCACATCCATTATCACCAGCAACACAGGACCACACCCCTGAACTTCAATATACAGGGAGCTCAAGTTACTCCAAAACCATCAGTTCAGTTCAGTCGCGCAGTCGTGTCTGACTCTTTGCGACCCCATGAATCGCAGTACACCAGGCCTCCCTGTCCATCACCAACTCCCGGAGTTCACTCAGACTCACGTCCATCGAGTCCATGATGCCATCCAGCCATCTCATCCTCGGTCGTCCCCTTCTCCTCCTGCCCCCAATCCCTCCCAGCATTAGGGTCTTTTCCAATGAGTCAACTCTTCGCATAAGGTGGCCAAAGTACTGGAGCTTCAGTTTTAGCATCATTCCTTCCAAAGAAATCCCAGGGTTGATCTTCAGAATGGACTGGTTGGATCTCCTTGCAGTCCAAGGGACTCTCAAGAGTCTTCTCCAACACCACAATTCGAAAGCATCAATTCTTCTGCACTCAGCCTTCTTCACAGTCCAACTCTCACATCCATACATGACCACAGGAAAAACCAGAGAGAAGAAATCCAGCTGTACCCAACAGAACTCCCACGAAAGCTTCCCTAACCAAGAAACATTGACAAGCCACTGATACAATCCCACCCACAGCGAGGGAACTCCATAATTAAGAGAATTCCACAAATTCCCAGAATACAAAAAGGCCAAATCAAACACAGCAATATAACCAAGATGAAGAGACAGAGGAATACCCAGCAGGTAAAGGAACAAGATAAATGCCTACCAAACCAAGCAAAAGAGGAAGAGATAGGGAATCTACCTGAGAAAGAATTCTGAATAATGATAGTGAAACTGATCCAAAATCTTGAAATCAAAATGGAAGCACAAATAAATAGCCTGGAGACAAGGATTGAGAAGATGCAAGAAAGGTTTAATAAGGACCTAGAAGAAATAAAAAATTGTCAATATATAATGAATAATGCAATAAATGAGATCAGAAACACTCTGGAGGTTACGAATAGTAGAATATCAGAGGCAAAAGATAGGATTAGTGAAATAGAAGATAGAATGGTAGAAATAAATGAATCAGAAAGGAAAAAAGAAAAACGAATTAAAAGAAATGAAGACAATCTCAGAGACCTCCAGGACAATATGAAACGCTCCAACATTCGAATTATAGGAGTCCCAGAAGAAGAAGACCAAAAGAAAGACCAT
>SJXQ01013064.1:102269-126640 GCA_006408695.1 Aepyceros melampus
GCTTTCTAAGGCCCACTTGACTTCACATTCCAAGATGTCTGGCTCTAGATTAGTCATCACATCATCATGATTATCTGGGTCGTGAAGATCTTTTTTGTACAGTTCTTCTGTGTATTCTTGCCACCTCTTCTTAATATCTTCTGCTTCTGTTAGGTCCAGACCATTTCTGTCCTTTATCGAGCCCATCTTTGCATGAAATGTTCCCTTGGTATCTCTAATTTTCTTGAAGAGATCTCTAGTCTGTCCCATTCTGTTCTTTCCCTCTATTTCTTTGCATTGATCGCTGAAGAAGGCTTTCTTATCTCTTCTTGCTATTCTTTGGAACTCTGCATTCAGATGCTTATATCTTTCTTTTTCTCCTTTGCTTTTCACTTCTCTTCTTTTCACAGCTATTTGTAAGGCCTCCCCAGACAGCCCTTTTGCTTTTTTGCATTTCTTTGCCATGGGGATGGTCTTGATCCCTGTCTCCTGTACAGTGTCACGAACCTCATTCCATAGTTCATCAGGCACTCTATCTATCAGATCTAGACCCTTAAATCTATTTTTCACTTCCACTGTATAATCATAAGGGATTTGATTTAGGTCATACCTGAATGGTCTAGTGGTGTTGCCCACTTTCTTCAACTTAAGTCTGGATTATTCTGGTACATACATAAAATAGGAAGTGAAGTGAAAGTCGCTCAGTTGTGTCTGCCTCTTTGTGACCCCACTGACATATAGTCCATGGAATTCTCCAGGCCAGAATACTGGAGTGGGTAGCCTTTCCCTTCTCCAGAGGATCTTCCCAACCCAGGGATCAAACTCAGGTCTCCCACATTGCAGGTGGATTCTTTACCAACTGAGCCACCAGGGAAGCCCAGGAATACTAGAGTGGGTGGCCTTTCCCTTCTCCAGCAGGTCTTCCTGACCCAGGAATCGAACTGGGGTCTCCTGCATTGCAGGCAGATTCTTTACCAACCGAACTATCAGGGAAGTCCTAAAATAGGAAAACTAGAAGCAAACTTAATTGGCTAAAGTATATCTAAAACTTCTTCACACTCAGAATCTGAATCTAGAATTGCTTTTCCTCTCCAGTCATCAGTGTCTATTTTTCTACACGTTTTGTCTTCAGTGGCATCGAAAGTATTGGTGATGTAGCATTTCCTAAAACAGTTAATAAAAGAACTAAAAGTCATGTGTACTGGGTTTTAAAAGCTTAAAATGACTTACAATAAGTTCTGTTTAACTAGTCACTTTTGACTCCTGCTTCAGGAGTATTAAGTTAGATTAATTATCTATACCTATACCATTTGATATCCAAGAGTTAAAAGAGTGCTCTGCTGGTCTCTTGGGTTTTATTCAGAGTCACCAGTAAACCATTTGGCAAGGTTTCATGCTGTCTTTAATGTCCTTGCGTTCAGAATGACAACTACATCATAACCATTACTAGGCTGACATGGATTCAGATAGTATTGTAAAACAATATGATCTCAGTGTTAAAAAATATGAAAAAAACACATCTTAGAATCAGTTACATTATATTGAACTTTGTATTTTATCCATCCTTACATTGAGCAAAAGAGGTAAAAATACCTGTTCTCATGGAAACTGCATTCTAACTAGAGTCTATATTCAGGTATTTTAAAATAATTTTCCATTCCATTTTTCCTTCGATACTTGTGTCCTTAGCAATCTATTCTTGAATTTTTGCTTCAGTAAATATTTATTTAGTTCCCACTGTGCGCTACGCACTAAGCTCTGGAAAAAAACCGTAATAAGCAAAACCAGAAAAACCTTGCTATTGTGAGCTTTAATTCTAGTTTAGAGACAGAAAGACAAGAAGTCAAACCTTTGTAAATTGCAGGTATTTTAGAAAGTGACAAATGACTTCAGTGGCAAATACTGAAGTGTTTTTAGAGTTGATGAGAGACAGTATTTGACTTCTGTTTTAAATGTGTGAAATCATAATATTTGTGAAGGGTATATCCTTTTTTCGCTTTGTCAACAGAGTTTCCATTCAGTTATCTAAATAATTGACTCCTCAATAGAGAGAGTTCCCCAACCTCAATAGGTTTGCACTGTTTTCTGTTTCCTCAACAAATTCTAAAACCCACCCCTTCTCCTGTTTGTTTTCAATCTCTCATTTCTGCTACTTGTGATATTGTGGCCCATTCCTACTCTAAATTTTCCTAAGCCTCTAATTCCTGTCTCTGTGGAGAAATTTCCCCTTTTGTTCCCATTTTAGCTTTATCTGGAGAATAGTCTTTATTTTCTAACTGAACTACTGCTGTTGGTACTTCTCCAGCCATGTGCCCTAAGGGACTCAAGAAAGGCCAACATGTAGTCCATCATGTATACTCCTTTGAAACCTCACATTTGTGAGCTTGTGAATTCTCCAGGCTTTAGACCAACCTTTGATAATACAATGACAAACCCAATGTCACCTTTTGAATTTTTTTTTTTTTATATACTTTCTACTAGTGCAAGCCCTAGTTCCCAAGTGGTACATTTCTATCCATCTTTCATACAGATTCATACCAGCTAAGGTCATGCTCGCTCTTCTCCACAAGAAGTAGGACAAACACAGCTGCTCATACTTTAGTGTACGTAAAGATCACATGGGAATTTTGTTAAAATCCAAGTTAACGATTTAGTAGTTCTGGGCTGGGACCTGAGAATGTGCATTTCTAACAAGCTATGAGGTGATGCTGATGGTGCTGGTCCCTAGATCACACTTGGAATTAGCAAGAGACTAACATTCTTGGCAGGTTTGAGTTAATTGTTTATTCTCTTCCCCACCCACTTCCTTCCCATTTCCTGACTTGCCACTCTGTCATCTTGGCCAAGTTACAGAATTTCAGTGTCAGTTTCATTGTTTGTAAAGTGGGAACAGTAATTGTATTTGCTGTATAGGGTCCTTCGTTTGGCATTGTTCTTAGAAAAATGATCAGGTTTAAGGCCTAAGAAAGGCCTATAGCCTGTCTGGTGAAGTATGTGAACTCATGAAGTCATATTATTAGGATTTCTGTTTTTCACGATGAAATCAAAACCTACCTCTTAAGCTTATTCTTTTCTTCTGTGAATTTCAGATTTCCTAAACCTTGAGTTGTTTAGGTAGAAATTACTTATTATTCTTATCCATTTGACTATATTTTCTCTGTGCTTATTCCAAGAGGAAACGTCATTCTTAGAGCCAGATGTTCCATATACAGATTGTCCCCAACTTACAGTGGTTCAGCATAGGATTTTTCAGCTTTACGATGGTGTGAAAGCATACCATTCAATAGAAAGTGTACTTCATGTTTTGAAATTTGATCTCTTCCTGGCTAATGATATGCCATATGGTGCTGTCTCATGATGCTGGGCAGTGGCAGCAGCTCCCAGTAGCTCCAATTAGCCATGCTATCATGAGAGTAGACAACCATTCTGTACCCAGACAACCATTCTGTACCCAGACAGCCATTCTGTTTTTGACTTTCAGTATAATCAATAAATTACATGAGGTGTTCAACATTTTATTATAAAATAGGCTTTATGATAGATGACTTTTGCCAACTACAAGCCCATTATAAGTGTTCTGGGCATTTTAAGGCAGGCTTGGCTAAGCTATGATGTTTGGGAGGTTAGATGTATTAAATGCATTTTTGACTTACGGTATTTTCATCTTACAGTGGTTTATTAGGCCTACAATGGCACCCTACTCCAGTACTCTTGCCTGGAAAATCCCATGGATGGAGGAGCCTGGTAGGCTGCAGTCCATGGGGTCGCTAAGAGTCTGACACGACTGAGCGACTTCACTTTCACTTTTCAGTTTCATGCATTGGAGAAGGAAATGGCAGCCCACTCCAGTGTTCTTGCCTGGAGAATCCCAGGGATGGCGGAGCCTGGTGGGCTGCTGTCTGTGGGGTCGCACAGAGTCAGACACGACTGAAGCGACTTAGTAGCAGCAGAAGCAGCAACCTCATTGTAAGATGAGGAGGATCTGTGTTGGCTCCTAAAAGCTTGCTTTATTGGTACTTGGCTTCTGGTAATTTTCTTTACCTCAACATAAGAAGATGACACATTTCTTGTGTGATGCACCAACTTCATTATTATTATTTTAATCTGTTCATTGGTGAGCTTTCCATAGGCTTGTAATTGAATTAATTACACTTGGTCTCCAAAACCCATTAATTTAATTAAATAACTCCCAATGAAATTACAAAAATAATGAACAATTTGGAAAAAAATTCCTTGTGAATGCTATAAAATCGGCAGTTGATTGAATGTGATTAAATAGGGAAATGAGAGACAGAGATAAAAGAGAGAACTGTCCAGTGCTATCCAGTAATATGTGGCTCCCCCCACCAGCTTGTAACAGTAGAGGCCAGAGGAAATAGCAAATAGTGGGTCATTTGGTATGTGGCCAATCTCATTCTGGTTGGTGCTTCCTGAAAATACACTAGGTGTGCAGCAGAACCAACAGAACAGGAATTGTGATGTGACTGTTAAACCTACATTAAAAATGGCATGTATGGCTCTGCATGAGAGCATTCCTTTCATTGAGAGAATGATGGTATGACCCAAATTAAATGCAGCCTTCCCCAATACCCAGAGGTAAGAAAGTTTTCTGAATAGCCAGCTGTACAGCTCCAGCTGTAGCTTCCTCATAATTTACTGCCTCACAGGCCATTACTCTTAACAAATCATACTTAGAAACTTTTACCTTCTGTGTTTGGACTTGAAAATTTTAACAAAGACCTATTTATCCATTAGTAAAACAAGCTCTCTGTTGTAAATACTCTAGGTAGAGATGAATGAAGAGACTAAATAACATGAATTACCATCAGTTACATGGTAAGATAAAAGGTGTTGTTGGTTTTTTTTTAAAGGATCAGTTATGTTATTGCTGTGGTTGAATCTCAAGTATCTTCCATGAAACTGAAGTGAAATTTAAAAGAAAGGAGAACCTCAAGGATGTATGAAGTAAAATACTGTATGAAGAGGAAACCACTAAATTAAAAGTGTAGTGAAGGCTATCAGCAGCAGACTAGCTCTAAGAAAAACCAAACCAGTGAAGTAAATAATTTTTAAAAAATTAATTTTCAATTCATGGTTACATACAGCCATATTTTATTACAGTCTTCATTTTTAGGATAAAAAAACTTCTACAGATGCAGGACTCACATAGAAAAACTAGGGTTCTCACAAAGGAAAGAATAAAATCAGTCTGCAGTGAACTTCTTCATTGTAACAAATGTCAGAACAAATAATATCTGGAGTTTTTAAAGGGAAAAAGTATTATTTAATAATACAGATGCCAAGCCCTGTAGTTTATAAGAGAGGGCAACAGAAATAAATAGTCCAGATACTTAGAAGACAAACCAGCTACATATCTTTTATCAGGAAAATGAAAGAAACCAGCTGATTTAGAAGTGATCAAAGCGAAGAATTTACACAGGGTAGTTACAGGAAAAAAAAATAGGACTGATCTGAAGAAACAAGTAAAAGTAAGCACACTGTTGTTAATATGTTGTTATGAAAATCCTATTAATATCAGAAATGATTCTGAAAAAAGAAACTATAAGTTTTGAATAAAAGTATACATACAATAATCAACAACTAAGATCTCAGATTGGATTGAAGTAAGGAAAATAAGGAGAAATCGAGTATATTCTTCAGCATTTAAGCTGAAGTAACCATGTATGTGCTAAGTGACTTTAGTCCTGTCCAACTCTTTGCAACCCTATGGACCATAACCCACCAGGCTTCTCTGTCTATGGGATTCTCCAGGCAAGAATAATGGAGTGGGTTGCTGTTTCCTTCTTTGAAATAACCACATAGAGTAGTGCTAGTCACTAACTGAGCATTGATCATATGGGGAAGAGGAGGATCTAGAAAGAAGGTAAGTTCCATTCTAGACACAAGAGTTTTAAATATCTTTGGAATATCCAAGTACTAATGATGCCCTAAAGCAGAGACATTACTTTGCCAACAAAGGTCCATATAGTCAAAGCTGTGGTTTTCCAGTAGTCATATATGGATGTGAAAGTTGGACCATAAGGCTAGTGCCAAAGAATTGTTGCTTTTGAACTGGAGAAGACTCTTGAGAGTCCCTTTTACTGCAAGGAGATCAAACTAGTCAATCCTAAAGGAAATAAGTCCTGAATATTCCTTGGAAGGACTGATGCTGAAGCTGAAGCTCCAGTGCTTTGGCCAGCTGATGCCAAGAGCCAACTCATTGGAAAAGCCCTGATCCTGAGAAAGATTGAAGGCAGGAGGAGATGGTGACAACAGAGGATGAGATGGTTGGATGGCATCACCAACTCGATGGACATGAATTTGAGCAAACTCAGGAGTTCATGATGGACAGAGAAACCTGGCATGCTGCAGTCCATGGGATTGTTTTAAAGAGTTGGACACAACTGAACAATTGAACTGAACTGAATGATGATCAATTAATGGTAGATTTATGGGTTTTTATGTGTATCTCCCTAATTTGTTTCTTTTTAAGTCAAGATCATGTATCATTTTATTAATCAAGAGAAAAATAACTGTTATATAGATTTTTGTTCACTTGTTTAATTTAGAGGGGGGAGAAGAGAGATTGACCCTGAAATAGTCAACAAAATCCCAACCTGTAATCTAAAAGCATTACTGCTAGAGCTCTGTAGAGATCAGAGTTCAATCCCAGGGTCAGGGAAGATCCCCTGGAGGAGGAAATGGCAACCCACTCTAGTATTCTTGTGTGAAGAATCACATGGACAGATGAGCCTCACTGGCTACAGTCCACAGGATTATAAAGGGTCTGACACAATTGAGCGACTGAGCATAGAAGTTGGCCTTAGTTAAGCTTTTTTTTTTTCTTGGTACTCTACCCTATTTTTCCATGTGTTTGACCTTACTTCTGTGAGTAGGGAAAGGAGGTGGGAGGAAATAGGGGACAAAAACTCCCAAACAGGAGGAGGCCCAAGGCTATCTTACTGTAATAGCATCTTGAAGAGCAAAAAATAATCAGAAGTAAAAGAACCAGCCACAAGAGAGGAGTGTAAATAGCTTGTTATGTCCACTCTGTTTTACTGGGGCAAATGTTGATCTCCCCGGCAAAGTTAGAGTGGCTTCCCTGGTGGCTCAGATGGTAAAGCATCTACCTGCAATGCAGGAGACCAGGGTTCGATCCCTGACTTGGGAAGATCCCCTGGAGAAGGGAATGGCAACCCACTCGAGTATTCTTGCCTGGAGAATTCCATGAACAGAGGAGCCTGGCAGGCTCAGTACATGGGGTCACAAGGAGTTGGACACGACTGAGCAACTGACACACATACAGAAAGAAGTGAGAGTATATATTCATCATCTTCTTAAGACCAGTGTGTCTCTCAGATTTTATTATTTTAGCTAATAGGAGTCAGTTTAGAACTATTGATACTCCACTAAAACCTTCTCAAAACCTAGATCATGTCCCCTCCCTAGACTAATTGGAATAAATTTCCCAAATGATTTGGCAAATTTCTCATCTTGGTATTCAAAACTACCTTTGTAGCTCTGGAAAGGTTTTTAAATATAACTCCAAGCAGGGCTTCAACAGTACGTGAACTGAGAAATTCCAGATGTATAAGCTGGATTTAGAAAAGGCAGAGGAACCAGAGATCAAATTGCTAACATCCGTTGGATCATAGAAACAGCAAGAGAATTCCTGAAAAACATCTATTTATGCTTCATTGACTACGCTGAAGCCTTTGACTGTGTGGATCACAACAAACTGTGGAAAATTTTTAAAGAGATGGAAATACCATACCACTTTACCTGCCTCCTAAGAAATCTGTATGCAGGCGAGAAGCAAGAGTTAGAACCGGACATGGAACAACAGACTGGTTCCAAATAGGAAAAGGAGTACGTCAAGGCTGTATATATAGTCACCTTGCTTATTTAACTTATATGCAGAGTACATCATGAGAAATGCTGGGCTGGTTGAAGCACAAGCTGAAATCAAGATAGTAGGGAGAAATATTAATAGCCTCAGATGTAAAGATGACACCACCCTTATGGCAGAAAGTGAAGAGGAACTAAAGAGCCTCTTGATGAAAGAGAAAGAGGAGAGTGTAAAAGCTGGGTTAAAACTCAGCACTCAGATAACTAAGATTATGGCATCCAGTCCTATCACTTCATGGTAAATAGACAGAGAAACAATGGAAACAGTGAGAGACTTTATTTTCTTGGGCTCCAAAATCACTGTGGACAGTGACTGCAGCCATAAAATTAAAAGACACTTGCTTCTTGAAAGAAAAGCTATGACCACCTAGACAGTGTATTAAAAAGCAGAGACATTGCTGACAAAGGTCTATCTAGTCAAAGCTATGGTTTTTCCAGTAGTCATGTATGGATGTGAGATTGGACCATAAAGAAGGCTAAGTGCCGAAGAATTGATACTTTCTCGAACCTTCTGTGGTGGAGAAGACCGCTGAGAGTCCTTTGGACTACAAGGAGATCAAACCAGTCAATCCTAAAGGAAATCAACCCTGATTATTCATTGGAAGGCTTGATGCTGAAGCTCCAATATTTTGGCCACCTGATGCAAAGAGCCAACTCATTGGAAAAGACTCTGATATGGGGAAAGATTGAATGCAGGAGGAGAAGGGTATGACAGAGGGTGAGATGTTTGGATGGCATCACTGACTCCACGCAGTGGACATAAGTTTGAGCAAACTCGCAGATATGGTGAAGGATAGGGAAGCCTGGCATGCTGCAGTCCATGGGATTGCAAAGAGTCAGACACAACTGAGTGACTGAACAACTAATATCAGCTTAAGAGCAAGACCTTCTGTGAGAAGCAGTTTCAAAATTGTATTCCCATATTATCTGAACATATATATTTTCCCAGATAAAATATTTCTAAATAAATCATTAAACCAAAGACCTGAGAAATTTTATTCATTCATTCAACAATATTTATTGGAGCTTTAGTAACTTGTCAGTTTGTGGCATAACCCATATTGTGACCTGTTCTCTTGACTGACCTATTCACAGAGTCATATTTTATATTTAGTTTGCCTAGGAACCTGTGCTCAAGTAAATCTTGCAGCTACCTTAATTCTGCTTTAGGGTCTATCTTACAGGTTAGAACTGTAACAATAACACTTCTCTGATGGCCATATCATTTCATTACTTATTTTAAATTATTGATAGTAGGGTAGGTTGTATTTCATGCTCAGATAACACACATAGAAATATATTTTTTGTAATCTTCAGACTTTCTATGTAAAAATAATTTTAAACTAAATTAGAAGTAAATGTTTCTTCTCTTTGCCATTAAATGAGGAGAAATTAAAAAAAAAGATGCAGAAATTAAACTTTCTGTCTTTAAATTGAAAGTGCTGTGTGTTGTACATGCTTAGTTGCTCAGTCATGTCCTACTCTTTGTGACCCCATGGACTGTAGCCTGCCAGATTCCTATGTTCATGAGGATTCTCCAGGCAAGAATACTGGAGTGGGTTGCCATACCCTTCTCCAGAGGATAGTCCCAACCCAGGGATCAAACCCAGGTCTCCCACACTGCAGGTGGATTCTTTACCATCTGAGCCACCAAGGAAGACCATTATCATGGCAACTATCAATTAATTCTGAAATCTGATTATACTCTCAGTTGGTGGTTTTACTTTATTTATGATAGATTTCCCCTTCAGAAAAAAACTAAGTAACATTTACATTGTTACCTAAAAATTTTAAATGTAAAAAAATGTAATCAGGTTTATTAAATAGGAAACAATAACTCATAAATACTTTTATTTTTTCAAAAGCCCCAATAGTTCACTTATAAGTACATGATTTCTAGTTATTTTTTTAAATGAAATATGAATAATTTATATGCAGTAATGAATTTTTTATAATTTTAAGATGACAGTCACCTTAGAAATTTAATCCAATAATTCCTTATTTTATAGATCAGAAACTTAAGCTCAAATGAGTTGAGGTTTATAGAATCCTGTTCTCAACTCAGCCTTCTTTCCAGTGTTCCCTAATCTACTAAATGATGCAACCATGTGTTTGCAATAATGTATGGGTCAAAAGAATAGGTTTAAAGAAATGTTTTTACTTATACTCCTATCTTAATGCTTCATGGTCTTAACATTTTAAAGCCTTTTCAAGACCACCCTAATGGGGAGAGGGAGAAATAAGAAACTTTACTGTGGCTGTCTGAGTGATAGCACATGAAGGCATCGACTAGAGTGCAAACTGTAGTAATGGCAAGAAAGAGCAGACCAGGAGACGCTGAAGAAAACTCCCAAGCCATTAGGATCAATAGAAGAAGATGAGTTTCATAACTGATACCAAACACAAAAAAAATAAATAATACCTAAAACTAGGAATCCTTAGACTTCTGATACCATGCCCATTCAGCCTTTTTTTTTTAAGTTTGAACATATATCCCCAATATGTGTATAGTTGTTATTTTATGTACATATACTAATACTATAGTATTTGGAAATATTCCCTGTGGCTCAGATGGTAAAGAATCTACCTGCAGTGTGGAAGACCCAGGTTTGATCCCTGGTCCCGAAGATCCCCTAGAGAAGGGAATGGCAACCCACTCCAGTATTCTTGTCTGGGGAGTCCTGTGGAGGGAGGAGCCTAGTGGGCTACAATCCATGGGGTTGCAAAGAGTGGGACACGACTGAGTGATGGACACTTTCACTTTCACTAATACTATATGGGCTCCCAGGTGCTTGGTGGTAAAAAATATGCCTGCCAATACCGGAAACATGGGTTCGATTCCTGGGTTGGGATGACCCCTTGGAAGAGGAAATTGCAACCCACCCCAAAGTTGTTGCCTAGGAAATCCCATGGACAGAGAAGCCTCATGAGCTACAGTTCACGAGGTTGCACAAGAGTTGGACATGACTTTACCAACTAAACAACTATTATAAAACATAAAAAATATGTGGTAAAATAATATTTTAACAGTGTAAAATTTAATGACACCAGTATGACTGAATGTGCTTTATTTTTAAAAAATTTTAAGTTCATATTATTGAAAAATTTTTAATAAAAAATTTGCAATTTTCAGTTTTTTGCAATTTGACTAAATTTGTTGTTTCTGAAATCACTGTTTTCTTGCACAGTAACCATTTTTAAACAAAGAAACTGAAAACTCATTAAAATGATCCAAATGAAGGATGTTTTAAACAGAAAATTCTCATTAAGTGTTTTTAATGGCATAAATACAAGCACTATAGTTGGTATTGAATTGGGGCAACAACAGTCATGTAATGATGTAAATACATCCAAACATCTATTTTAAATGATCATCTCCTAAGAACTTTCTTTTTCAGAGTAGTAACTTTCTCACTGTATACTATTCTTTCATATTAGAAAACTCAGAATGCTAATTTTTTCAAAAATGTCAGATAAATACTTCTCAGAAACCTATCACAGAAAAGAACAGCAAATTTGTGAGAACTGTCTTTTTGTAAAAGAAAACTGCATAACATCTTTGAATTTTACCCTTTTTGAAGTACTTTACCATAGCTTATGAAAATATAATAATAAAAGATACGATCATTCTCATTTCCAAGTGTTATAAAGAATTTGCTGTGTTTTAAAGTCTTTGTTTTTGTAAATCAACCACATTGAATACGTTTTACATTTTTGCTTTGATCTGCTGCAATATCTTGCTTATGAATAAATTTGACATGGTGTTTTATACTTTATTCTGGAATCTGATTTCATTCAAAATAAGACATATTTCATAGTGCTTCTACTTTCACAGATTTCTGTAAAATCTTAATTTGATTTTAAAAGTTATCTATTATTTAAGTATATGTCTTCTCTGGTATACTTTCCTTTTCTGACTGAAGAAACTTTTAACTACCTAGGAAGTAAGGTGATGGCAACACCTACTCAGTAATGCAGGGCCTTTCTCCTATATAATGAGTACCGGAAGAGTGGAGTTGTACAGATTTTCAATACTGCTGGAGAATTATTATGGATTGAGGTAGCTAGTGGAGGTTTCTCAGTGGGAAGACAGGAGAAAGTTGTAGGGGAGAGTGGTAGGAGAAAAGGCATAGGCAAGGAAGTATGAGATAAGCTTAGGAGACATTAAAAACCAGGCTGGAAGAGGAGTCATGGTATTCATTAATAGGTGAATGAATTAGGTTGGAAATTCAGAGGTCCTTAAATATGAAGTTTAAGTATTAAGAACTTCTATGATAAACAAAAGGATTCAGATTAAGTTTGTATAATGGCCAGAACACTGACCTGCAGCTACACAGACATATAAAGTGGCAGCAAATTTGTGAAAGAAAAGTCTTCTGGAACTAAACAGATTATAAATGAAGAGTGAGGAAGTTATGTTTTCTTTCTACTTTGGCAAAGACACAAGGCTGAAGTAAGTTTCCAGGGAAATTATATTTAGCACAATGCAGTGAGTAAATAAAGGATTAAGTTAATATATAGGTCCAAGTTAATACATAGGTTTTTTAATTAAATAAACCTCCTAAAAAATATAATATAAATATACTCTAGAAAAGATACATTGTAAATCTAGAGTGATTTACTGCTACTGCTAAGTCACTTCAGTCATGTCCGACTCTGTGCGACCCAGTAGACAGGAGCCCACCAGGCTCCCCCGTCCCTGGGATTCTCCAGGCAAGAACACTGGAGTGGGTTGCCATTTCCTTCTCCAATGCAGGAAACTGAAAAGTGAAAGTGAAGTCGCTCAGTCGTGTCTGACCCTCAGCGACCCCATGGATTGCAGCCTACCAGGCTCCTCCATCCATGGGATTTTCCAGGCAAGAGTACTGGAGTGGGGTGCCATTGCCTTCTCCGAGAGTGATTTATGTATTTCCTTTTTCACTTGAGAGCTTTTAAATGGAAAACTACTCCAAAAAGCCACCATACCATTTAAGGAAAAATGAGCCAAAAGATACTTAAAAACTTTTCTTTCATTCTGTGTCTTATTAAATAGACCAAAGTGAAATCTTTATTTCATCTCTATTTCCTATCCAGACTTACTTCCCTATAGAAGTGGTCTCCAAAATATGCTGTATTTGACTCAAGGAGTGCATGCACCAAAAACCAAAACTTTCACTTAAATATCATTTTATCTTAGAAAATGAACTTAAGCTAATTTACTAATTTTAATAGAAGGATTGGTAGGAGTGCAAGTATATACTTTATAGTGTAAACATTTATGACAGTGCACTTTAAATGTAGGAGGTACAATCAAAACATATGCCAGAGCTGACTGAGGGGTAGCTATTGTTAAACATACAGGTTATTAGGGTTTTCCCTTAGAAACTTTGAATTATAATAATTAAATAGTAGGTTTACTAATTAAACCAATAGGTTTGAATTGGGGTCTGGGAATCATCTTTTAATAAGACCTCCAAGGGTTTCTTATTTTCTGCCAGTTTAAGATATTAGCAGTAGATCTGTTTCATCACCTTTTGACTTTAGGCCCAAGTCCTGTTTTAGGTCCAAGTCCTGTTTTAGGTCCCACAGTGCAAAGTGCTGTATTATTGGTGCCTCACCCAGAGTTCCACAGCAGAGTGAAAGCCTCACCAGTGATTCATGGGCTGGCATCCAGCTCACCTATGTCTTGTGCTTTGGACCAAAAGCCAGCTTACAGTAGCTTAATTTGTATGGGCAATGATGTGTATGGTCTAGAGTAATTGAGGAATTATTTACCTTGAGGTTTGAAACTGATTATAATTTTTATCCGTGAAGTCATTGCCCAGATCATTACTGTGTTCCATGTATTAAAAAAATCATGGCTGATCAATAACTTTATACCTATTTTTATGAGTGCTATAACATGCTAACACATGGAAATATAGTAATTAATTTTATGCTAAGCGGTTGGGTGTCCTAAAATTAAATATTTATTCAGAATCTTTAAAAATACTAGAAAAAAGTAACTTGCATTTATTAAGTATAAGTACTATGTGTTGTTTAATCCTCACAACAGTCCTATGAAGTAGGTGTTTTTAGTATCCATTTTGTAGAAGAGTTAACTGAAAAAGCTGAAAGGTTAAGTAATTTACCCACTGTTTATAGGGTTTTTGTGTGCTTGCCTGCTTATTTTAATCTGGGAATTCCATAAGTAACTTTCAGAAGGTGTTTTCCTGTTTGACTTGGTGGTACTTCTTTGAATGGTTCTTTGTCTTGAAACATGATTTCTTCTACTGCCTTGTTCTCTTAAAAGACAAAGCCTCTTTCATGTACTTACTTTAACAATGAATGAAAAGTGGCATATAGATATCACTTTGGACTACTGAAATAATGAAAGAACATGACAGTTTAATAAAAGCAAAATGTTAATTGCCACTTTGAATATGTAGCCTAATGATTCATCTAAGTAAAATTTGTAAATATATATGGTTTTATCCTAAGCTTCGCTTTATAACTAAGTTTTTCATGTCTGAGGGATTTTTGAGCACAGAAAAAAATTTTGACAGTTGTTTGTGTTTTAAGTGATGTGCATTTTATTCCAGTTTTTAGCATTGCCAATGTCAATATCTAGTTTTTTCTTAAGGCCTTAAGTTCAATGTATGCATTAAAAAATAAATCTATCTATACCTTCACTAGATCTTCAGTTAATCTTTTTAAATTATCAAATTCCATGAAATATTTTAAAAAACACCTGACAAAGTACATAATGAATCTAAGATGCATAATCAAATGATTAAATCATGTAAATCTAATAAATAAATTCAGTAAACCAAGTTCTCTTAACACTGTTTACAAACTTATGTTATATAACTCATATGTTAATCACCAGTGTATAAAAACATTTCAAATATCTTTTGTAACTCCCACAAATGCATAGATAAATTATCAGTTAATGCCCAACTTATCAATAGTATCTTTATCTTAAATCTAATGCAAAGTCTTCATATTATAGGCTAGATTCATTTCTTCAGCCTGTCATTTCTCATCTCAAGACTATAAATCTACTTATACAACAAAGTGGAATAGAATTTCCATCTTCCAGCCTCTGCCACATCTAAGATTCTACATCTGGGATCAGGGACAAGAACCTATACCTACCTGCCAGCCAGAGTCTGCACTGGACAGGGACCTCTTTATTCCCTTCTTATTGTCAGGCCTGCCATTGTTAATGGAAACTTTATGAGCCCTCACATAACTGAACATACACGTTTTATATTTTTGCAACCCGGTTCTCTTCCTAGGAATGATGCATCCCTTATGTTTTTTTCCTTGGGTTACACTTTAATCCCTGCTATAATGGGATTTTCTAAGTCCAATATTGTATAAACTGTGTAACCTTTGGCATTAAAGCCTATTTGTGTACTAATGGGGTTTTGACACCCTAATTAGGTTACTAAAGCAACCCTTTCTCTTTCATAGTTTAACAGCTGCATTATTGACCATCAGTCATTTTATTGACAGTGATGATCAAGTTTAGTTTTTAACCCCTTTAAATTCACCAGCCAAAATGATTTTTCTCTCCTAGGAATGCCAGAATCACCTCCGCAGATACCGAAATGTGAATCTAGAACTGGTGACTCGAATCATTAGAGATGGTGGCCCATGGGAAGATCCTGTGTTGCAAGCTGTTCTAAAAGCCCAGCCAGCATCTCAGGAGATAGGTACTACAGGAGACTCAAATCTAAGTCTACATTTGTGAGAAACAAACACAATTTCATTTTCTAACTAGAGCAGTATTAGTGTTTTTTATTTACAGTACTGAATAAGAGTAATGTATTTTCACATGAACTGTGTTTAATTTGCTATATTAACCCAGCCCAATAGTGATTTGATACAAGATTAGGTAAAACTATCTCTAGTAATTCCCTGTTAAAATCCAGAGTGTTAACATATTTAGCATCCAGATGCTACTTATTTACAAAGAGTTTGTATTTGTCACTTCAGTTATGTTTTTAAAAGTAGGAACACCCTTAAAAAAAAACAACACTCTGCTTAAGCACATGGAATCTCCCTTATAGGAAACTCTATGAAAGATGGAGTTCCTTTAGCTTTTGTTTTGATAAACACTAACATATCCTACACCTAGCCCAGTACCTGGTATGGAGTAGCAGATGCTCAGTATCAGTACTTGTTTATTGAATGAATGACCACATGAATGCATAAGTGTATGACAAATTAAATGAGTAAGTAAATTTCAGTTCCAAATACTCTAGAGCAGTATTTCCCAAACTTCCTTCATCAGTAGGAGTTTTGCCTCATCCCCTTACTACCTGCATACCTTTTTGACATCACTTTCTCTTTAATCTAGATTCCTATGAGCCAAAATCTCCTTTTAGAGGCAGGAAGCTCTGTCAACTATTTCTAATTAATTCTTCAAAAATACATATATATTTGCCATATTATTTCTGAGCCCCAGAACATTTGGGTCACTGAAACTTAGAATAAGCACAAAAGTCTGGACACATTTGAGAGCATGGAGAGAGCCTATGGAGTGCAGTTATAACATGGCCAAAGGGAAAAGACAGACCTCTGAAACCATTCAGACATCGGGGAGAAAACATTGCACACCACCAACTGCCTGAGTATGTTAGGATCTTTTGTTTGTCCCAGGTAAAGGGGTGGGAGTGGGTTGTGAGTAGAACTGAGTGGGGAAGGGGCTATGATTCTAGGGCTTACAAGCAAGCTGACCCCCAGATACAAGCATAGCAGACAAGAAAAGATGTGAGAGAAGATGAAAGAGATAAGACCAGGAGAAATAATGAGAGTGGTGGAATGAGATGGGAAGTAGGACAAGACTAGAAGGAAAGAGCTAAGGTACATGTGGCAGTGGTATCATTGTATAAATATAAGGGATGGAAAGGAGAACTAGCACTTGATGTGAAGGTTTCAGAAAGGAATTAAAAAAAAAAAAAGTGAAGACGGAGGCAGTAGTTACATTGGAGGAGGAAGAGTTGGATTATTGAGGGAATGTATGAACTGTCAAATATAGGGAAGGCAGGGGTGACAGCCTTAAAGAAATCTCTGAGGAAGCTGGGGAATGTGGCCAGAGGGGACAGGAGCTAGGCAAAGACAGATTCATACAGAGTGAGAACAGGAAAGAAGAGTTTGGATTTTTCAGATAACTTCTAGGTTTCTCTAAGTAGGAGCTAGAACAGACCGATTATTGGTTGGTGTCAGGCTGATACCCTTTATATACACAGTTTATAGGCTTCCCTGGTGGCTCAGACGGTAAAGAATCCGCCTGCAATGCTGCAGACCTGGTTCAGTCCCTGGGTTGGGAAGATCCCCTGGAGGAGGGCATGGCAACCCACTCCAGTATTCTTGCCTGGAGAATTCCCATGGACAGAGGAGCCTGGTGGGTTGTAATCCATGGGGTTGCAAAGAGTCGGACACGACTGAGCCACTAAACACAGCACAGCACAGCACATACTATGTATAGTTCTTTGATACATACTCCTTTTATACTTAGCCTAGCATACTTCATTTTGGGAAAAGCTGCTCTAGAAGCTCATTAATGTAGATGACTCGACTCTTGTGATCATTAGGTAAAGATATTATAAACAGAGTTGCAAGGCAAATGTTGAAGCCCAAATAAAACATTATTCATAGGCATTTCAGAAGCTATTGATTAAATATATATAATTAAAACATTTTTGGATTTGAAATCATGAAATATGGGTTCCATTTCCTGCTCTGCCCTTCATTTAATTAATTATTTGTCCTTGGACAAGTCATTTGACCTCTCTGAGACTCAGTTTTGTGATCTGTAAAACAAGTATTAGATCTGTCATGAGCTTGTTGTTAGGTCTGAATAAACTTATGTAGGTAAAGGTGTTTATATATTTTAAAATTGTGTAAAAGCAAGTATTAAGTTTAGTAATTATCCTTGGACACATACTAATGGACATATATTAATAAGCAGTCCTATTTGACATTACATTTAGCTTGCTTTTTTGTTAGAAAGTAATAAAATGTATTTCTTTTATGACCAAACTTTTCACTAATTCAAATTATATTTTGCTATAATTAATCTCAATTAATATGGTTTTAATGACAGATTAGGATTTAGCCTTCTAATTTTACAGTAATGAAAATAATGGTAAGAAGACAAAGTACATAATCGTAGCCTAGAAAGAAATTCCAGATCCGGTGTCATTTGAAACATATTTTAACATTAGAGAACACAAAAAAAGAATATTTCATGTTTTGTTGTTGTTTTTTTTTTTAATTTTGCTTCTTTCTTTAGATTGAAAAAGAATCAGCAAATATTTCTTGGGCACAGTTTTGTTGTCTTTTATTGCCATTTTTCCAATCATTTAACTGATATATTCTTTTCACAAATTCCTAATAAGGAAAATGCTATTTAATTAAATAGTTGATTTAATTAGATACTACATGTCAGCGCTGAAGTGTCAAAGAAAAATGTTTGAGACAGTCTTTTCTTGAGAGTAATAAGAGTCTGTTTTATTTTTAATATAGTGAACAAATATTTAAGTTCTGAAAATCCACTATTCTTTGAACTACGTGCCAGATATCTAATTGCTTGTGAACGCATACCTGAAGCAATGCTCTTATTAAATGTTGTATAAATCACCCAGAAATCAGTAAAGACTTGTACTTCCATCAAGCACTCTTCACCTGTCTGTTTATGTCACCTGTAGAAGATCACCTATTCCGGGAGGTATTGTTTGAGATTATGTTTGCCTATTAAAGTTACCAAAAAATACATAGCCCATTTTTGGTAAATTCCTTTTACAGTACTATCAAAGGCTGTAAGATTACATTATCTAGATGTATTCCCTTTGACACCATTTTTAAGCTCATATTGAATTAGCTCATATTAACAAATGATGAACTTAAAATTTTCATTGATAAGCATTATTCATGTTGAGTGAGTTTCTGGTGTGACAGGTTAAATAAAAACTGAGAAGCATCAGGATTTTGCATCTTAATTAAAATACTAAGAAATTAAATTTCAATGTTTGTTACTTTGGTGCTTTTTTAAGATGAAAGAATTAATCTTTTCCTAATATGGACCCTACGTACTTACAAGCCATGGACATTGAGGTTAAAAGTAGTCATTATAAACTGTAGGTGTAATATAGTGAAACTATGGAAAAACATAAAAATAGTTCTATATAATTCATTGTCTTTGTAGAAGAAAATTAGAAATCTAAATTCTTCTGAATGCTTAAACATTTATTACAGCTATCTCTCTAGATATTTTTAATGATATGAACTGAGTTTTCTTTTCATCTTATAGCATTTACTGAAAACTGATTGTAAGAGTGGAATTGATATCATCTGTAACACTGAAAAAGAAGGCAAGACTATGTTAGCCTTGCAACTCTGTGAATCCTTTCTTATTTCACAGCTCCAGAATGGGGATATGTACTGTATCTGGTAAGTGTTCCTAATACAGACAAAGAAATGGTGAGATGGGATGCAGAAGGAGAATTCGTTAGCAGAATTTATACCTTATGTTTTTTAAAGTTATGTGAAAATGTTAAGCCATTTTCCCCACACACACACATTTATTGTGCAAGAAACAATGGGTTGTAAGACCTAAGGGTTAAAAAAGAAAATGATAAAAAGAAATGACAAAATGATAAAAAAGAAAATGTGCCAGTAATAACAGTGTTATATTTAAGAAATGTGTTATAATGAAATAATTATGTTTTACATTACATTTGAGAGTTGTTTTAAAAGTTTTAAGAGATTATTTTTCAGAGAAGTTTTAGGTTTACAACAAAATCAAGAGGGAAATACAGACATTTTCCACATACTCTTTGTCCCCACAAATGCATATCCTTCCCCATTATCTAAACAATCACCACAATGGTACATTTTTTTTTTTTTAACAAAGACGAACTTACATTGACATATATTAATTACCCAAAGTCCAGTTTATGTTTAGGGTTCACTTTGCTGTTAATTATTTTATGGATCTGGACAAACATATAATGATATATATCAGTATAATATCACACAGAGTATTTTTGCTGCCCTAAAAATCCTCTTTGCTCAACCTATTCATCTGTTCCCTCCCACCGCTGCCCCTTATCTCTATGGTTTTGCCTTTTCCAGAATATCATATAGTTGGACTCATACAGTATACAGCATTTTCAGATTGGCTTCTTTCACTTAGTAATAGGCGTTTTAGTTTCCTCCACATCTTTTCATAGCTTGATAGCTCATTTCTTTTTAGTGCTGAATAATATTCCATTTTTTGGATGTACTACAGTTTATTTATCTGTTGTCTACTAAAGAACATCTTGGTTGTCTCCAAGATTTGGCAGTCATGAATAAGCTGCTATAAACATCTATGTGCAGGTTTTTGTGTGGACATAAGTTTTCAACTCCTTTAGGTAAATACCAGGGAGCATGATTGCTGGAACTTATGGTAAGAGTATATTTAGTTTTGTAAGGAACCACCCAACTGGCTTCCAAAGTGTCTGTACCATTTTTCATTTCCGCCAACAATGGATGAGAGTTCCTGTTGCTCTACATCTTCACCAGCATTTGTTATTTTCAGTGTCCCAGATTTTAGCCATTCTAATAGATGTGTAGTAGTATCTCACTGTTGTTTTAATTTAGTTGTAGTTTGCATTCCCTGATGACATATGATGTGGAGCACGCTTTCACATGCTTACTTGCCATCTGTATACCTTCTTTGGTGAGCTGTCTGTTAAGATCTTTAGTCTATTTTTTAATTGGGTTATTTGATTTCTTATTGTCCAGTTTTAAGAGTTCTTTGTATATTGTTGATAACAGCTATCCATTGGATGAGTCTTTTACAGATACTTTTTTCCAGTCTGTGACTTGATAACTGTCTTTCACAGAGAAGTTTTCAATCTTAATGAACTCCAGCTTGTCAGTTATTTCTTTCATGGATCATGTCTTTGGTGTTATATCTAAAAAGGCATCACCATACACAAGGTCTTCTGTGTTTTCTGTTTAGACCATGATCCAATTTTAGTTAATTTTAGTGAAGAGTGTAAGATCTGTGCCTGGAGAATCCCATGGACAGAGGAGCCTAGCAGGCTATAGTCCATAGGTTTTCAGAGAGTCAGATATGACTGAAGCCACTTAAACACACAAGATCTGTGTCTAGATTCATCTTTTTTAAAATGTGAATGTCTAGTTGTTTGAGCACCATTTCTTGACAAGATATTTGCTCCATTGCATTGCCTTTGCTTCTTTGTCAAAGAACAATTGACCGTATTTATGTACATCAATTTCTAGGCTCTCTGTTCTCTCCCATTGATCTATATGTCTATTCTTAAACCAGTACAACACTGTCTTCATTATGTTAGTTTATATTAAGTCCTGAAGTTAGGTAGTATCAGTCCTTCAACTTTGTTCTTCTTCAGTATTGTATTCACTATTCTGGGTCTCTTGTTTCTCCATAACAACTTTAGAATCTGTTTGTCCATATCCATAAAATAACTACCAGGATTTAGATTGGGGTTGAATCTGTAGATTAAGAAGAACTAATAACTTGTAATATTTAGTCTTCTTGTCCATGAACATGGACTATCTCTTCATTTATTTACTCCTTTGATTTCACTCATCAGAGTTTTGTAGTTTTCCTCATGTAGATCTCACACATATTTTTCTAGATTCATAGCTAGTAGTTCATTTAGGGGGTGAGGGGGTGCTAATATAAATGATATTATGTGACTTAGTTTTTCTGAGCATTTAAAAAACCATTAAAAAGTTGTTAGAACATATGAAGCATCCAATTACATGATCCAAGTAATCATGTAATTCAGAATGTGGTTTCAGAGTATTTTAAGAGCATTTAATTTAATTTGAGAGTATTTTACTATTAGAGAAAATCAAGAATAATTAGAAAAAAATCCTAATAACTTTTGCCTCCTCTACCTCAGTACACACAGACACAATACTACCACTTTGACATGTCACCAGTTCTTGAGAGAAAACTAGGTCTCATTTACCTAACAAAATAATATGAAATGGTATGGGCTATAAATATTTTTTAATGAATGCTTTTAAATTTTAAGTTCTTAGATACTTAAAAGAATAGCTTGAAGGAGGTGTAAAGATAAACTTATTTAATATAGATGTTATAGATTAAAATCTTTAGATTCAGAGATGGAGTCAAAAGCTAGTTAATAGTTAGGCCTAGAAACTAGTGGACTTATCTTCTGTGGGACTATAAGTTAGATTATACAAATTTTTATTCAAAAATGTACTATATAAATTGAAGTTACAAATAGAGAAGAGGATCAGGAGATAGTGGTTAAGACTTACACTTCTAAGTAGTTTTCAAAGTATTATTATTTCTTTTGTAATTATTTTGGAACAATGTATTGTCATTACTATTTAATATATCTTTTCTATGTGATAGGAATGTTCTTTACCCTTGGCTTTATTAAACTATTTAAGACTATCTTTAGTCTTTCATTTTGATATACTTATAAGTAAACTGGAATCACCTATAAACAAACCAAAAAATGACCAGGAAAACATTTTATTTTCTTCTTCTCTTGGCTAACCAATTTCTGCTCTTCAGAGAGGAACTTCAAAAATAGAACAGAGCCTATCTTTCCTGCTCCTGGCCACAGTCACCTTCTAAAAATAGAAGGTGGGTGTGTGCCGCCCAGCTGCCTAACAAAAAAGGACTTCTTACCTGCTTCTTTGTCCTTCCTTCTGAGTAGGCTGAGTTCTGATTGCCTGCCCTCTCATTTTTTTTACCTCTCTCCTTTATATTTCTGAGTGCTAAGGTCTTCTTTCTTCTAAAAGTTGATTTTCACTGTAACTTGAAGAGCAGGATTCTTCCAGCTTATAAGGTCTGTGTTGTCTGTTTCATTTTGGTCTTCAGCTTGTTCTTCATCGCCCCTTTCTGAGGACAAAACTTGATGTATAGTCCAGTTTTACTCTTGTTTCAAGCCAATGAAACAAGCTACTAATCTAGTTCTCTCACCATCAATAACAATATAACAGCTGCTTATATTGGCTGAGTGCTTTCATTAGTCTGTGCTTATATATAATCTAATTTACTACAGCAATCTCATGGGGTAAATGAGGCCAAGATTCAAACCTAAGCAGCCTCTACTATTAATATTACTTACTATAAAATGGGTATAGTATGAAAAAAATCTTTGTGGTAAGGGTGGCTATAAATCATTTTTTAGTCTCTCTGCAATTAGATAACATGATGGTTCTATTAGCAGTGAGCTACCTGGGAAATGTGTTTGTACACCAAGTCAGTGCTGTGAGGCTTTTTGTTTGTTTTTTATTTACTGCACTTGGGTCTTCATTGAGGTGTGCAGACTATTCATTGTGGCATGCAGGCTTTTCTACCTGTGGTGCGTGGGCTCTTAAGGGTGCGGGCCCTCTAACCTGCAGCATGCAGGCTCTCTAGTTGCGGTGAGTGGGTTTAGTTGCCCCAAAGCATGTGGGATCTTAGTTCCCAACCAGGGATCAAACCTGCATCTCCTGCATTGGAAGGCGGATTGTTACACCACTGGACTATCAGGGAAGTCCCAGTGCTATGTTTTTTGTAAGGACCCTTTTTGGGAAAAGAAAACAGAAGCTTCATTAAACTTTCCCTCTGGTCTTCACAAAGACTATCAGTGAGCAAATTATTAAACATCAGTATATACTAGACATTTTACCTAGGTGTTTTCACTTACCTGTCTTAATGCTTTTAGTGTAAGAAAATTCTGGATAAAAGAGGTTAAAGCCACACAGCTATTAATAATAACAAAATGGAGTTGGAATTTAGTCAGTTTGCAAGTGATACCATTCTATGTCTAACTGGTTCAGGGAAAAGGCAGCATTTATTGAATGAATACTGGGATATTACACAAGCCACATCAAGGGCAGAGATATGGGTGGTCCTCAAAAATAACTGCTAACAAGGATATTGAGATTGCTGGGGTTTTTTAAAAGTATCTCTGATCTGCCAGTTGGCTTCAGTCTTTCTTTTTGTAGACCAGAAGAATGGCAACACTCCCCAGGCTTCATAGTTTAGAGTTGAGACCATTCTGGGGGTTCTAACTGAACTGAGGTCAGTTTCCCATCCTTAGATTAATATTTTAGGAACAGTGAGGAGGGTCATATAGAAGGCATGGCCACTGAGGTTCCAACCCTGTGTATTAGGGTTCTTCTTAGAGAATGATGGTTCACTGTGGACTGGGTGGTACCATCCCAGTTGGTATATAATGCCTGATTGAGACGCAGGCCTCTTGAGTAGGTGTCATTTATTCTCAATCCCTGTTCTTTTCCATTAGCTCCACTACATAGTGTGTCATTGAGAAGATTTACAATGCATTAATATGTGAGGAAACGGGCCTTCTAAAACAAGGAAGTTGATGAAAGGCATGAAATCAATAAGGGAGATAAGATCTGTTCTGAAATAATTATCACTTTAGTTTGGGGTATTCATGAAAGTTTTCATGAAGAGTTACTTGATAAGGACTTTGACAGATAAGCTC
>SJXQ01013064.1:126708-149155 GCA_006408695.1 Aepyceros melampus
GGGTTTTTTATTTCTCACCACTTGATATATCTTGGAGACTTTCAAAAATATTGGTGCATTGAAAGCTTCCTCATGCATTTTTATACCTTCAAAATCTTCTACTCTATATAAGGAGCATAATTTATTTAGCCAGTCCTCTGTTCAAGGATACTTGAGTTCTTTCCAGTATTTTGTTATTTTGAATAATGCTGTAATGAATAACTGCATATTTATATTTATATATATATATATATATTATATAATAATAAATAAAGCACATAAACTGACACAGGAAACCAACCTAGAAGAATGCCCAGGATTCGGATCCTGATCCTTCTGACTCCAAAACCCATGTTTCTGTTGCGTTTAATACCATAAAGCATACTGAACAAGTACTAAATGAAATAATCTAGGAGACTGGTAGCAGATTAGTTTAGCAACCCCTACAGAAGTACATATGGAAAATTAAAAGGTCTAAGGTGATAACATTGAGAATGATAAACTGTGGGCAAAGTATAATGAAAATTAGAGACTATGAAAAACAAACAGCTTAGAGGAATATTTAGTGTCTTTGGGCAACAGAGGATGAGATGGTTAGATGGCATCGTCAGTTCAATGGACATGAACTTGGGCAAATGCTGGGAGATGGTGAGGGACAGGGAGGCCTAGTGTGCTGCAGTCCATGGAGTCGCAAAGAGCTGGACATGACTGAGCAACTGAACTGAACTGAAATGGATTAAAGTGATAGAAACCAATCTAAATTGAAATAACCAGTTATGCAAACTGGAGAAGTCAGAGCTAGAGATTTGGGAGCATGGTATGAAACTTCATGAGCTTCTCAAAGGAATTCTGTGTGCAAAAAAAAAAAGTGAGCGGTAGACTGAAACATAGGAACACCTACACAGCTAGTGTGAAATGGAAGTGAAGTTTTGGTTTTACTTTCTGTGAAGCTTGCCAACAGTTTTTGTTTTGTGTTCTCTGTATTGTCTCTCTAAATAGAGTATGTGCACTTTCATGATAGTAGTCAAACTGTCCTTAGATTTAGTAGCTTTATGTGCTGGGCTCAAAGTACATAATCAGTGTACTGCTTTTTAAAAAATATATTTTCAACAATTATTTTAATACTTTTTAGACTACAATGCTTTATGTAACTTTTATGACACTTTCCTAGGAATTCTAATTTGCTGAAGTGTAATATCCCAGCATTTCAGTTATACCTTACAGTTTCCTTTGTCTCAGAACTCACTGCTCGTCCTGTTGTTGTTGTTCAGTCACTTAGTCGTGTACAACTCTTTGTGACTGCAGCACACCAGATTCCTCTGCCCTCCATATTTTAGAAAAGAATCTACCTGTGAAATATTTTAAATGGTCCATAGCTTGTTCTTCTAAAAGTACTACACTGTAATGGAAGAGCAGATGATGTAAAACATAAAATTTCAGAATCAGTGTTATAATATACTTAATAATTTTAATGTGTAGTACTTTTGGTATCTTAATAGATTTAAAAGTATGAACCATTTCTTCTTTGCAAGTGGATATTAATTTAAAGGTCAAAGTTATTTTTTTAAGTAATCTCATTAATATTGGTACATTGAAATTAGAATGTGTTTTGATCAAGTACTAGAGATGCCTTAGGTTTGTTGGCATATGATTGGGATACATTCTGTACCATTGCAAGTTGGAATTTATAATCTCTTCTTTCCTCCCAGCTTCTGTTAGTCCCAAACAGGTAGCTTTGGAAGTAGCTTGGAGTTAACTTAATATCTACTTACACGCACTTTGTATACATCCCAGCCAGGGCACTACAGAATAAAGGAAAGACAGCTAATGTCTGTATTTGAATAAACTCTAGTTTTTGATATTTCTCTTTTTTCTCATTTACAGGGAGTTGATTTTCATATGGAGTAAACTTCAGCTAAAGTCTAATCCTTCAAAACAAGTTTTTGTAGATCAGTGCTACCAGCTCTTAAGAACAGCAACTAATGTGAGAGTCATATTTCCTTTCATGAAAATCATTAAAGATGAGGTAAATAGTATATATTTATCCCTTCATTTTAAGTTAAATTTAAATGACAGTTCACTAAAACTTGTATCTCTTATAAAATTTATTTGATCATGTAATTGAAGTAAAGAAAGATTTTAAGGCCACGTTCTCCATATATTATATACTCCCCTCGCCCTAACCTCAAACTCCCAAGACACAAAGCTTATACATAAATGAAAATAACTGGAAAAAAAAAAAAGAAACAAAAAGCCAATTTAGTGTTACATAAATTTTATGTGGGAACAATTTGCTTCTGTAAGAAGCTGTTATCTCTTTTCTTAAATAAGCCTGTCACTTTTAACATTATTCTAAATCCTGTTTATATAATCTTAACTAATTTGCAGATGATCTTTGTGTAACTATAGGTAATACCTAATTCACTGTCATAGAGAAGTACAGTTCATAGTTTTAAGTTTGATGTTTAGAATCAAAAGGAACAATAAATTCTGAGGCATTTTTGAAACCTAAGGACAAATTTTTAAAATGTTTATTTAAAATAAGAGTAAAAACCCATTACCTGTTTTTAAAAATAGTTCTGAAGCAAGTTTTTCATGGACTGCTGGCAAGTGTGTACAGTTCTACATAAGATTCTTATATAGACATAAAAATAGATCCTATAGATCTTTTTACTTTTTCTCCTCAAATATTAACAGAACTTTGAATACAAAGATAGGAAAGATAAAGCTACCTTACATTTTAGATAGCTCCATTTAACTGAATCTTTATGTGGGTTACTTTTAAATACATAAGGAGGCATCCATTAAATAATATATTTTAATTTTTTATACATTTATGCATTTATCCTATTTATTACTGCATCACTCATTAGATGTATGACCATGTAGTGATCATATTCCCTTGATACAAAGTTTTGTATCATATTCCCATGATATAAAGCATTGTATCAGAGGGCGTTTTTAGGTTCCTTTTAGCTAGCTACACTAATAGCTTCATTATTAAATGTGATTTGTCATTTAAATGCATCATCAAAGTTAACCTCTCGTGCCACTGAAAAATGGGGAAAAAAAAAATCTATGCTGTAGAGTGCAAATTTTGCACTTAATATTTGAAGTGCATCAGAATCACCTGTAAAACTTTTCTAAAAATAAAGATTTCTGTTTATATTTTTTAAACAAATGATTCTCATCTCAGATGGTAAAGAATCTGCCTGCAGTGCAGAAGACCTGGGTTCAATCCCTAGATTGGGAAGTTCCCTGGAGAAGGGAATGGCAACCCACTCCAGTATTCTTGATAGAAAATCCAATGGACAAAGGAGCCTGGAGGGCTACAGTTCATGGGGTTGCAAAGAATCAGACATGACTGAGTGACAAACACTTTCACTTTTCACGAAAAATTGACAGAGACTTACAAAAAGTTTAAAATATAGGTGAAGTTCAGCCAATTATCTTAGAACTTTCTCAGTTTCACATGCATAGTCATGATAAGAAAAATTCAAAGATAAAATAAGTATTTTAAATGTGCTTAATTTCTTACCCACTTTACTAAAAACATTTTTATCTGATGGAATAGATCATTCATATGCCTCAGTGCTGTGAAAGAAGGCACAGGTAATGCTGTGTGAGTTCAGAAGGAGACATTACAGATAGCATCTCTGAAAAGGCTTCACAAAGCAGGATGCTTTCAGCTGGGTATTAAATGATAGTTCAGTTCAGTGGCTCAGTTGTGTCTGATTCTTTGCGACCCCATGAATCCCAGCATGCCAGGCCTCCCTGTCCATTACCAACTCCTGGAGTTCACTCAGACTCACGTCCATCGAGTCCGTGATGCCATCCAGCCATCTCATCCTCTGTTGTACCCTTTTCCTCCTGCCCCCAATCCCTCCCAGCATTAGAGTCTTTTCCAATGAGTCAACTCTTCGCATGAGGTGGCCAAAGTACTGGAGTTTCAGCTTTAGCATCCTTCCTTCCAAAGAAATCCCAGGGCCGATCTCCTTCAGAATGGACTGGTTGGATCTCCTTGCAGTCCAAGGGACTCTCAAGAGTCTTCTCCAACATCACAGTTCAAAAGCATCAATTCTTCGGTGCTCAGCCTTCTTCATAGTCCAACTCTCATGTCCATACATAACTACTGGAAAAACCATAGCCTTGACTAGACGGACCTTAGTCGGCAAAGTAATGTCTCTGCTTTTGAATATACTATCTAGGTTGGTCATAACTTTCCTTCCAAGGAGTAAGCGTCTTTTAATTTCATGGCTGCAGTCACCATCTGCAGTGATTTTGGTGAGGTGAGGTGAAGTCGCTCAGTCGTGTCCGATCTTTGCGACCCCATGGACTGTAACCTACTAGGCTTCTCAGTCCATGGGATTCTCCAGGCAAGAATACTGGAGTGGATTGCCATTTCCTTCTCCACAGGATCTTCCCAACCCAGGGATCGAACCCAGGTCTCCCACATTGGAGGCAGACGCTTTAACCTCTGAGCCACCAGGGAAGCTGTATTTTGGAGCCCAGAAAAATAAAGTCTGCCACTGTTTCCACTGTTTCCCCATCTATTTCCCATGAAGTGATGGGACCAGATGCCATGATCTTAATTTTCTGAATGTTGAGCTTTAAGCCAACTTTTTCACTCTCCTCTTTCACTTTCATTAAGAGGCTTTTTAGTTCCTCTTCACTTTCTGCCATAGGATGATTCTAATATTTGTAGAGGACTTCATAGTTTACAGAGCCTTTTTTCCTCATTTGGTTCTCATAACTGTCCAGTGACATTAACAGGAAAGTGTGGATGGGAAAACTAATCAAAGAGTTTAGTTGCTGTGGGGTTGGGGTTGCTAGAGATCCAAAAGGGACTGAATATTACACTAAAAGTTGAAACAATTCCTAAATGTAGTGGAATTGTTAAAGACTTTCAGGTTAGAAAGTAGCCTTAGCCTGTTCCCTTTTGTGATGATCCTGAAATTTTTTTAAACCTCAGCAACTAAGTACATTATAATTTGTGAAGAAAGGCAGAGGATGCAGGTAGAACTTTGGAGAAAGAATGACTTGTCTTCAAGTAGTAGATTTGAATTTGCTGCATCTGGAAAATTTATGCATGTTTTGTAATTGACCATAAGAAATTATAAGTAACAATAAGAAATAAGAAATTTAAATTCAGAAAAGGATTCCAAGTTGTAAATGGTAGATTTACAGAAGACTAAAATTGGTATGAACAGTATGAAAAGACAAAATGTTAGGATACTGAAAGAGGAATTCCCCAGGTCAGTAGGTGCCCAATATGCTACTGGAGATCAGTGGAGAAATAACTCCAGAAAGAATGAAGGGATGGAACCAAAGCAAAAACAAACCCAGTTGTGGGTGTGACTGGTGAAAGAACCAAGATCCGATGCTGTAAAGAGCAGTATTGCATAGGAACCTGGAATGTCAGGTCCATGAATCAAGGCAAATTGGAAGTGGTCAAACAAGAGATGGCAAGTGTAAACGTCAACATTCTAGGAATCAGCGAACTAAAACGGACTGGAATGGGTGAATTTAACTCAGATGACCATTATATCTACTACTGCGGGCAGGAATCCCTTAGAAGAAATGGAGTAGCCATCATGGTCAGCAAGAGTCCAAAATGCAATACTTGGATGCAATCTCAAAAACGACAGAATGATCTCTCTTTGTTTCCAAGGCAAACCATACAATATCACAGTAATCCAAATCTATGCCCCAACCAGTAATGCTGAAGAAGCTGAAGTTGAACAGTTTTATGAAGACCTACAAGACCTTTTAGAACTAACACCCCCAAAAGATGTCCTTTTCATTACAGGGGACTAGAATGCAAAAGTAGGAAGTTAAGAAACACCTGGAGTAATGGGCAAATTTGGCCTTGAAATGCGGAATGAAGCAGGGCAAAGGCTAATAAGAGTTTTGCCAGGAGAACACACTGGTCATAGCAAATAGCCTCTTCCAACAACATAAGAGAAGACTCTACACATGGACATCACCAGATGGTCAACACCGAAATCAGATTGATTATATTCTTTGCAGCCAAAGATGGAGAAGCTCTATACAGTCAACAAAGACAAGACTGGGAGCTGACTGTGGCTCAGATCATGAACTCCTTATTGCCAAATTCAGACTGAAATCGAAGAAAATAGGGAAAACCACTAGACCATTCAGGTATGACCTAAATTGAATCCATTATGATTATACAGTGGAAGTGGGAAATAGATTTAAGGGACTAGATATGAATAGACAGAGTGCCTGATAAACTATGGACGGAAGTTTGTGACATTGTACAGGAGACGGGAATCAAGACCATCCCCATGGAAAAGAAATGCAAAAAAGCAAAATGGCTGTCTAGGGAGGCCTTACAAATATTGTGAAAAGAAGAGAAGCAAAAAGCAAAGGAGAAAAGGAAAGATGTAAGCAGCTGAATGCAGAGTTCCAAAGAATAGCAAGGAGAGATAAGAAAGCCTTCCTCAGCGATCAATGCAAAGAAATAGAGGAAAACAATACAATAGAAAGACTAGAGATCTCTTCAAGAAAATTAGAGATCCCAAGGGAACATTTCATGCAAAGATGGGCTCAATAAAGGATGGAAATGGTATGGACCTAACAGAAGCAGAAGATAAGAAGAGGTGGCAAGAAGACACAGAAGAACTGTACAAAAAAGATCTTCCTGACGAAGATAATCACGATGTTGTGGTCACTCACCTAGAGCCAGACATCCTTGAATGTGAAGTCAAGTGGGCCTTAGGAAGCATCACTACGAACAAAGCTAGTGGAGGTGATGGAATTCCAGTTGAGTTATTCAAATTTTAAAAGATGATGCTGTGAAAGTGCTGCACTCAATATGCCAGCAAATTTGGAAAACTGAGCAGTGGCCACAGGACTGGAAAAGGTCAGTTTTCATTCCAATTCCAAAGAAAGGCAATGACAAAGAATGCTCAAACTCCCACACAATTGCACTCATCTCACATGCTAGTAAAGTAATGCTCAAAATTCTCCAAACCAGGCTTCAGCAGTACATGAACTGTGAACTTCCAGATGTTCAAGCTGGTTTTAGAAAAGGCAGAGGAACCAGAGATCAAACTGCCAACATCCGCTGGATCATCCAAAAAGCAAGAGAGTTCCAGAAAAACATCTATTTCTGCTTTATTGACCTATGCCAAAGGCTTTGACTGTGTGGATCACAACAAACCGTGGAAGATTCTGAAAGAGATGGGAATAGCAGACCACCTGACCTGCCTCGAGAAACCTATATGCAGGTCAGGAAGCAACATTTAGAACTGGACATGGAACAACAGACTGATTCCAAATAGGAAAAGGAGTACATCAAGGCTGTATATTGTCACCCTGCTTATATAACTTATATGCAGAGTACATCATGAGAAATGCTGGCTGGAAGAAGCACAAGCTGGAATCAAGATTGCAGGGAGAAATATTAAGAACCTCAGATATGCAGATGACACCAACCTTATGGCAGAAAGTGAAGAGGAACTAAGGAGCCTCTTGATGAACATTAAAGAGGAGAGTGAAAAAGTTGGCTTAAAGCTCAACATTCAGAAAACGAAGATCATGGTATCTGGTCCCATCACTTCATGAGAAATAGATGGGGAAACAGTGGAAACAGTGTCAGACTTTATTTTGGGGGGCTCCAAAATCAGTGCAGATGGTGACTGCAGCCATGAAATTAAAAGACGCTTACTTCTTGGAAGGAGGGTTATGACCAACCTAGATAGCATATTAAAAAGCAGAGGCATTACTTTGCCAGCAGAGGTCTGTCTAGTCAAGGCTATGGTTTTTCCTGTGGTCATGTATGGATGTGAGAGTTGGACTGTGAAGAAATTGAGCACTGAAGAATTGATGCTTTTGAACTGTGGTATTGGAGAAGACTCTTGAGAGTCCCTTGGACTGCAAGGAGATCCATCCTGTCCATCTTAAAGGAGGTCAGTCCTGTTGTTGTTTGGAAGGAATGATGCTGAAACTGAAACTCCAGTATTTTGGCCACCTCATGCGAAGAGTTGACTCCTTGTAAAAGACTCTGATGCTGGGAGGGAATGCGCGCAGGAGGAGAAGTGAATGACAGAGGATGAGGTGGCTGGATGGTATCACTGACTCGACGGACGTGAGTTTGAGTGAACGCTGGGAGTTGGTAATGGACAGGGAGGCCTGGCATGCTGCAGTTCATGGGGTCACAAAGAGTTGGACATGACTGAGCAACTGAACTCAACTGATAATTGGTATAATATATCTGATCTTATTCATTCTTCAAACACTTATTCAGAGGTCTGCCAACTCCTGTGCTAACCACAGCAGATACTAACCACATGAGATACTGTCCCTGCTATTTAGGATTCTCAAAGAATGAGTAGGAGATAGGGAGGAATTTACCAGCTATGTAAAGTGATATGCAAAGTGAGTCCTGCTTGTGCAACTGTAAGTAAGGGTTACACAGCACCTAAGGAACTTATAGGACATGAAGCTGGCAAAGTCCTGTTCCTCCCTGTCATCCATAATGTGCCATATGTAGGCGATATGATACACACACACAACTGTTAAAAACAGACCTTTTTATCTCTTTCTATTCAAATGAGCAGATCATTCCAAATCACTAGAGGCATTACTTATAACTTGAATTCAATTGGAGAGTCAACAAATTCCGAACTAAAAGCTTGATGCAGTTACATTTGAGTCATCAATAAAAGTTTCAAAGCTTGAATACTTTTCAGATAACTTTCAGTACGTTCATTATTCTGATACCTTACTGATTTGGAAAGTTTGTAATTGCCTTCTTCATATGGAATACATTTCTCCGCTTATTTTGATAAATAATATTACTTAATAAGTCAAATGTTATTATTTAGTGCAGCTTTATGAAAGAGTTTCCATAAGCCATCCTTTTTTTAAAAAAATCTAGATTTGTAATAAACTTGAATCACCATAAGTTTATGAAGCATTTATATTTTAATCACCATAAGGTTATAATATTTTGTATTATGGTTAGTAAGGCTCGTAAACTTGAAAATTAAATAAATTGAAGCTAAAATGCTATCTTTTCCAGATTATTCTCAAGTTAAAAGAAGAAATTTATTTATATATTAAAAAAGAGTAAACAAGGCTACCCATTGAAGAAAATTGCATGTTTAGAATATTATGTGTGTTTATTCATCTTTTGTTTCAGAGTTATATTTTAAAAACATAGACTAGTGAGTGTTGATGATTTTTTAGAAGGTATTCAGTGGTAATATTTTTCTTCTACAGGTTGAAGAAGAAGGCTTACAAATTTGTGTTGAAATATGTGGTTGTGCTCTACAACTAGATCTTCATGATGATCCCAAAACTAAATGTCTAATTTATAAAACAATTGCACATTTTTTACCAAATGATTTGGAGATTCTCAGGATTTGTGCACTCTCAATATTTTTTCTTGAACGCTCCTTGAAGCTTATCATACTGTTGAAGAGCTTTACAAACGTCCAGATGAAGAATACAATGAAGGCACAAGTAGTGTTCAAAATCGTGTTCGTTTTGAATTACTTCCAATTTTGAAAAAGGGATTGTTTTTTGATCCTGAATTCTGGAACTTCATAATGATTAAGAAAAACTGTGTAGCATTACTGAGTGATAAATCAGCAGTTAGATTTATAAATGAAAGTGCACTGGAAAATTCTACAGGTAATGTAAAAAAGGCATTGGATCAGCACGTTTTAGAGGAAGGGCTTGACTGTCTTACAGATCAGAGTCCTGGAGAGCTTGATCCTGATGATATATCTGGAGTGCAACCAAAAGGCCCTGTTAACGCAAAGAAAAACCTTACATCTCTTAATGCTTCCAGAGTAGATCACAATGTCCCAAGGCATCGGTGTATGTTATGTAACAAGGAATTTCTAGGTGGTCACATTGTAAGGCATGCCCAGGCTCATCAGAAAAAGGGCAGTTTTTCATGTGTGATATGTGGCAGGAAATTTAGAAACAGAGGACTTATGCAGAAGCATTTAAAGAATCACGTTAAGAAAATACAGAGACAGCAAATTGCTGCAGCTCAGCAAGAGGATCAAGAAAATCCTGCTTTGGAAGAAATGAATTGTTCTGATACTTTCATTTCATTTGAAAATGGGAATTCTGATAATAAGGATTTGGAAGTAGAGACTATTACCGGTTCTAGTGATGGAAACAAAGACATCATCCCTGCACATGTGGGTGAATTCACTGAAATTCCTGTAAATGTATCAGAAGATGTTATTGAAAACATTACTGAAAATGGCAGCCCTGATACTTCTTTAAATAATGTCTCAGAGCCATTACCTATCTGTGTGGATGATTATGAGGAGGAAGAAGATGAGGAAGGTGATTATGAAGAAGATGACTATGACCTGAATCAAGAAAGTTCAGTACTTCATAAAATCAATGGAGCTGTATGCCATCCAAAAGACATATATGCGACAGATCAAGAAGGAAATTTAAGTGCCCTGCTCTTGGTTGTGTCAGGATATTTAAAAGAATTGGATTTCTGAATAAGCATGCAAGGACTGTACATCCAACTGATTTAAATGTGCGGCAAACAGTAATGAAGTGGAGCAAAGGAAAATGCAAATTTTGTCAAAGGCAATTTGAAGATTCTCAGCATTTTATAGATCACCTTAATAGACACAGCTATCCAAATGTGTATTTTTGTTTGCATTTTAATTGCAATGAATCATTTAAGCTGCCATTCCAACTTGCTCAGCACACAAAAAGTCACAGGATATTTCAAGCTCAGTGTAGTTTTCCAGAATGCCATGAGCTTTTTGAAGATCTTCCTCTGCTATATGAACATGAAGCTCAGCACTATTTAAGTAAAACGCCAGAATCATCTGCACAACCAAGTGAAGCAATTCTTTGGGATGTTCTTACAGACTCAAAATCTAATCATCAGGAAAAAGACTCATCTGGTAATGAGAGACAGACTACTAGTCTCCCAGTTTCTACTAGCAAATCACGGAAAGATATTACAGAACCAAAGACATGTACAGAAAGTATGGAAAAGAAAACAGACAGTTTAATTCAGAATGGAGATGAACATTCTGATGACACTGTTTCTGATACAAGCTTGACAGACCAAAAGATGCCTGACATAGAGCCAAATTCTGAAAATAATTGTAGTATTAATGATTTAGTCAATGGACACAGTGAAATAGAGCAGACACCTTTAGTTTCATCAGATCCTGCTTTGAAAATTGATACAAATAGAATCAGGACAGAAAACGGTTCCATTTTACCCAGTGTTGTACCACAAGAACACAATACCCTGCCAGTATCTCAGGCACCTTCCAAACCAAATCCGACGAGTGAACACACTTCATATGGCTTAATTTTAACAAAGCCATATGTCAGACCATTGCCTCCCAGTTACCTTGATGAACGGTACCTTAGTATGCCAAAACGCAGAAAATTTCTGACTGATAGGGTAGATGCCTGTTCTGATCAAGATAACGTTTGTAAAAATCAGTGAAAAGATTAAGATGTGGCAAATGCCTGACCACCTACTGTAATGCAGAAGCACTTGAGGCTCACCTTGCACAAAAGAAATGTCAGACCCTCTTTGGATTTGATTCAGATGATGAAAGTAAGTCTGCTGTCTTCTCAGTAGATATATCTGTAGAAATAGAAAATGCCATAAATCGTCATAAGGTTAAAAAAATTAACGTTTGTATAACACAGATAATAAAGCACTACTCCATACATTATTTCCTGTAATCCATACAACCACCATAAGGTTCTGTTCCTGTTTTATGTATCAAGCAACTGACATTCACAAGTAATTTGCATAGGCTTAGGCCTATGAACTTGTGGAAGCCAGAATTTAAACACAATTTTTTCATACTTTTCGGATCATACATTTTAACTATCTGAGGCTTTTCTTCATTCCATATTTCTATATAGTAAGAAATCTGAAGACAGACTAATTATGATGAAAGTGTTTTTCATCTGCATGCCAGAATATAAAACAAGTGAAGCTGAGCCTCTATTACAAAAACAAAAATTTTTAAAAAAACAAAAAATAAAAACAAAATAATTGAAAAACAAACTGAGCTAAAGAAGAACATGCTTTTCTACTAATATTAATATTCTTTGAATGAGTAAGGGTATAAACAGGAAATCTAACTTAGAATACTAGATGAACATCTATAAAATATGAATTAACAGACGTGTTCTGTTTTACAGGTGCCTGATAAAAATGTTTCAGAAAGATCTGTCGATCAAGCAGTAGTGTACAAAAAGCACTACAAGAAAATGCATCATCAGTTTGCTATTTCCCTGATGGCCTTAATTTTAGAGCGATCTTGGATTACTAAAGATAAAGACAAAGCACATTTTCTAGAATGAACCCACAGAGGAGATGTGCTGGTTTAGACTCCAAAAGGGTTATTACAAAACTCCCAAAGTACCAGTTATCCAGAAAAACCACATTTTTTTTTTTTTTTAAAGAAGTTGATGATGATCAATAGCAGCATGTTCAGTTTCGCTATGTGAGAAACATGTTCAGGCAACTAGTCAAAAAGAATAACCAGCTATGGCCTTACAGAAAGGGAAAAACTAACCCATTTTATATATAAGATGTGTATAAGAGACAGCTTTAGTTAATAATTGAAAAACAAACTGAGCTAAAGAAGAACATGCTTTTCTACTAATATTAATATTCTTTGAATGAGTAAGGGTATAAACAGGAAATCTAACTTAGAATACTAGATGAACATCTATAAAATATGAATTAACAGACGTGTTCTGTTTTACAGGTGCCTGATAAAAATGTTTCAGAAAGATCTGTCGATCAAGCAGTAGTGTACAAAAAGCACTACAAGAAAATGCATCATCAGTTTGCTATTTCCCTGATGGCCTTAATTTTAGAGCGATCTTGGATTACTAAAGATAAAGACAAAGCACATTTTCTAGAATGAACCCACAGAGGAGATGTGCTGGTTTAGACTCCAAAAGGGTTATTACAAAACTCCCAAAGTACCAGTTATCCAGAAAAACCACATTTTTTTTTTTTTTTAAAGAAGTTGATGATGATCAATAGCAGCATGTTCAGTTTCGCTTATGTGAGAAACATGTTCAGGCAACTAGTCAAAAAGAATAACCAGCTATGGCCTTACAGAAAGGGAAAAACTAACCCATTTTATATATATATATATATATATATATATATATATATAAAAGAAGGAGTGGTTTACAATAAACAATTAAGTATTCTACAAATAGGATTCTTGTCATGCGTAATCAGATTTTGTCCTTTTGGATCAAACATGCTTTAAGGAACCATTTCTATTTGGTTTATTATTATTTAGAAACTGACAGAATAAAACTTATCACCATCCTAGCCATAAAAGATTGTAACTTGTTTCCAGAGGATTGATTAGGTCAGAGTTCAATGAATGACATGCCAGCATTGAAAATTAACAGGAGGCAAAACAGTAGTGCTTTGCTAATGAGCTCTTGACAGAACCTTCCACTTTCCATTTTTATAATACCAATGAGCTGTAAAGCAGCAGCCTCAATAGAAAACATACTATCAGTAACTCTGGGGAGAGATGGGAGGAATGTGAGACCATTAAAGGCTGTCTTAGATGTCATAGTTGAAAGAAAACACTGAATTGCAAATTTTTCAATGTGAATAATGGTATAAGCACACTGGGATATTTCTATTTGTATATAGAGTAGTGTTAGGACATTGCTTGATGATTCATAGTAAGGTCCTTTAGACATTAATGTGAGTTATCTAAGTACAGTCCTATGAAAATAACTGGCTGTAAAAAAAAATACACAGCTAAGAATCAGGTCAAGAATTCATTGGTTTTATTCAATTAGGAGAGTTTATGCTAAAATAAGCCATATTACTCATGCTTTCTTATTTATTTCTGATAAATTTGGCCTGAATAGTGATTTTTATATATAAAAGGAAATATTTACACAAAAACTTGCACAGCAAGAACACAGTAAGATATATTGATGCATTTATTTTCTTTGATGACCAGTAATTTTCCTAAGGAAGATTTTAACTTAATAGCCAATAAATTGTTTAAAAAGTTTTTAAAAATACCCTCTCAGATGTGTTCCACTTGTATAGTCTTTAAAAGAAGAAGCTAAAAGACTTCCTTTTACCTAATAGGATATTAATCTATAGCAGGGGTAAAATGAACAAAAGCTGCAAAGGTAGATTCTTTAAAAACAGAGCTATTAACGTACACATATGTCAACCAAATATTCCAGTTATTCCAACTGGTATATTCTTGTTCAAAGTATATAATCTCATCAGACCCTACATTATAAATTTTTGGATATTCAAGCTTCTTAAATAAGCTACTAAGGAAGTGAGACTTTTCTTCGTGGGCAGCATCCAGACTTTATTAAATTAGGATTTCCAGGTCATGATAAATCAGATATCTAAAGTAATGTCCCAATTTTATTAGTTTATTTATCATAGGCATTTACTACTATGCAATTGATAGTCATCAGTCCATTTCAATCAAATCAGGTTTTTGTTTTGTTATGTAGCCTATATTAGGCTATGGATTTTACATTTAAATAACATAAGATAAACAGCTTGGTCAGATTTTTATGTCTTTTAAGGTCAACTAAAGAAAAAACCATTTTCCATGCTTCCTGATACTAAAATATAATACTTGAGTTCTATTTCAGTTCAGTCATGTAATAAAAAGCCTGTTTGGAGACTAGTTTATATGGGCAGTGAACTTATTTCGAAATATTTCTGCTTTGTATGTTTTCCAGAAGTTTAAAATCACAGCTTAACATTTTATCACATTTTTAACTTCTTGTTTTTTATAAGTTGTAACTATTGACGTAAATCCATGTCTGCAATTGTTTTCATTCATTCTGTAGTTCATACCAAAATATTTTAAACATATTCCACTTGTTATTTTTTTGTCTTTAATTTGAGGTTTTATTTCTACTTTTGTTTTGCTAAGGGAAAACTTTCTGAAAGACTGAGATCAAATTGGTTTATACATCAAGGGATTGTTTTGTAAAATTCTATTGGACCACATTGTTCTGTTTCTAACTTCTTATCAAATAATTGCTATTGAAAGAATATGTGCATTTTCTTATGTATGCCTTATAAAACTTACATCATTTTGCTTTTACGAGGTGTGTAAACTTCCAACGGTTTTAATGTGGGATTTAGAAGACAAGAAACTTTTCTTCTTATTCCTCAAAATCTTCCTTTTTTTTCCTCTACTCCTTCTATTTTAAGGATGTGTTTATCTTACATGGACCAGATTTCAATCCTTCATTGTCAAATAAAAATTTCCATTGAAATATTAAATACTAGGTTTCTGCTATGTTTCAGTAAGGTCAAAAGATAGCAAATCTGAAATTTTGCTGCTCAGATATTATGGAGAAGATAGAAAAGGAGACCCTTCGTGGACAAGGACACTGGTACTTTGGGCTTTAGCCATATTTTTTTTTCTTTTAAGCCACCAATTATATAATGAAAAGATTTATAACATCAAACTTGTGAGTCTCTTCAAATCGCACTTGAAAGTACAGCTGTACTCCTTTCATATTTGGTTCAAACTGTAGTATGGGTGGAAAAACCTAAAAGAATGGTAGTGTTTATTTTTTAATTTATTTGGTACTGTAAAACACCTTTTCAGAATGACTAAATGCTGCATATGCATTTTGGAAATGTTAATATGTGAAAGGTATTACAGATTCAGCAAGAAAGGAAATTTGTGCTTCCTTGTTGAACATTAAATTATTTTACTTTGCATTTTATAAGAGTACAAATTAAAACTGAGCCATTGAACTGCAATAAATCAACAATAGTGTCTCATTTCAAGAAATTTTTTGTACTGTACATAGATTTGTTCAATAAAACATTGTCCTTGTTGGTAATGAAGTGTTCAGTTTTATGTAGCACATTACTTCAAAAGGAATTAGGCTTAAGGTAGATACTAAATAAGAAATTTATAATTATCTTTCATAAGAGAATGAGGTATTTCAGTTAATATTACCATATTCAGATTATTGAGTGATTTTAAAATACATGGAAAACCGAAAACTCTAAAAGTTTACACAAAATAGATATTTTTAGACATTGTTTAATGTCTATATGCAGGAATTATAAGTTGATAGAACACTGTTTACTAAGGTTATTTCAGGTAAGTAGTTTCAGTATGAAATAGTAGCCTCTGCAGACTTAGTACATGGAAGACAAATGTCAGAACTCTCCAGGACAGTGGATGGACTGATCTACATTGGTAATTCTTCAGAGATGAAGAGCCTCTGGTGGAACTTAAAGACTGTGAAGTCATTTTGAAATAAGATGTACATTATGATAATTGCTTCCTCCAGAAGCACCTCAGTGGGAACATGTTTAAGCAGTTGGTAATCTGTACCTAAAAGTGAGGTCCTTGGTCATGAGCGCTTCTGCTCTTTTGGCTCACTAACAAAGGTAAACCTCCTATACTTTCTGCTATAATTTTCAACTTGGAAACGTGAGGGCTGAAGTAGAAAGAGAAGTTCTTTGATGCGATGATAGCACTGCAAATGAAAGAATAGATATTCTGTTAATTACGGTGATTTGCAAATATTCAAATGTTATGCTTTGAAAAACACTATGAGAAAGTTATTAAAGCATTCCAGAGCGGAGATCTAGGATTCACCATCTATGATTCATGGTCATATGATCTTAGATGATTAAATAAATGCATTGAGGTATTTAGATACAAAGTTACTGGGGTTATCTCAACTTCCTATTTTTTTCTTTTCTGAAATTTGAGGAATGCTGGGAAGCAATCGAATATTAAATACATTTCCAAGAAAAATGAGTTGGATTGCTTTCAGAGCATAAAATTCATACTGATTTCAAGAACCAACCGATAATGAGGCCAGAAATTTGGGCTGTATATCCACCCGTACCTGGAATGGAGGCAATCCAGTATTACTTCGAATAAAAACTAAAAATGGTAGAGAGATCCATGCCTTACTTATGGGTACTGCAAATGGAGAAAAAATTACTGTGTACCAGCTTACTTTATGTGTGTTACCTCTAATTGTTAAAACAACCCAAATATGGTTAGCAGCAGTGCTTTTTACAGACGAAGGCTCAGGAATGTTAAGTAACCTGGCTAGTCACATAGCTAATAAATGCAGAGGTGGGACTGAAAAATCTGATGTTTCCTCCTAAAACCACGTCATGTAGTTTCCATTCTGCCATGCAGTTTTCCCTACAAATATGGGACACAAGTGGACCTGATAATATCCAAACGGAGAGGGCTAGACTTGTCTGAGGATCAGTGATTTCAGAGACAAAAGATGAAGTCTGGTAGAGACATGGCTGGTTGCTGTTTCATTCTCTACTAGCAGTGATTCTCTAAAGTGTGGTCCCCAGAACAGCAGCATATCACCTAAGAACTTATTAGAAATGCTAAATTTGGGGGACTTCTCTGGCAGTGCAGTGGTTAGGACTTGGCACTTTCACAGGATTCTATAAGTCACAAGGATGTGGTTTGTGCCCCTGCCCCCAAGAAAACAGACATACTAAATTTTTGATCAACTGAGGGACCAATCTGTCTTTAAGTCATCTAGGTGGTTTTCATACACACTAATGTTTGAAAACCACAGATCTAAATCAACAAGGTTCTTCATATTTCCCTAGCAGGTAAACTATTAAATGTATAGAGCCTTCTTAGAAACCCAATTTCCAGGGCATTTAAGGAAGTCACCTTTAATAGGTTTTAAACAACTACTGTTGAATGAATGAATATTTTTACCAGATCTTATACCCCAAATCTGTTAATCTAGAAAACTTATTTTTCCCATGAAGTAGTCAGTGAAACTACCACAATGTAGTTAAATGAGAAAAGCTCAAAGATGTGAGATCAAATGTATTCAAATTCTAGTATGATAGCTTTAAGGCAACTAAGCCCATCCCACAGAGTTCAGACTTCCATGTCTGTTAAAAGGGGAGAGCCTATCTTCAAAGTTTAAGAATTAAGTGCCTGAAGAGCCTAGGGCTGAGCCGGTCCAGTTAGAATGGGAACTTGACTTTATTTTCATGTTATGGCTCCTGTACTGTCCTTGTTCTAGCCAAAAACAGCCATGCTGTTCCATGCATTTTTTACTGAGGCTTCCTCTACCTGTAATACTTTTTCTGCTTCACTCATTCTTTGCTTAATCTTCTTAGGCATCATTACACTCTCCAGAAAGCAGATCTCTCTTGATAATTCTGGATTTCTCTATTGAAACCTATTTCTCCCAGTCTTCCTCCTCTCAGTAAACAGCAACTCCAGTCGCCCAAACCAAAACTTCCCAGTAATCCCTGACTTTTCATGTTTTCCACTCTCACCTGGACTATTGTATTAATCTTCTAGTTGAGTTCCCTGCCTTTATCCTTGCCTTTCTGGCAGTCTGTTCTAGACATCGCAGCCAAAATGATCCAGTCTGATTAAAATCCTCCAATGGCTTTACAGTTCATTTATTTATTCAACAAATATTTATTGAATACTGACTATGTGCCAGCCTCTGTTAATAGACAACAGAAAAGAAAAAGAAAAAAAAATAAATAAAAACCCCTGAATCCCAGAATTCACGTTCTACTGGGGGTGGGGGGTGAGAGGGAGGTACAAATGATAGCACTTCTGATAACTGTTGAGAGAGGAAATAATGAAGTAAGGGAAAGACAGCCACTCGGACATCTGAGGGAACGAAGAATGTGCCAGGTAAGAGCACAGGCTCTGAGGCAAGTACCTGCATGGTAAGTTTTAAGACACAAAAAACAAGAAAACCACTGTGACTAGTCCGAAGAGACTGAGAATAGGAAATGCAGAGTGAGGCAAAAGATAACAGCCGAAGTCTTTACAATGAACTGTAAGACACTAGACTGCTTGATACAGTAGCCACTAGCTACAAGTAACTGTTAAAATTCAAATTAGAATTCACTGACTCAGCTATACTAGCTGCCTTACAAGAGCTCAATGGCTATGTGTGGCCAGCTGACAGTTACTATATTAGCACAGATGTAAAATAGTCTCATCTCAGAAAGCACTTTTGGACAGGTGGTTCTGTATCAGTGGTTCTCAACTGAGGGAATTTTGCACACATCACCTCCCCCCTACCCCAAGGAAATATTTGAGGAAGGAGATATTTTGGCAGCCCAACTAGGGGAGAAGGTGCTACTGGCATCCATTGGGTAGAGGTCAAGGATGCAGTTGGGCATTCTATAATGCACAGGAGAGACCCACAAAAAAGAATTATCCTGCCCAAAATGTTAATAATGCCTCTGTTGAGAAACCCTGCTCTAGATCAATCTTGACTACAGCTCTAACCTCACTTTTTACCGCCTTCTTGCACAAGCTGCTCCAGCCTCCTGGCCTCCTTCCTATATGTCAAGCACTCTGTTCTTTCCTGAGAACCTCTATTGCTGCTTTTACCTAGAACACTTCTGGGCTCAGTCTCTTACTTTTTTCAGATTTTCCTTCAGTGTCACTTAGAGAAGCCTTTCTTCGCAGCCTGTATAAAATAGCAACATCCTCTCCTCCATCACTCTGACTTCTCGCCATAGAATTTCCTGGCATTATTACATTTCTGTCTCCTACTAAAATGCAAGCTCCAAGCAGTGGCCACAGGACTGGAAAAGGTCAGTTTTCATTCCAATCCCAAAGAAAGGCAATGTCAAAGAAGGTTCAAACTACCGCACAATTGCACTCATCTCACACACTAGTAAAGTAATGCTAAAAATTCTCCAAGCCAGGATTCAGCAATACGTGAACCATGAACTTCAGATGTTCAAGCTGGTTCTAAAAAAGGCAGAGGAACCAGAGATCAAATTGCCAACATCCACTGGATCATAGAAAAACCAAGAGAGTTCCAGAAAAACATCTATTGCTACTTTACTTACTATACCAAAGGCTTTGACTGTGTGGATCACAATAAACTGTGGAAACTTCTGAAAGAGATGGGAATACCAGACCACTTGACCTGTCTCTTGAGAAACCTGTATGCAGGTCAGAAAGCAACAGTTAGAACTGGACATGGAACAACAGACTGGTTCCAAATAGGAAAAGGAGTACATCAAGGCTGTATATTGTCACCTGCTTATTTAACTTCTATGCAGAGTACATCATGAGAAACGCTGGGCTGGAGGAAGCACAAGCTGGAATCAAGATTGGCAGGAGAAATATTAAGAACCTCAGATATGCAGATGACACCAACCTTATGGCAGAAAGTGAAGAGGAACTAAGGAGCCTCTTGATGAAAGTGAAAGAGGAGAGTGAAAAAGTTGGCTTAAAGCTCAACATTCAGAAAACTAAGATCATGGCATCCGGTCCCATCATTTCATGGCAAATAGATGTGGAAACAGTGGCTGACTTTATTTTTCTGGCTCCAAAATCACTGCAGATGGTAATTGGAGCAATGAAATTAAAAGACACTTACTCCTTGGAAGGAAAGTTATGACCAACCTAGATACATATTCAAAATTAGAGACATTACTTTGCCAACAAAGGTCTGTCTAGTCAAGACTATGGTTTTTCCAGTAGTCATGTACGGATGTGAGAATTGGACTATCAAGAAAGCTGAGCGCAGAAGAATTGATGTTTTTGAACTGTGGTGTTGGAGAAGACTCTTGAGAGTCCCTTGGACTGCAAGGAGATCCAACCAGTCCATCCTAAAGGAGATCAGTCCTGGGTGTTCATTGGAAAGACTGATGTTGCAGCTGAAACTCCAATACTTTGGCCACCTGATGTGAGGAGCCGACTCACTGGAAAAGACCCTGATGCTGGGAAAGTTTGAGGGCAGGAGGAGAAGGGGACGACAGAGGATGAGATGCTTGGTTGGCATCATTCGCTCAATGGACATGGGTTTGGGTGGACTCCAGGAGTTGGTGATGGACATGGAGGCCTGGCGGGCTGCGGTTCATGGGGTCGCTAAGATTCAGACACGACTCAGTGACTGAACTGAATTGAAAAGACCTGTAATTGTTCCCAGCATAAAGAACAGTGCCTGGCAAGTGAAAGTGAGCGAGTAGTGCTCAGTAAATACGTTAAACACACACACAGCTTGCGCATGTCTTTCATGTGGCTCCGCACCAGTATTGTGAGCACTTATCTCTTTATTTGCAACACTCCCAAAAGCTTCTCGGAGAAGGGTATGTGTCATTTCTTATGGTAGGCGATCAAGGCTTAATGAAAAATGAAGAATTGCTATCTGATAACTAAAATGTACCCTAAATGACATCCACTGGCAAGTCAGTTTAAATATGCTTTGAATGCCTTATCTTTAAGACTATATTCACATTACATTTTGACTGATATTTAGCTGTGATATTTACATAAAGGTTAATTTTGCTCATCTGGATATGCAAGTGTGCACATTTCAGCTACTAACTGGCAATAATCTAATTAATCTTAATAAATCTAAACCGTGGCTAAAACAACAGGAGACAGAAGCTAGTGACAGTGCATTTAAGCCTGAAGTTTCCCTCTCGTAAAGTTGACACTAACAGTGATAACAAGAGCTAATACATACTGGGCTCTTTCTAGGCGCTGCGGTTCTTCACCCTCCTCCCCTGCTCCAACCACCCCATCAGGTAGGTACCTCTACTGTATCCATTTCGAGACAGAAAACTGGGAGACCAAAGAGCTTGCTCAAGGTCACAGTTAAGAAATGACGGAATAAAATTCTGGCAATCTGGTTTTCAGAGTCCCCAACAGTAAACCATTCGCGAGACTGCCTCGACTAAAGCCAAGCCGGCGTGGATCAGAAGAGAAGCAATAGCGGACCCCAGCTTGTTGGCCAGTGAAGCTGAAAGGCGGACAGGCGTGGCATAGGGTAGGTGATTTTCTTCCTAAACGTTTCCAAGTACAATGTTAAACAACGCCAGATTGTTTCAACACACAACTGTGTAACTTAAGAATATAAAACTTCAGGTGTACCACCCAGCTCTGAAGTAGCCACAGATAACTTTTGAGCGCTGCCGAGGGGCCGGCCCCGCGGGCGGGGAGGAGACGCCTCCATTGGCCGGCCTCGCTGCATCACGGGAGCTCGCCTTGCGCGGGGGCCGCCGCCAGCTTTCCACGCACCTGTACTGCGCAGGCCTCCCAGGCGCTCTTTTGGAGGCGTGACTCCTGGAGGAATTGAGGGTTTCGTTTTATCTTGTGGAATGCCGGCCTTCCGGTGTCAACGCGGAGCTTCCCTAAAGTGAGATGCGAGATTCTTCTCTCAGTTCCCAGCAGCCCGGAACCACCGATCGGAGCACCGAGTTTCCTGAGTGCCGTCATTTACTACGACTTCCGCCCACGGGTCTGGAATACCCGAGGCTCTTTGGTGGCGAACGGCCGGAAAGGCACTTCCGGTATCTGTTGCCAAGGTGCCGGCCCACTGGGCCTAAGGAAGCGACATTGTTGGCGGCGTCCTCTCCCCCCATTCTGGGGGTAGAGATGACGGGGCTCAGCTACACGGAGATGGAGGGCTGTCGTAA
>SJXQ01013064.1:149485-183419 GCA_006408695.1 Aepyceros melampus
CCCCCGAAGAGTGGCCCTCTCTCCTCAGCCCTCACTCGGCCCCCAGCTTGCCGGAGCGTGTGAGTGAAGGCCGTGGTAGGTCTCTCTCGCAGCCGGTCCGCGACTGCACTTGGACGGAACCCCCGGGAACCGTGGCCAGTATAGCTGCTGTGTTGCCTCTTAGCCATCCATGGCTCACCCCCGCCTCGCCAAGCACTGGGGGAAATGGTGGGCTGAAAATGGCGCTTCTTTCCAGGTTTTAATCCTTTAAATGTTACGGGCAAATGCTGCTTGTTTCGTTTCGAAAATTCAAGGTACGTGAATAGTGGTTTTTTAAAAGAAATTCTGGGAAGTCGGGTGTTCTCCTTTTTCAGTTTCGATCAGGGGAGGGGTATCAGCTGCTGCTTATTTTCTTGAGCTTGGGGAAGATATAAACACTATCAGCCTGCTGCTTTATGAGCTTCAAACAGCTGCTGTGATAAAAGAGCAGCAGACAGTTTGAATTTATGTCTCTTTTTGGACCCAAGTTTTTTCAGAGATGATTCTGTGTACTAGGACTACATTCAGAGCCAAATATACATTTCGGGAGAGTAGATTTCATAGGTTACAAATACTGTTTGGTTGTAATGTAATGAGTAGCTTAAGCCTTAAGCCTTTATCATTTTGTATATTACCTGACTAGTTTTATTTTAAATTTACTTTAAAATGGGAAAATTTCTGACTCCTATATTAGCTTATGACTTAAGTATCAGAGTCTGCCTCTTAAAACTGCCTTTCTCTTTTAAGACCTTTTACGTTTTCGCCGTTTAAGATCATTCATTTGAAAATGAACCATGAACACCAAATGAATGTCTAAGACGTTAGACTGAAAATAATTTTAGAATTAATGTAGTTCTTTGGCATTTATATATTTTACATGGTAATCACCTTCTAACACTATTGATGAATAGATTAAAATATAATTGATGGTGGATCTAAAAGCAAACAAGAAATGAAACTACTCCGTACAAAAATGTTAGGTGATGTGAATCATTTCTGGGGTGTGGAGGGGGCGGGGAGAGCATAAGAAAAGATAGTCAACATCTTTAGAAAGCAATGAAATAAATCCGAAAATATATGGTCTCTTTTATATGTACCAAATTTCCAAAAACTAAACATATAAACTTCAAGTATTGTTTATCTTGTGAAGTAAGTCTTTGACAACTATTGGGGAGTGTAAATTGGAACAACTACTTTGGAAAACAAGTTTGATATTATCTCCTAAAATGGAAGATTGCTTACCTGAGTGTTTCAAACTTAAATATGCCCATGAATCTCTCGGGGATTTTGTTAAAATGCAGATTTTGATTCAGTAGTTTTGGAGCAGGCTCAGAAATTCTGCTTTGTAACGGGTTCCAGGTGATGATCATTCTCCTTGCCCTTGTGGGCTGGGTGACATTTGTGTACTGGGTAGTTTCATTTCTTGTTTGCTTTTAGATCCATCATCAATTATATTCAGCATTTTAATCTATTACAGTTTTAGTCACATTCACCAATAGTGTGGGAATGTTCAAAGCAATAGTATTAGTACTTGGATACATAAAATAAGTCTATAAAACAAAAGTAAATACCTTGTGGTATAATTATCTTAGGTACAGTACTGAAAATCAGTTGACTACAGCTGTGTTTATCCACATAGCTTAATCTCAGAAACAATAAAAATTAAAATTTCAGTAATATAATGATGGATTAGGTTTATAGACCATTCAAAGAAGTACCAAACTATATTCTGTAGATATACATGGTTGCGTTGTACTACTATAAAGAAAATTGAGGGAATTCCCTGGTGGTCCAGTGGTTAGGACTCTGTGCTTCCACAGCTGGAGGTCTGGTTCAATCCCTGGAATTCCTGGTCAGAGAGCAAAGATCCCACAAGCCCTGAGGGGCAGCCAAAAAGAACGAAAATCGAGGAAATGATAAATAGCAGTTAGGAGAGTATCTACATGTAAGGTAAAGAGAGAGAAGGAATAGCATTATGTAGGGAAAGGTAAAGTGAGGACCTCAAAGATACTAATTATTCCTATGTTTAAGCTATGTCATGTGTATATAGGAGTTCATTTTATTGCCATTCTGTATACTTCATATACTCAGAGGTTAAATCGTCTGCCTCCAATGCGGGAGACCCGGGTTCGATCCCTGGGTTGGGAAGATCCCCTGGAGAAGGAAATGGCAACCCACTCCAGTATTCTTGCTTGGAGAATCTCATGGACTTAGGAGCCTGGTGGGCTGCAGTCCATGGGGTCACAAAGAGTCAGACACGACTGAGTGACTTTACTTACTTACTTACTTATACTTCATATGGGCTCCCCTGATAACTCCGTTGATAAAGAATCCACCTGCAATGCAGGAGACCCGGTTCAGTTTCTGAGTTGGGAAGATCCCCTGGAGAAGGGAAAAGCTACCCACTCCAGTATTCTTGGACTTCCCTTGTGGTTCAGCTGGTAAAGAGTCCGCCTGCAATGCCGGAGACCTGGGTTCTATCCCTGGGTCAGGAAGATCCTGTGGAGAAGGGAAAGGCTACCCACTCCAGTATTCGGACCTGGAGAGAATTCCATGGACTGTACAATCCATTGGGTCACAAAGAGTTGGACACGACTGAGTGACTTTCACTACTTTATACCTCACACATATAAAAATAATGTTTAGTCTGTTTAACAGAAATTCTTTGAAAAAAGAGACAGTCTTGGCTCTGCCACTTCTTACAAGTATGATTATTGATGCCTTATGTATCCCTGACTTTCATTATTTGTAGAGTAAGGAGATTGAACTGAAAAGAATTGTAATTTTGTCTGTTTTTAGAGATTGTAAATGAATGTAGGTCTATTGACCTTATTAGAAAGAAATTTTGTTTTTCCTCTTATTCACTTTTTTTTCTTACAACCATTCCTTAAAATGCTTAAATTCACAATTCTTTATGAGAAGTAAAAGGAATGAGGAATTTCAGGGAGGGAAATTTATAAAGAAATTTTTTTAAAACTCAAAACCTGACAACCCACTTCCTGGTTTTTAAAAATGATAACCATCTCATACAAAAGCAATAATGCCATGGAAGAGTTTATAAAATATCACTTGATAGTGTTTCTGCTAACCCTGGACAAATTTACAAGTGACTCATGAGTTTCTGCTAATCTTTACCATTTTCTTTTAGATGCCATTCGTGCAATATTAGTCTACAGTCAAAGTGTAGAAGAACTTTTGAGGCGAAGAAAAGTCCACCGAGAAATCATATTTAAGTACTTGGCAACACAGGGTGTTATTATACCTCCAGCTACTGAAAAACACAATCTTATTCAGCATGCAAAGGATTACTGGAAAAAGCAGTTACAACCAAAATTGAAGGAAACACCAGAACCAGTTAAGACAGAGGACATTAGACTCCCTGAACAGGTAAAACAGATTTCATAGTGATAATCCTAAACCATAGTTTGTGTAAGAATCTTTAGATAATCATAGATCTGGAGTGACATGGTTAATTAATGTTTATTTTTTATAATTTTAGCTTTATATCTTTTGCATCCTAAAGGAGCAGTAAAGCACCTAAGACAAAGTATTTTTTAAAAATTGTTTTTATTGAAGGATAATTGCTTTATAGAATGTTGTTTTCTGTCAAACTGCAACATGAATCAGCCATAGGTATACATATATCCCCTACCTTTTGAACCTTTTTTTTTTTTTTTTAAATTTAGGTCTGATTTCTGGTAGGGCTGAGTTCCAGTCCTCTCTTCTCTGGAGGCCCAGGGAAAAGTCCCATAATGCCTGGGTATCTGTAGGTGGCAGGAGACGTCTGTAAGGCCACCCCTTTTGCCCCCTCCTCTCCCGCCTCCTCCCCCTTCTTCTTTCAACCTGGCTTCCTTTCCTCCCTTGAAATCTTAGATGTTAGTACTTGGATCTGAAGTTCTGTGTCTCTATAGGAGGTTTTCTGAGAGACTGTATTCTTGTATTTAAGGGCTTCCCTGGTGGGGCAGAGGTTAAAGCGTCTGCCTGCAATGTGGGAGACCTGGGTTCGATCCCTGGGTCTGGAAGATCCCCTGGAGAAGGAGATGGCAACCCACTCCAGTATTCTTGCCTGGGAATCCCATGGATGGAGGAGCTTGGTGGGCTACAGTCCACAGGTCGCAAAGAGTCTGACACGACTGAGTGACTTCACTTCAATGTATATGTGATATTCTTTTGATTTGTGAGGGAAAAATGTTTTGCAGCCCTTTATCAAATGGAGACTTAATTTTTAAAGACAGTAGATAGACTGCATACATTCATGCTAAGTCTCTTCAGTCGTGATCCTATGACTGTAGCCTACCAGGCTCCTCTGTCCAAAGGATTCTCCAGACAATACTGGAGTGGGTTGCCATGCCCCTCTCCAAGATAGACTTCAGGGTCAATTTAATTTTAATTTAGCCTCTGGTTCTCTAATTTTTTCCCCCTTCTTTAAAAGAACACGATTGTAAGCCTGTTCTTGTTTTGAAGACTGTTTTTGGCATTAAATTGCAAAAATGAAAGAAATTTTTATCTATAAAAAAGTCCCTGTTTTAGTAACTTCCTCCAACTGACATTGGCTATTTGTATTTCTTTGTATTTCTACTGTGCATTTTAAATGCTGTGTGAATATTTAAATACCTATTGACCCTTTAGATAACTTGAAGTTTTTAAACTACACACTCACATTAAATTAAGTGAGAGATGTTTGCCTTCACATTAGGAAAGGATCTTCTAGGGCTTCCTTAATGTACTAGAAAGAGTGTTAACTTTGAAATCATATAGATCTGACTTCAAATTAGGGGGCCTTGTTTTCTTTATAAAACAGGCATAACAATCTGTGTCATAAGACTTGTGAAGATAGAAGGAAATAGCACTGAAGTGCCAAGCACAGTGCCCAGTAGTTAGTAGTATGTAAACGTACTGGGCATATGCCCAGCAGATATAAGATCTTAAGCATCTAGGCGAAGTACTAGGCTCTGGAGTACATGGTGAATAGAATGGTAGTCTCTCAGGTGTATTTTTACAATATTTCCTTTGGAAAACATATTTCCTGTGTATGAAATTAATCCCAATCATAGAAAATAATCTATTTCAATCAAATTTAGAAGTGTCTTTTAAGACTGGTTTTATTAAAAACTTTGCTGCATGTGAAATATACCACAGTAAGGTGTATTCCTTTAAAGCAGTTTGAAAGTTTTGACAGGTAACATACCTGTGATTCACTGCCACAATCAAGAGAAAATGCTTATGTAAATCATTATTATTGACTTAATTCATGCTGATATTTTAAGAGACTTGGTTTAATCTTAATTTCTTAGAAGTGTCAGAAGTTTAAACTGAATTTCTTAAATGACCTCCCCTTTTTGAGAAAGAATGTACTATCATTGAGATTATAGGTGGTTCATTTCCTTTTGCTACAACTAGTATATTAAAACTTGATTCTGAAATAGCCTAGATAGAAAATAGATAAGCGAATTAACCTTGGTTTTATTAATCAGCAGGAGAAAGAAGAAAAAAATGCTGAAAAGGTTGATTTTCGTCGATTAGGTGAAGAATTCTGTCAGTGGTTCTTTGAACTTCTGAATTCTCAGAATCCTCTTCTGGGACCACCTCAAGATGAATGGGGGCCACAGCACTTCTGGCACGATGTCAAGCTTAGGTTGTATTACAACACATCTGAACAAAATGTGATAGACTACCATGGAGCAGAAATTGTGAGCCTTCGTCTGCTGTCACTAGTGAAAGAGGAATATCTTTTTCTTAGTCCCAACCTAGATGCCCATGGACTAAAATGTGCTGCTTCTCCCCATGGTCTCGTTATGGTTGGAGTTGCTGGGACTGTCCACCGAGGAAACACTTGTTTGGGCATTTTTGAACAAGTTTTTGGACTCATTCGCTGCCCTTTTGTGGAGAATACTTGGAAAATCAAATTTATCAACCTGAGAATTATAGGAGAGAGTTCCCTTGCTCCTGGAACATTAATGAAACCGGCTATTACATTTGAACCAAGTGACCTAGAAGCCTTTTATAATGTAAGCACTTTATGTGATCCAGTGAAGTACAGCTCCATGTAAGGCAGGCACTGGACAGTGGGCCTGGAGGCCAAGATCCATCTAGTGGAAGTTAGGCACTGTCGAAAAAAGGGAACTAATTGTACCTCGCCCTTGAAGCACTGAGTACAATGTTGGTCTGAAAAATCTATACAGAAATTCATCCAAATACTACATCAGTAATGTCTAAGTGATTTCATATCGGCGGTTGACATATTTTAGTTGAAATGTCTTTCTTGACTACAAGCTAACATATTATGTGAACACTTGCCTCTTTTCTACTTGAGTTGCAGCAAATATTCTGAAAATTTCATGCAATTCGTCAAATAAATCCCACTTCAGATGTTGTAACTAACAGTGTGCCTTCGAAACCAGTTAATATTTTCACTTAGTGGGTATTCTGCTGCTGTCTGTACTTTTCATGTGGGGAAAAAATTAATAGTCTTCAAGGCTTCCCTTTTAAGTTTTTCAGTTACTTTTGTCTAAGTAATTTTACAAATACATCTTATGACAGTATTGCTTTAAAAAGAAGTACATATTTTATTTAGAGATGTTTAAAGTCAGGGGTTATTTTAGAAACTTGAATGACATTCTCATAGAAAAAGTACAAAAATTTAGCTGGTGGAGAAAAATTTAATTTGCTTTTTAAAATATTCAATGAACGTTTTTCAGAGTTATCTATTGTCCAAGCTAAATATCTTATAATATGCAACGTTTTTTGAAGTATTTTGGGTAATAAGTGCTGTTCTTAAAACAGACTTTTTTCTTTAAGCTTTCAGCTAACAGTTTTATAGAGCATTTATTATACTATTGAAAATTTTTAAAAGGTATACCCAGTTTCTAACTAAAATGAATTTTTTTCTCTTGAATGATCTTAGGTAACCAATACCCCAAATTAAACATATGTTGAGATATATTCCCACATCATAAATTAAAATTATTAGGATTTTTTCACTTCTAATTTGTTTTACTGGATTTGAGTTACAAGGTTAGATTGCCAGATTACACAGTTGCTTTCAAGTTTAAATTCCTTATCACCTAGCAGCTGCTTGCTGAATCTGAATTTATTTAATAATTTACAGAAATGTCATTTGGAAAAAATTCAGCTGGAAATGTTGTGAAGTACTTGTGCATATTAATTTTTTAACTTTAACTCAGCTCATTATCATCTAAGGTGACTTAAAAATTTTTGGAAACAGGAGGAAAAGAATGATCTTTGTAATTTTTTTTTAGTGCCATGCCTCTTATGAAGAGTACAAATTGATACATCCCCAAGTAAGAACTTAATAAAGGAGGGAAATCCCTTTAGTCTGCTGTAAGAATAGTGCTTTGTTTAGGTATTTTTTTCTTTAAGTTTGAAGTATCATTTTAACATGTAATTGATAGATATCCTTAGTAAAGGATAAAATTTAAAATTATTCACATTTTCTTTGTTCTGTTGCTGACAAATACTGTAGAAATAATACCACAGGAAGATGCTCAGGATGGGCAGAAATTAACTGTAGGTGTGTTCAGTATTGAATTTTTGAATGTGTAATGTTCAAGTTAGGCTGCAGTCTGCATGTCCCTTCAGTCACCTTTTAAAAATGTGAAATCTTTCTGATATACTAAATGAGAATTCCCCTAGAAGGAAATGGCAACTCCAGTATTCTTGCCTGGAGCATCCTATGGACAGAGGAGCTTGGTGGGCTACTGTTCACGGAGTCACACAATTGGACACAACTGAGTAACTAAGCACAATTGAGAATTAGGGCTATATTTTATTTCCTTTGAATCCCCACAGCTGGCCACACAGTGAGACCTAATGTCCAAGTGAATTGGTGAATGAATGAGTAGAAAACACTTAACCTACTGTATAAAAGACTTTTTTTGCATCTAGGTTTTGTCTTTGGTTCTAGTCATTAGTGGTGGTCTTGGGGTTATACATATTTGTTGGAATTTAATATGTGGATGCACAAACTTCAGGCCCCAAATTAGGATAAAATTTTAACTTCCCATTAAAATTTACTGACATAAAGGTCAGAGTAGGATATACTGGAGGGCTCTAAGATGCCTTGGAGAGGGAAATAGCAACCCACTCCAGTATTCTTGCTTGGAGAATCCCATGGGCAGAGGAGCCTGTCTAGCTACAGCCATGGGGTTGTAAGAGTTGGACATGACTTGGTGACTAAACCACCACCACCAGCAAGATGCCTAGAAACAGTTTTGGGGAAGTGTGTATTTCTGTTCAGAGAAAGATCTAGAGGAATTCAAATTTGTTCATGATGCTTAAAACTTGGCCAGGCCTTTGAGAACATCCAAAAGTGCACTTAATTTATAGTAATTCAATGGTCAAACCAGGGAATACCTGGTCTGTTTACTGGAGGCTGATTTGCTGCAGCTGACAGTGACACATCAATATTCTTTTTTGTTAAAATGAAAATGTATTTGTTGTATTTGGATGTTTTAGTAGTATCTAGAATACCAAAAAACATTTCATGTGTCTTACTAAAATATCAAGTAATAGAAAAAGCCCTCTCTAGTTTTATTAAATCAACTTGAAAATGGCAAACGCAGGAAGACATTCTTGGGCTATCAGAAAGGCAACATTTTTATGCCAAAGGAAGACTAGTTAGGTTAAGCCCAGTTAGACAGTGTAATAGCACTCCAGAAAAGGATTTAAAGAATAATGGTATAACTAAATAAAAAATAATCAGAAAGATTGTATTTTAGCAAAATGGCTCTTATGGCTTAAAAAGTCATAAAAATGAGTGAAAACCGTTTCTCAGCATCTATTTTCACAAATTTAGATGCCCCTTTTTAAATTGGGGTTGTGAGGGACCTTTTGGAAAAAGGGAGCTATGTTCTCTCTATAAAAAATATGTTTGCGTATGTTGTTCAGTCACTAATTCATGTCCAACTCTTTGCAACCCTGTGAACTGTTGCACACAGGTTCCTCTGTCCTCCCCTATCTCCTGGAGTCTGTTCAAATTCATGTTCATGGAATCGGTGATACTATCTAACTGTCTCATCCTCTGCATATATTATTATAATTTTTGCATAATTCAGGGAATTCATGGACTTCGCTAAAGCACATCTGTGAGTCCTGTAGGGATCCTTACATTTGATATCCAAATCCTGCCATGATAATTTATTTCCTGCAGACTTAAATTATTTTAGAAGATTTTGTGCTCTCACCAAAGTCCTTAAGCTAAAAGACTAAATCTTACTAAGAATAATCTCTAGAAAGTCTGTTTATGATAGTTAACTTGTGATTTACTTTTTCAGTAGGTGTTAGATGTTATGACAAAACCTACTAAAATAGTATCAAGGGAAACAAAAATAATAATGCAGAATTCATTTTATTTTGACGAGATAGGTTTAATGGCCATGCTTTGGAGAGAGTGATGAAATGTGTATCTAGCCAATTTGAATGCACGTAACACAGCTGTGGTGCTGGAAAACAAGACTTTACACATCTGGGTTTATATGCATGTATTTATTGAACATCTGCAATCTGTAAGCCAGTGAATCAAGCATAAGAGAAAACAGTACATCAATAGATTGATTTACCTAAACTTATTTTGAATTCAATTCTCTGATTTTAGATGTCTTAAGGTGAGAATGGCATAGGCCCTTTGCTAGAGTTGGAAAATATTTCTGCATTGTCTAAGAGTGCACTAAATCCTTTCAGCTTTATTTTTCCTAGTTTGAACCTTTCCTATAGTCTTTCAGTAAAGTGTTGAGTGATATTTACTGTGAATTATAATGTGCCCCACAATATTAAACCAGAAACTCCAGAATTCCTTGTGTATAGTCATGAAATGTTACTGAAATCCCTGGCCTAATCTCATTTACCTTTTCAGTGAGTCACTTAGTGCGGGTTCTTTGGTTGGCAGATTTCATCTTAAGTTTTAAAACAACTTAAATCTCAAGTATAAAATTAGTAATATTTGAGTTAATGAGTTTAAGGATTGAAGAGATCTCTTGCTGTTCACTGCCAGCTGTGTTACTTATCTGATGGGATGTTTTCTCAACAAAGCATCTTAACCACTTAAAGCCTTTTTGCTTGAAGAATTTCATAAACTTGAATTAATCTTTTCTATTTCTGATCTTGTACTATACTAATTGTTCTCAAGTTGTTAAAGGTACTTTCGTCTCCCTAAATAGTTCCTGGAATTAATGATTCTTCCTTATTCACAATCATTCCCACCTGTACCTTGCACAATATAAATAATAGCTGAATTGGGGTATTTATTATATGGCAGCTACTTTTCTGTGCATATCGTGTGTTTTAATTCATTAATCCTGTTGGCAGCTATCACTTATTGGAAAATAGGATTGAGTAATTCCCTGAGCTTTCAGAGCTGATGGTAGAGCCTAGGGTTAAACCTGAATTTTAGAGTTTGAGAGCCAGTGTGTGGTAACTACTATACATGGTGCCTTGTATCTACAGTAGCTTGTGGGTTTTGTGTTTTCGGCTGTGTTGAGAAGCATGTGGAATCTTATTAATAGTTCCCGATCAGGGATTGAACCTCTGCTCATTGTAGTGGTAGCATGGGGTCTTAACCACTGGACCACCAGCTAAGTCCCTAAAGTAGTTTTTGGTGAATCTTTTTTGACTGTCATTTGCTGTCACATTTCCAAAGTAAACATGCCTTTGAATTGTTCACCTGGATTAGGTGGGAGTGTTAATGCATACTGTTTCCTCTTGTAATTATATTATACCTCTTAAGTTGCTTGTTTAGTGGTATAAAACCACTTGGAAGAAAGATAAAAGAATCTTAATGTATGACAGTGTTACTTATGAAAAAAGGATAAATTGGATAATTGGGAAATTTAAAAAAATGTAACAATTTATATCAGATTTCTTGAACTCTCTGTGTCACAAACTTTAGTTCTCTTTCCTTCCCGTTTGTGACACCGTTGTGATTTTGGCCTTAGAGATAGTCTTTGTTTCATATGTGCAGTTTCTTGGCATATCTGGAGGTAGTATATCTATAGTACTGTTTTCTGTTTTAGCTGCTGAAATTAGACCCTCTTTACTTAACCCTTGTTATGTAATAATGTCTTATTTCTTTGCTTTAATATTTCTTGCATATTTGTGACATTAAAATTTCCTTAAAGTACTACAGCTTTCATCATATCTTCCACATTCAGATATTTCACTGGTGTTACATTACCTACAAAATAAAATCTGGATATCACTCTCTTTTTATACTGTCTAGCTTTCATTCCATTCATTTGCACACACTGTGTGGTCCAGCGGACATCTATAGCTATGCAGTCTTTGTATTTATCCTGTGCTTACTTAGCTCTTTGCTTTTACTGGCAAGTATCCAAAGTTGTAGAATTTAATTTTTTTGTTGCTTCAGACAGCCTTATTGTAGAAAGAAAAGGACTCTAATAGAAGTGAAGTTTAAAAACTGAAAATTTCTCCGTAAGTCAAACGTTATTTTCTCTTGAGTTTTGTGTACCTTGTCTTATCATGAATAATCATTCCTCAGCTTTTTGTATGGCTTTTTCATCTTTGAGGATTTGGCTTAAATGTTTTCTCACAAGTGGACCCTCTTTTTAATATTGGTAATTATCAGAGCACTGTGTTTCAGTTATAGCACTTTAGATATTATTGTTAGTTGAATTTCCCGTACTAAGATTTTAAGCTGAAAGCAGGGATTGTTTTACTTTTCATTGTATTTCCATTGCTTTGCACACACAGTATTCAGTAATGTTTATTAAAGATACAAGTAAGGGAGCAAATGCGAGTTTTTATTCAGAGCTTTATAGGTTCCTAGTCCTTTGTGTATCTGCTAAAGACATTGCCTAGTACATATATTAGATACTCAGTAAATTTCTAATGAATAAAGCCAAAGTTATTTTCCTGAATATGAATTCAGATTAACTGGTCAACAGAATTATTAAAGTCCATGCTTTTGTAAAGATGAAGAAACAGGCCCCAAAAGTTAAATGATGTGCCAAAGTTCACATAGTTTTGTTGTAGAGAGTTTTTTTTTTTCACTCTGGCTTTTTATTTTTTTGGTTTATTTTCTTTTTAAATTACAAAGCCTGTTATTTTCTTGCACTTTAAGTCCAGTCTGACTACTGCTACTTCCTTATTTTCAAGGAATTTCAACTCAATTGCTTCACATGTAAAAGTGAACCAGATGATTTTTTTTTATAAGTTACACATGATTTTTTTGATTGTATACCTTCTCAGCAACTTACAAATATTTTAAGTGAATTGCCGTTCATTGTTAAGGAAATTATTATTTTGCTTCTTCATAAATCATGCTCATTGAAAAACACTTTGCATTCTTTGTTTTTTCCAAACATTTTTAAGGATGTGTGTGCAGTATGTAGGAGAAGGCAGTGGCACCCCACTCCAGTACTCTTGCCTGGCAAATCCAATGGACGGAGGAGCCTGGTAGGCTGCAGTCCATGGGGTCACTAGGAGTTGGACATGACTGAGCGACTTCACTTTCAGTTTTCACTTTCATGCATTGGAGAAGGAAATGGCAACCCACTCCAGTGTTCTTGCCTGGAGAATCCCAAGGATGGGGAAGCCTGGTGGGCTGCCGTCTCTGGGGTTACACAGTCGGACACGACTGAAGTGACTTAGCAGCAGTGCAGTATGTACTTCTGTTTACATAAGAGGAAATATATATAAAAACATTACAGATCATATCTAGAATAAAAAAGGGGAAAAAGTATGAAGGCTTTAAAATACTGTCTTACTTTCTAATCACTATAAATGCTTAAATGTGAAAAAGTGGTGTTCTATACAACCTTTTGCTTTGTTGCATATGGTTAAAATCATAAGTCCATGTCTTAGTCAAGAAAAATGTAAAGTGGTTGACGGAAGGCCAAATTATAGACTGCCAGTTCAGTCTCAGTCATGTCCAACTCTTTGTGACCCCATGAATCGCAGCACGCCAGGCCTCTCTGTCCGTCACCAGTTCCCGGAGTTTACCCCAAACTCATGTCCATCGAGTCGATGATGCCATCCAGCCATCTCATTCTCTGTCGTCCCCTTCTCCTCCTGCCCACAATCCTTCCCAGCATCAGGGTCTTTTCAAATGAGTAAACTCTTTGCATGAGGTGGCCAAAGTACTGGAGTTTCAGCTTCAGCACATGAAATGTTCCCTTGGTATCTCTAATTTTCTTGAAGAGATCTCTAGTCTTTCCATTGTATTGTTTTCCTCTATTTCTTTGCATTGATCACTGAGGAAAGCTTTTTTATCTCTACTTGCTATTCTTTGGTACCTGCATTCAGATGCTTATCTTTACATTTCTTCTTTGCTTTTTGCTTCTCTTTTCACAGCTATTTGTAAGGCCTCCTCAGACAACCATTTTGCTTTTTTGCATTTCTTTTCCATGGGGATGCTCTTGATCCCTGTCTCCTGTACAGTGTCACAAACCTCCGTCCATAGTTTATCAGACACTCTGTCTATCAGACCTACTCCCTTAAATCTATTTCTTACTTCCACTGTATAATCGTAAGGGATTTGATTTAGGTCATACCTGAATGGTCTAGTGGTTTTCCCTACTTGATTCAATTTAAGTCTGAATTTGGCAATAAGGAGTTCATGATCTGAGCCACAGTCAGCTCCCAGCCTTGTTTTTGCTGACTGTATAGAGCTTCTCCATCTTTGGCTACAAAGAACATAATCAATCTGATTTTGGTGTTGACCATCTGGTGATGTCCATGTGTAGAGTCTTCTCTTGTGTTGTTAGAAGAGGGTTTTTGCTATGACCAGTGTGTTCTCTTGGCAAAACTCTATTAGCCTTTGCCCTGCCTCATTCTGTACTCCAAGGCCAGATTTGCCCGTTACTCCAGGTGTTTCTTGACTTCCTACTTTTGTAATCCAGTCCCCTATAATGAAAAGGACATCTTTTTGGGGTGTTAGTTCTAAAAGGTCTTGTAGGTCTTCATAGAACTGTTCAGCTTCTCCAGCGTTACTGGTTTGGGCATAGGCTTGGATTACCATGATATTGAATGGTTAGCCTTGGAAACGAACAGAGATCATTGTGTCATTTCTGAGATTGTATCCAAGTACTGCATTTAGGACTCTTGTTGATCATGATGGCTACCCATTTCTTCTAAGGGATACCTGCCCACAGTAGTAGATATAATGGTCATCTGAGTTAAATTCACCCATTCCAGTCCATTTTAGTTAGCTGATTCCTAGAATGTGGACATTCATTCTTGCCATCTCCTGTTTGACCACTTCCATTTACCGTGATTCATGGACCTAATATTCCTGGTTCCTATGCACTATTGCTCTTATAGCATCAGACCTTGCTTCTATCACCAGTCACATCCACAACCGGTTATTGTTTTTGCTTTGGCTCCATCCCTTCATTCTTTCTGGAGTTATTTCTCCATTGATCTCCAGTAGCATATTGGACACCTACCAACCTGGAGAGTTCCTCTTTCAGTATCCTATCATTTTGCCTTTTCATACTGTTCATGGGGAGAATACTGAAGTTCAAGGCAAGAATACTGAAGTGGTTTGCCATTCCCTTCTCCAGTGGACCGCATTCTGTCAGACCTCTCCATCATGACCTGTCATCTTGGGTGGCCCCACAAGTCATGGCTTAGTTTTCATTGAGTTAGACAAGGCTGTGTGGTCCGTGTGATTAGATTGACTAGTTTTCTGTGATTACGATTTCAGTGTGTCTGCCCTCTGATGCCCTCTCGCAACACCTACCATCTTACTTGGGTTTCTCTTATCTTGGATGTGGGGCATTTCTTCATAGCTGCTCCAGCAAAGCGCAGACGCTGCTCCTAACCTTGGACAAGTTGCCCCTCCTGACGTTGAATGCGGAGTAGCTCCTTTTGGCCCTCCTGTGCCCGCGCAGCTGCCGCTCCTTGGATGTGGGGTTGCTCCTCTCGGCCACAGCCCCTGACTTCAGACATGGAGTAGTTATTGGCTGCCACCTCTGTCCTTGGACGTGGAGTAGCTCCTCTCCGCTGCTCCTGCGCTGTCACATCCTGGCGCTCTGGGTCGCCGCCCCTGACCTTGGGCATGGAGTAGCTCCTCTCAGCCGCACTTCCTGCGTGGAGACTGCCAGTAATCCCCAGTAAAAATAAAGATGTTAATAATCAAGTATTTGTGACTCTAAGAGATTAGTAGTAGGAGTGACATTGGAAACAAGTGGCAGATTTGGGATAGGATTTTGCTGAGGGAAGCATGGCCCCAGATGGGTACTGGCTCCTGCTCTTAAGTTATTCCAGGAAGTGTAATGAAAACAGTTGTAGAGCAGATAGAAGGTTTTGCTGTACTGATTGCACTTATTAGAGAAGACAGCTTTGTGATAAAATGAGTTTAGAGTGCAGAAACTAACAGAAAATTTTAGCATGTCAGGAGTTTAATACTGGAACTAGTAATAGGACAATCAGAATTAATGAACAGTGGACTCCTAGGAATTATCAGAAACGTAGAATAAGCCATTATTTTAATTCTGAGAGCAACATTATGCTAGAGCAAGAGTTAGGACTGAGGGGAAAAGTTGGTTTTAAATAACATTGGTGTTTTCTCTTAAATGTCCTTTGGTGAACGTTTATTGAGTTCTTATTTGTAGCAGGTATTTTAACAGAGGACAGTTGGTACATAAATAGCTTATTCCAGTTTCTTAATGTTTTTCTCACTTTAACTTGTATAAAGCAATGATTACTGGTTAATAGTTTATTTTATTATTATTAGAAGGTGGTTCTCTGTGATCTCTCATTGATGCCCTTACTATTTTAACCATTGACATCTTTTAGTGGTTAATCTGAATTGTAGGTAAAATCCTAATTTTTAGAGTAATGCTGCTAAAAGAATGGAGACCATAGTAAACAGTTTCACAGTTCAGAAGGAGAAAAATGAAATATTTTTTCAAATGTATTTTTAAAATTTTTTGCACATAATTCATGTTTTCCAAATTTTAATTGTAAGATACGGTTTTCATAGAAAATCTCATTTTTAACTATGTTCTTTCTAGTTATTAGATACATATGTGTACAAGGACTGTTGGTCAATTTACTTTAGCCAGCATTAAGTCAACAAGGTGTTCATCTTCACTAAGGTACTTTCTATTAATTTTCATGTAAATTAATTAGACTTGCATCTTACAGCTGATACTACTTTATTCCCAATTCACAAAAATAAGTAACTGAAAAATGATTGAATAGTAATGAATACTACTATTCACAGAAATTCCATAATGTAAATAGTAGAACTTCATTGTGAATGGAGTTAGAATCTATATGTTCTGTGCAAGAGATTTTGTGTGATGTCTTCAAAACATCAACTAAACCATATAAGGAAGAACAGTAATAAACATTGAAAAAACTTTTGGGACTGAATCTATTTACCATTGGTCAGTAGCACATATATTTGCATGTTGCTGAAGTTTTCACATCCTTTTAAAACATTGATTTCTCTAGTAAATGAATTTAGTTAGGTAATTTTATTTGTTCTGAGTAATTATAAAATATCTCAGTTTAAAATGTTATACAAGATGGAGGAGAGTCCAAAATTATAGAAGCATCATCCTGAATTACATTCCTTAAGGCCAAGTGTAAGAGACTGTTGTCAGTTTCTGTCCCAGGCACCTGGATTACAGCTCACTCAGCACCTAGTAGTGTGAAGCCGCCTCACTTAAGATTAATAACTTAAGTCTCTGCCTTAGGAGGGTCCCCACCTTAGATAAGTCTCTTGGACACTCAGGCACATTTTAGCATCTCTTAATAATTATATCCATCTGTCCTGTGTTTCCTGCCATCAGATGTAATCCTCAGAAGTTGTTTATGTATAAAATTATATAATAACACTAGCCTTCCAACAACCATGAAGCAATCCATTACATGTGGGTCTGAACTTGTAGACTCAGTTCAAATGTCAAATCTGTAACAATAATAGCAATAATATAAAAGACATTGAAATCTTGTTAAAAACAGTTTCAACATTAATAATATAATCAGGACAAAAATGGTACTGGAAAATTTCTATCAGAAATTTCTGTAATTTAGTGACCACACAGAAGAGTAATTCCTTTCATATGTGTTCTAGAGGATATTTTTAGACCCATTATTGGGTATAAGTGTTTTACATATATTGAGAGAGAAGTCCTTAACTTGTCCTAATTCACCCCTGAAAATCTGTGTATAGAAAATAATAATACACTGGGAAATAAATATTGGTGAAGACTAAAAAGGATGTCTTCACTAAAATTTATTTTTCAGTGCAGGATGTGGGCTTCTCTGGTGGCTCAGTCGGTAAGAATGCCTGCAATGCAGGAGACCTGGATTTGATCCTTGGGTTGGGAAGATCCCCTGGAGGAAGGCGTGGCAACACACTCCAGTATCTTGCGTGGAGAATCCCCATGGACATAGGAGTCTGGCGGGCTGCAGTCCAGAGGGGTCAGAAAAGAGTCGGACACGATTGAGCAACTAAGCAGACACACACACAAAGTATGTAGCATGATCTTTTAATGATGGAATGCCATCTGTTAGGGCAGCTATGAAGGTGGTGGCCCGGTAAATTAAAGTATTACGCGAGAAAGTCAAACAACTCATCTTGTTAAAAAAGAACAGTTAATTATCAACTATGAACTGTCTAGATGTTGATCCCATGCTGAAGGGGAAAGAAAACACCAAGTTTTATCTTCTAAGTCTGCACCATTTTTATAATGCAAACACTGGGCATGAGGTGAAATTTTTTTCCTGGATACTTCCTTTTTTAGAGGAAAGGTGTTCACATGAGGTTTTGAGATCACAGCAGAGTTTAAAAATATTTCTTTCAGACACTGTTAATGTCAGTAAATGGCTTTTCCTTGATTTTAGGTGCCTTGCTCATGTGGCATACTCAACCCTTTGACCTACTTTCTTGAAGAGACATCCCTCCAGGTCTATAATGTTAATTGTAATACAGAAGTCTTCTGCAAATGGCTTAGTTGTATAGAGCTTTATCCTCACCTAATCTCCATCTTATTTTCTTACCTTAATACAGAAACATTAGGTATATTAGACTACTGCAACATAACATGAAAAAGTTCTTTCTTGAGCTGCATGCAAAGGACAGATTGGGAACCCATTTAACATTATTTACAGGTAGATTTTTCTTGTGATGACTCAAGATTATTGTGAGAGAAAGTATATGACTAAAAAGAAATTTGGTATGTGGATTCATAAAAACAGGAGGTTTGGGGCCTCACATGTCTATTAGAATACCAAAGCAGTGACAAGCTTCCTCTTTCCTATGAACATGGTAATACAGAACAGATTTATGGGATAAGATAAAATTGCTTATATATCATTCTTATAGAACAAGTTGTACACTAAAAGCTTATGCTGACCTGATTTTCAGTTCAGTTCAGTTGCTCACTCTGTCTGACTCTTTGCGAACCCATGAACTGCAGCGTGCCAGGCCTCCTGTCCATCACCAACTCCTGGTGTTCACCCAAACCCATGTCCATTGAGTCAGTGATGCCATCCAACCATCTCATGCTCTGTCGTCCTTTTCTCCTGCCCTCAATCTTTCCCAGCATCAAGGTCTTTTCAAATGAGTCAGCTCTTTGCATCAGGTGGAGAAAGTATTAGAGTTTCAGCTTCAACATCAGTCCTTCCAATGACTGATTGGACTGGTAGGATCTCCTTGCAGTCCAAGGGACTCGGGTCTTTTCCAACACCACAGTTCAAAAGCATCAGTTCTTCGGCACTCAGCTTTATAGTCCAACTCACATCCATACATGACCACTGAAAAAACCATAGCCTTGACTATACTGTTTAAAAAACACAGTAGTCACCTTTTTTCACTAACACTTAACTGGAATCATCATCATTTTTTAGCAGCTAGTCAATGCTCTTATTTTCTGTCCTTTTATAACCCATATTCTGGCAGTTTGTCAGATCAATTTAACTATCTCCTTCTACTTTCCACCCAAATAAAGCTACTTTGAAACATTTTCAGTAGTAGAGTGAAAAAATTTTAAAAGAACCTATTTTCAGGATTCAGATCAAGATGGTGGAGTAGGAGGATGGAGCTCACATTCCCACACAAACACATCAAAAGTACATCCACATACAGAACAATTCTCATAGAAAACTAACTGGAAACGCGGAAGTTGTTGACAACGGAAGCTTTAAAAGAAAAATCAGATACTGGTCGGATGGAAGAGGAAGCGTAAAGGTGGGACCTCTGACCCTGAAAGGAATGTGAAAGGAAGAAGAGTCTGCGTGGCTGGACCCTCACCCTGGGGAGCAAGGAGACTGAGCCACAGACTGGGCAGCCCAGTCATAGGGTCCTCCACGGAGCAGGCAAGCCCGCTTGGATGCTGGGGAGAACTACTGGGACAGATAGAAGGGCTCAAGATGTGTAGACTCATGAAAAGTGTGGCAGTGCTGGCTATAAATAAAATTCATTTTCTAGAAAGACAAAGATGTAAACAAATTATTCTCTGTCCTTTGACTTCCTCTCTCCCCTCTACTGTGCATTATGTATCAACATCAACCAAACCTCCCCCATCAGCAGAAATAGTTGCTTAACCATAAAGAGCAAGATTCCCCTAGCTCCTTAAAAATAACATGCCTTCTTAAAAATAACATTCCTTCTTGATCTTGTAAGGAGCTACAGAGCACTTAGCTCTGGATTGTGTAAACTGTCAATAAACTGTCATTCAGTGTACAGCTTTCTGTCTCAAAAAACTGGTATAACTGCCTTCTGATGGGTAGAATGGTTCTTGGAACTTTGTGAGATATTCTTCCTGGGTTATAGTCCTTAATTTTGGCTCAAAATTTTCCATTTCTTTCTTAGACTGACTAAATTTTTTGTTGACATATGCTTGGTGCAGCTGCCTGGGTATCAGAGACATTCACCAGAGGGCACCTGAAGTCTACTTGGAACTGGCGCTCAGTACCAGTAAGGGCCCACTGTGCCCCTCTGGCTTCTTTGTATTCCTCAGGTGTTCTGGTGAGTTCTCCTCAGATATTTGGATCTCATTGTTTGGGTGATGATCCTGAAAATTTTATCTGAGCTTGTTTTCACTGAAGACTACTACAAAAAAATTGAAGAGGAGGGAGTATTCCCAAATTCATTCTATGAGGCCACCAGTACCTTGGGCTTCCCTTGTAGCTCAGTTGGTAAAGAACCTGCCTGCAGTGCAGGAGACCTGGGTTCGATTCCTGGGTTGGGAAGATCCCCTGGAGAAGGAAATGGCAACCCACTCCAGTATCCTTGCCTGGAAAATCTCATGGACAGAGGGCTGCAGTCCATGGGGTCGAAAAGAGTTGGGCACGACAGAGCGACTAACACACCATTACCTTGATACCAAAACACCACAAAAACAGAAAATTATAAACTAATATCTTTAACAACTGTAGAAGTAAAAATCTTCAACAAAATATTAGCAAACAATCCAACAATGTATAGAAATCCATACACATGATCAAGTTGGAGTCATTCCAGTGTCACAGGGTGGTTTGACATACACAAATCGGTCAATGTGATACATCATATTAACAAAAGGAAAGACAAAAAACACATGATCATCTCAATAAGATGTCAGAAAAGCATTTGAAAAAATTCAACATCTATTCCTGATAAAAACTCTTAAGTGGATACAGAGGGAATATACCTCAACATAATAAAAAGCCATTTATGACAAACCCACAGTCAGCATAATACTAAACAGTGAAAAAAAGAGCTAAATTCAGGAACAGGACAAAGATGACTTATAGCTTCTCATGATGCCTACTTTCATAGTATCAGAAATCCTAGTGACAGAAATCCAATAAGAAAAATACAAAATATCCAAATTGGAACAAAAGGGGTGAAACTTACTATTTGCAGATGATGATGATGTGTGTGTGTGTGTGTGAGAGAGAGAGAGAGAGAGTCACTCAGTTGTGTCCCAACTCTTTGCTGCCCCACAGAATGTAGCTCATCAGGCTCCTCTGTCTATGGAATTCTCAAGACAAGAATACTCAAGTGGGTTGCCATGCCCTTCTCCAGGGGATCTTCCTGACCCAGGGATCAAACCCAGGTCTCCTGCATTGCAGACAGATTCTTTACCAGCTGAGTCACAGGGAAGCCCTGGTGATATATAGAGATATATAGATATGATATATAGAGAACTCTAAAATCTCCACACAAAATCTATTAGAAGTAATAAATAAATTTAGCAAGGTTGAAGGATACAAAGATACAAAAATCTGTTGCATTTCTTTATATTAGTAATGAAGTTTTAGAAACAAAGAACAATCCTGTTTAAAATGGCATTAAAAAATAAGTAAACCTAGGAATAAACTTAAACAAGGATGTGAAAGAGCTATATGCTGAAAATTATAAAACGTTGATAAAATTGAAGATGATTCAAAGAAATGGAAAAATATGCTTTTGGATTGGAAGAATATTGTTAAAATGGTCATCCTATCCTAAGAAATCTACAAATTTAAGTAATCCTCATCAAAACACTCATGATATTTTTCACACAGCTGGAACAAATAATCCTAAATTTATGTGGAACCACAAAGGACCCAGAATTGCCAAAACAATCCTAAGGAAATACAAATCTGGAGGCACAACCCTTCTAGACTTCAGACTAAAAACATATCAAGACAGGTCATGAGGCTTAACATCATCAAAACAATCCAGTCAAAAAATGGGCAGAAGACCTAAATAGACATTTCTCCAAAGAAGACATACAGATGGCTAAAAGGCATACGAAAAGATGGTCAACATTGTGAATTATTAGGGAAATGCAAGTCAAAACTGCTTCTCTGATAGCCCAGTTGGTAAAGAATCCACCTGCAATGCAGGAGACCCCAGTTCGATTCCTGGGTCAGAAAGAGCCACTGGAGAAGGGATAGGCTACCCACTCCAGCATTCTAGGGCTTCCCTGGTGGCTCAGCTGGTAAAGAATCTGCCTGCAATGCAGGAGACATGGGTTCAGTCCCTGGGTTGGGAAGATCCCCTAGAGAAGGGAAAGGCTACCCACTCCAGTATTCTGGCCTGGAGAATTTCATCGACTGTATAGTCCATGAGGTCACAAAGAGTTGGACATGACTGAGCAACTTTCAAGTCAAAACTACAATGAGGTATCACCTAATGCCACGCAAAATGGCTATCATCCAAAAAAAAAAAAAAAATCCACAGATAATAAATGCTGGAGAGGGTGTGGAGAGAAAGTAACTCTACTATACTGTTGGTGGGAGTGTCAATTGATACAGCCCCTATGGATAATGGTGTGGAGGTTCCTAAAAAAGCTAAAATAAGTGTTTCCATATGACTCTGCTATACCACTCGTGGGCATATACCCAGAGAAAAATAGGTATCCAAAAGGAAACCCGCATCCCAGTGTTCTCTGCAGCACTGTTTACAGTAGCCAAGATGTGGAAGCAATCTAAATGTCCATCCCAGAGGAGTGGATAAAGAAAGGGTGGTATGTGTGTATGTATATATATATATATATATATATTATAATGGAATATTGTATTCCATTAATATTCAGCCATTAAAAAGAACGAAATAATGCCATTTGCAGCAACATGTGTGGACCTAGAGATTGTCATGCTGAGTGAAGTAAGACAGAGAAGGAGAAATATATGATATCCCTTATATGCAGAATCTAAAAAGAAATGATAAAAATGAACATATTTACAAAACAGAAACGGACTCACAGACTTAAGAGAACAAAATATGGAGAGGAGAGAGAGAAGTGGGGGGAAAGACAGTTAGGGAGTTTGGGATCCACATGTTCATACTGCTGTTTAAAATGGATAACCAACTAGATCCTACTGCATAGTGCAGGGAACTCTGCTCAGTGTTAGGTGGCAGCCTGGGGTGGGAGGGGAGTTTGGAGAAGAATGGATACATGTATATGTATGGCTGAGTCCCTTTGCTGTGAAACTATCATCACATTGTTAATTGGCTATGCTTTTATGTAAAATAAAATGCTTTTAAAATGATAGTGTGATACTGACCCCAAAAAAAATATAGATAAATTTAACAGAATAGAGAGCTCAGAAACAAACCCACACACCTAGGGTCAGTTAATCTATGACAAAGGAGACTGTGAAGAAGAACAGGCAATGGAGGAAAGAGAGTCTCTTCAGCAGTTGATGTTGGGAAAGCTGGGCAACTACATATAAATCAATGCAATCAGAACACTCCCTCATTATATACAAAAATAAACTCAAAATGACTTAAAGAGCTTTATAAGGCATGACACCATAAGACTCATAAAACAGAACATAGGCAAAACATTCTCTAATGTAAACCCATAGCAATATTTTCTTAGATCTTAAGGTTAGAGAAATAAAAGAAAAATAAACAACTGGGACCTAGTCCAACTTAAGAGCTTTTTTACAGCAAAGAAAACCATTAACAAAACTAAAGACAACCTACGAAATGGGTGTAAATATTGGCAAATGATGTTACCAACAAGGGATTAAAATCCAAAATATACAAACAGCTGATACAAATCAATATCAAAAAAACACCAAGTCAAAAATTTGCAAAAGACCTAAATAGACATTTTTCCAAAGTCAACATACAGATTGCAAATAGGCATATAAAGAGATGCTCAACATTGCTAATTATTGAAGAAATACAACTCAAAACCACAATGAGGTATCACCTCACACCAGTCATGAAGACTATCATCAAAAAGTCTTCAAATAATAAATGCTGGTGAGGGTATGGAGTAGAGGGAAACCCTCTAACACGGTGGGAATTAAACTGGAGCAGCCACAGTGAAAAACTCAGATTCCTTTAAAACTAAAAATAGAACCTTCCATATGATCCAGTAATCCTGCTCATCGGTATGTATCTGGAAAATATGAAAACTCTAATTCAAAAAGATACTTGCACCCTAATATTCATGGCAGCACTATTTCAATATCTAACACATGGAAACAACCTAAGTGTCCACAATAGACAACTGACTTAGGAAGAAGTGGTTCTATACACACACGATGGAATACTACCAGCTAAGAAAAAGAAGGAGCTATTCCCATTTACAGCAATGTGGATGAAATTAAAGAATATGCTTAGTGAAATAAATTGGAGAAAAGACAAATGCTATATGATATAATTCATATTTGTGATCTAAAAAGCAATGGCAATGAATCTACATACAAAATGGAAACAGACTCCAGACTTAGAAAACAAATTTTTGGTTACCATAGGGGAAAGGGGAAGGGAGAAAGAAGGAATTAGGAGTGTGAGTTTAACAGATATAAATTACTATACATAAACTAGAGAAGCAACAAGGGTTTACTATATAGCATAGGTCATTACACTCAATACCTTATAATACCTATAGTGAAACATAACCTGCAAAAGAAAAATCCCAAACTGAATCACTTTGCTATAAAACTGAAACTAACACAGTGGTGTCAATCAACTACACTTCAATAAAAAATTAGATGACATTTAAAAAATCCTATTTTCTTTCACATTTTATGAATTATAATTATCAACATTTTCAGAATGTTATTAATCCGTACATATTCTTTTAGTGTATGTTGAGCAAGGGTATGTTTTTGCATGATACATGGTTGGGGGGGGATATTTCCATCAGATGATTTTCATATTCTTTGTTATTTCCTAGCCAAAATAAAGCATTCATTCGTTATCATAATTAGTAAATAGGAAAATTTACGTTATTTATATCCCTACATTCAGATGGCTTGTTGTGATATCTTTCTTCATTTTGTAAGTTAGTCCTTATAAAGCTGGGTCTTCTGAAACTCTTGGGTTTGCGTGTTAGAGAAAGTCCCAAGAACTGGACACAGGTGACTTTAAAATACGCCTGTTCCTAATTGCTAGACTTTGCATAGTGATTAGTTCAACTTTTGCTGGTAATAAATGTAGCATGCCTATAAACAACTTCTCAAAATACCTAAGTATATAGTGAGCACTATAAATATACATCACTCTTAAAAAGCTAAGCAATCGCTAAGTGCTAAGTTTTCAAATCTGAGTGGACTTGCATTATAAAAAGTTTTAGGGGCTGCACAGCTATGTAGATGAATAAACAGATTTTCTAAGGTAAATCTGCTGAAATGGATAGGTTTATTTTCATCCAAAAAATGTATTAATTTTCTAAGAGTTTTAATAAAATACTTATTTTTACAAGATGTTCCATTTTAAGAGTATCCTACTTTAAATTACTAAATTTTAATTCCATTTAAATTTTATTGGATTACATTTTGCTAGAAACAAATTAGTATAGGCTCAGAAGGCATAATAGTGCAAAAACTATCTTGCTTGTTTTCATCATCCTTTCTTTCCCCATCACACTTTTTTCTTTGAAATTAAGAAGGCATCAAGAATACTTTAACTCCCTCTTGTTTAGAACTCAAATGTTGGTGTTGTCTTGCTTGTCTTCATCATCCTTTCTTTCCCCATTACATTTTTTTCTTTGAAACTAAGAAGACATTAAGAATACTTTATCCCCCTCTTGTTTAAAACTCAAATGTTGCTGTTGATTATTTTGAACTAAAGAAGCTTCTAATAATGTCTTAAAGTAGAACATGGATTTTAGTGACATCTTGTGGCCAAGGCTTTTCTCTGAATGTTCCATGTCTGTTATAGAATGGGCTTTGTGCTAGTGGACTTCCAACAGGAAAATGTACTTCTGAGAGTACCTGAAGACTCCAAAGATTTAAACTGATATAAAGGATCTTAAGATAATCAGTTTCCTTAACTTCAATACCTGCCCTCTCCCTATACTAACTGGACCAGGCCTGTAGTCTAGGCATTATGGCATTTCCTTATTATCAGATGATGCTCTATCATCTGATCATTTATCAAAATGAATCTTGGCAATAAATCACCATCTGTTTTTTTCCTTTTGATCGAAAGTTTATATACACTAAAACGTACAACTCTTAGAAAATATCTCAACTATTATAATTTCATTCCTCTCTACTTATTAGTGTAAGCGTATTTTCTCATGCTTATTTAAAAGACAAAACTGATGACAAACTGATTTATATGAGAAATAACAGTGATTATATGAGAAATAACAGTGATTAAGAATTAAAAAAAATAAAATATATTAAGATAAAATTCTCTGGGACAACTGGAATACTGATTAATACATATGCAATGAAATATTACTCAGCCATAAAAAGAATGACATAATGACATCTGCAGCAACATGGATGAACCTAGAAATTATCATACTAAGTCAATTAAGTCAGATAAACATAAGTAACGTGAGATCATTTATATGCAGAATCTGAAAACATGATACAAAAGAACTTATTTACAAAATAGACATAGAAAACAAATAGACATAGACATAGAAAACAAACTTATAGTTAAAAAAGGTGAAAAGGAGGTAGGGATAGATGAACGGATGTTCAGTTGCCCAGTTACGTCTGACTCTGAAACCCATGGACTGCAGCACACCAGGCCTGGATGAACAGATACAGACTATTATATATAAAGCAGATAAACAACAAGGACCTACTGTATAGCAGAGGGAACTATATTCAGTATTTAATAACCTATAATGGAAAGTAATCTGAAAAAGAATATTTATATACAGCTGATGCTGACACCTGAAACATTGTAAATCAATGTTCAATAAAAGAAAGTGGGGAAATAAAGTACACATTAAAGGAGTGCCAGTAAAATTTCTAGGTGTAAAAGTCTGTAAATGTTTAAATAGATACTGCTTGGTAAAAAAACAATTAAGTTGGATACATTTTTTAAAATTAACACTTATTTAAAAATAGAAATTACTTCTTTTCAGCTATTTAATAACATAATATTTCAGATGTCAACTCAAAATTTGTGAGGGAATAAATATTACAAGCATTCTTTCAGGGGATATGTAGGCAAACAAGTTTGAAGGGCAGGACTCATATCATTTCTACTTGACTTTTATTTCATGGACTCAGATATTTGGGAGGAAAATCACTTTCATTTGTGCTTTAGATTATGGTAGTATTTTCTGAAACTAAAAATAGCACAAAATCTGAGTGCTGTATAGAATATTTCAAATCAAAACCATATTCCTAGATCTAGGGAGTTGTGATCTGCTAAGCTCAAAATCAAAAGAAAAATTTGTAGGATTATTTTTCCTTTTTCTGATTAGAATTGAAGTGTCCTGGCAGAAAGTGAAGAGGAACTAAAAAGCTTCTTGATGAAAGTGAAAGAGGAGACTGAAAAAGTTGGCTTAAAGTTCAACATTCAGAAAATTAAGATCGTGGCATCCGGTCCCATCACTTTATGGGAAATAGATGGGGAAACAGTGGAAACAGTGTCAGACCTTATTTTTCTGGGCTCCAAAATCACTGCAGATGGTGATTGCAGCCATGAAATTAAAAGATGCTTACTCCTTGGAAGGAAAGTTATGACCAACCTAGACAGTATATCAAAAACAGAGACATATTACTTTGCCGACTAAGGTCCGTCTAGTCAAGGCTATGGTTTTTCCAGTGGTCATGTATGGATGTGAGAGTTGGACTCTGAAGAAAGCTGAGTGCCGAAGAATTGATGCTCTTGAACTGTGGTGTTGGAGAAGACACTTGAGAGTCCCTTGGACTGCAAGGAGATCCAACCAGTCCATTTGAAGGAATTCAGCCCTGGGATTTCTTTGGAAGGACTGATGCTAAAGCTGAAACTCCAGTACTTTGGCCACCTCATGCAAAGAGTTGACTCATTGGAAAAGACTCTGATGCTGGGAGGGATTGGGAGCAGGAGGAAAAGGGGACGACAGAGGGTGAGATGGCTGGATGGCATCACCGACTCGATGGATGTGAGTTTGAGTGAACTCCGGGAGTTGGTGATGGACACGGAGGCCTGAGGTGCTGCAATTCATGGGGTCGCAAAGAGTTGGACACGACTGAGTGACTGAACTGAAGAGTCCATTGATTGTAAGCTGCACCACTGCTTCAGTTACTTTTTGGTGCCAAAACCTGGCTTCACTCTCCATAGCTATATAGAGTTAAGAAAAATCTAATGTTAAATAATAGTGTATGTGGAGGGGCTGAAGAAATATCTTAGGGTGAAAGAAATAAGCTAATATAAAAAATGTTTTTTTTTAAAAAAACAGGTCTTTAATTTTTCTTTTTATAAGGTACAGTTAAATGTGATATAACTAGTGTTCATCAAGTTATTATCAGTAGTGACAGAAAACAGCAAATGCTGAGTATCTAGTATTGGCATAATGTGCTGCTGGGGATACACAGAAGTACAGAATATGGTCATTTTTGTTATATAAAGAGAAGTTTGACAGGGAGAAGATGGCACAGTTGGTACTAACAATTTGGAAGCACTCACAGAATAGACTGAACTGTAAATGAAGAGTGGGATTTGCATCCATGTAGAACAGAGGGTGGCAAATTGGCCCCGGAGTCAAAGTTCGCTCAACATCTGTTTTGTATAATACATTGAGCTAAGATGGTTTTACTATTTTTAAATGGATTTAAAAATAATATTTGGTAATGCATGACTATTATGTGAAATTCATATATTCCTGGAGCACATCTATGTTTATTCCCTTACTGTTGGGCTCATTTTGTATCTACAGGGCAGAGCTGAGTAGTTGTAACAGAGACTGTATGACTTGCAAAGCCTGAAGTATTTGTTACTGATCTTTTTTTTTAAACCCAAAATGGTTGCCTGTTTCTGGTGTAGAGGGTCATCTTTATATGTGAATTGGTGACACAAAGGCTCAGTGGTGGGAGCACAAGGTGATGACATAGAAGTAGTGGAAGGAAAGTCTGCAGAGGTGGAGTAGGGCCGGCTTGAGCGACTTTGCATTAGGCATTGAGATGCCACAGTCATTTTCTGGGGCATGATTGTCATAGTGCTCTTTAGAAAGATTAATTTGGCAGCAGTTTATAAAACAGATTAAAATACAGTATTAACAACTGGAGTAGAGAAGCAGTTTAGAAGATTAAAGCAATGGTTATAAATATAAGGCAGTGTATATCTAGAATTCAGTGGTGATTTGGGAATGGAAAGAAACATAATTAACTCTAATAATTATTAATAATTTATAGCAATAAAGTGTTAAATATATCTTAATCTTAATTTTATCCTAGGTCTAGTTCACGTAACTTGACTCAAATCTGTTATACAGAACCTTGTTTATAGTAAGGCATCTCTCCAAATGTGAAATTAAACCAATCACATGACCACTTGAGTGCAATCTTGTTAGCTTCATCATCTGTTAAAGTGTTTATTCACTAAGAATTTATTCTTTGCCTACTGTGATCTAGGCACTATTCTTGGTGCTGAATGCAAGAGCAGTGAACAAAAGAGAAAAAACTGTCACTCAGATGGCGGATGGAACTCATCTCTCCCCATGAACACATTAAAAGTACATCTACCTGTGGAACAATTTCTCACAGAGAACTAACTAGAAACTGGCAGATCTACCACATACCACAGTTGCAAGAAATATCTCCATGTAACTGGGCAGGACAAAAAAAAAAGGCCTTAGGTTAGGACTTGCACCTCTGGGAAGAGGTGGTCTCCATGGATGGACCCTTGCCGGGAGAAGGGGGCATGTGGACTCACAATCTAGGCATCCCAGTAATAGGGTACCCTATGAAGAAACAAAGCCCTTTCTTTGCCTGCTGAGAAATCTGCCGAGACAGACAGAGGCTAGACAACCCTAGAGTCTGCTTGGGAGGAGTGTGCATGTGCTGACTTGCTAAGTCAGCAGAAAGAGCCTTGCACGGGTGGCTGCTGCCTCACCATACTTGTCAATCTGAAAAGCCAAATACCTCAGCTCCGCTCATTCCATACCACAGGCTGGTGCTAGATCAGAGCAAAGTTCAATCTAGCTACAAAGAGAGACACCTAGGGTGTGATCCAAGAGGAGCCCTGGAGACCATGGGCAGCATGCACACGGGGGTGGCAGGCTAGGCCAGGCCAGGCCGACCGCTGTCAGTGCACGCAGTGGGTGGCGCCATGGAACTTGCAGCGGCAAAGCACTAAGTCGCAGGCAGAGAGAGCACTCTATCTAGTACCCCGGAAGCAGACCCAAGGGCCTGAGTGGGGCCGCAGCAGTGTCGCAAGAATGAGCCGCAAGTAAGCACTGAATCTCAGCCTGACAGCCCCTGGGCAAGGGAACACAGAGATTCGCTTCCCAGAGAGTACCCTGGCTCCACCCACATCACTCTACAGCTTACCCTAGCTCTGGGGCAGACAGGCTCTGGGAGAAGTCTGCACAGTGGCCCTCCAGAGCCCAGGCAGCAGGAGAGCCACCTCAATTGTCAGCCACAACACCCTGACACTCAGCCTCATCTACACCATAGCCTTGCGCTGGAGCTAGGATGAACACAACAGAGAAAGGGATGCAACCTTATGCTGCTTCTGGGTGGAACTGCCAACGTCTCTACAGGTGGTGCCTAGGTCTGCTGTGACATCACGGATACTTGCTTCACCAATCACCTTCTTTCGGGCAAGGCATGCACTCAAGGGCAAATTTAATCCAATCCACCCACAGGGCTTCTACCCCAACAACTGGGGAGTGGACTCTGCCCTGGACAGGGCGGTAACACCTTGGAGCAAAGATGAAGCCTGGACTCACATCCAACTTGGGTTCTAAACACTGCAACTCTAGTCACCCATCAAGGGGACAATGTCCAGCATATTCCAAGGAAAGAGATGGCTGATATCCAACCAAAATCAGCCCCCATATTGAAAATATTGGACACACTGCAATACAGAGGTGCTCCCACATAAAAACACTCCTTCAAGACCAAAATAGATAACTGTTTCTTCTAAATTCATAAAGACAGAGAAATTTAAATGAAATGAAAAGGCAGAAGAGCTACTGCCAATTGAAAGAAAAAGTGAAATCCCTTGAATGAACAAATAATGAAACAGACCTCACCAGTCAACTACACTCCAAGTTCAAAAATGAGGTGATAAAAATGTTAAATTAAGAAAGACTTCCCTGGTGGCTCAGAGGTTAAAGCGTCTGCCTCCAATGCGGGAGACCCGGGTTCGATCCCTGGGTCGGGAAGATCCCCTGGAGAAGGAAATGGCAACCCACTCCAGTATTCTTGCCTGGAGAATCTTATGGACTGAGGAGCCTGGCGGGCTGCAGTCCATGGGGTCACAAAGAGTCGGACACGACTGAGTGACTTTACTTACTTACTTACTTACTTTACTGATTAGAAGTGCAGATCATTGTGACAGGAAATAGAAACTATGAAGATGAACTGATGAAAATTAGAAAATTTAGGTGATAAAAATGTTAAATTAAGAAAGACTTCCCTGGTGGCTCAGAGGTTAAAGCGTCTGCCTCCAATGCGGGAGACCCGGGTTCGATCCCTGGGTCGGGAAGATCCCCTGGAGAAGGAAATGGCAACCCACTCCAGTATTCTTGCCTGGAGAATCTTATGGACTGAGGAGCCTGGCGGGCTGCAGTCCATGGGGTCACAAAGAGTCGGACACGACTGAGTGACTTTACTTACTTACTTACTTACTTTACTGATTAGAAGTGCAGATCATTGTGACAGGAAATAGAAACTATGAAGATGAACTGATGAAAATTAGAAAATTGAACTGCCAAGATAAAAACCAATTTAGAAGCAATGAATAGCCCACTAAATGACACAGAGGAATGAATAAATGATCCAGAAGACAGAATAATGGAAATCAACCAATCAAAATATCAGACAGGAAGACAAATGAAACAAGAGAAGGAAAGCAACATACGTGATTCATGGGTTATTATAAAGCTTGCAAATCTTTCCAAAATATGGGTATCAGGAGAAGAGAAAGAAAAGAGGATTGAAAATGTATTTGAAGGAATTATGGCTGAAAACTTCCCAACCTAAAGAAGGAAACATACAGGAAGCGCAGAGGGCCCCAGAGAAGGTGACACCAACAGCCCCACACCAAACTTATGTAATTAAAATGACAAAAGTGAAACAAAAAGAATATTCTAAAGGCAGCAAGAGAAATAAAGAATTATTTACAAGGGAACCTGCATAAGGCTATTGGCAGATTTCTCTGCAGAAACTCTGCAGGCCAGAAGAGAGTGGCGTGGCATATTCAAAATTCTGAAAAGGGAGAATCTGCAACCTAGGATACTCTACCCGGTAAGACTATAATTTAGAACAGAAAGAGATAATTTCTGAGATGAGCAAAACTGAAAGAATTCATCAATACTAAATCTACGCTAAAAGACATATTAAAGATCTCTAAATAGAAAAGGAGCAAAAATCTACAGGAAAGGGAAAAATCACAATAGGATAGGCAAATACATAAAATAATTGAAACATAAGACTTCAAATCAACTATACCCCAATAAATTTTTAAAAAATGATTGAAGATCATTTAAATAAGCCAGTACATAGATTGTAAAAGCAAAACAGAAACAGATTCATAGAAGACAAATTTATGGCTACCAAAGGGGAAGGGGGCACAGGATAAATTAGGAGTATGGTAATAATAAGAACAATATATATGTATAAAACAGATAACCAAGAAAGATTTACAAACATATTCAATATCTTGAAATAACCTAAAATGGAAAATAATCTGAAAACCAAATATAATATAACTGAATCTTTTTGGTGTAATAGCTATAAATCAACTACTTAAAAGTCCAGAGATTTTAACTGACATTAACAAGAAAAAATTAAAATGATGATAACTACAATTAACAGTAAAAGACTAAGAATGAAAATATAAAGTAGACATCAAAATCACAAAATGTGCAAGGACTAGAAAGGGTACTGGGGCAGATGCCAACAGTGGGAGTTAGCAGCGGCAGTGATGCTGCAACAAGGGAACATTTGAATCACTATTCAAGAAGAGTCTAGGGACATCATGGGACCCAGACCAAAGGAGGGACGTTGAATCAGCCATTTTTTTTGAGAGGGGTGAGGGAGGTACTATGATTATCCACATCATTCTGGTTTCTCTTTTCCAAATTAATGTTTTCTGGTATACTGCTGATAGATGAAAGGTATCTGCTGAAAAGAAGTCTGGAATGCCACCTGTTTTATGCACTCTCAAGATTAAAAAAAAAAAAAAGGATTCTGCCCACTCAAAATAACTATTACTCTGCTGGAATAGGATGTATTCTGAAAAAAAGGCTAACAATTTAAATATTAGTGAGAGATTTTATAGCTAGTCAAAGTGGTAGAGGTGGAAGGGAAAAGATTTGTGGCCAGTCAATGTTTAATGGTCTACTACAGGGTTGGCAAATACTTGATTCCGAACTCATCCACCCTCCTATATTCCCAGCCTGTAGTGGACACCAATCATCAACCTTCCCATTTTTTTCCCACTGAGCTCAAAGAGGGTCACACATTCTCCAGTGCATTTTTCCAGGCACCATTCCCAATCAATTGACATTAGAAAGAGAAGTAAAATCCAACCATCATCTCAGATCTAGATGTCTTCTGTGCTTCATGGTAAATGCAGTCTTTGTTCTATGTTCTGCATAGGGGGCCATTCCTTGAATCATAAAGCTGACATTTGTGAATACTCTCAGTTCTTCAGTTACATTTATTTATATTTGACAACTAAATTGTACTGTGTTTCATGAATGTGGGATATATTCAATAGTTTGTTATGCAGATATATTATATAGTGCCTCTGATATTGGGAGATGATTATTTATGCAAAATCCTCCATGATTATAGTGATTATATGTAAGGGTTTGGTTGAATAATTTGCAAACTGTATTTCTAATATCATAATTCTGATATATAAACAGACTTTTAGTTAATGACATTACTCATGTCTATCATTTATATATGAATAGATATTTGTTTATGTTTTTTTATTACTTGTGATTTCAATGAGAAATTATTCTTGGAAGTTTAAATACCTTTAATTAAAATCACATTTAATAAAAATAATGCATTTCATCATATAATTATGTGGTTCAGAGTCTGAAGAGATTGTAGAGATTATCTATTCCTCTCTAAA
>SJXQ01013065.1:0-102605 GCA_006408695.1 Aepyceros melampus
TGGACACGACTGAGTGACTAAACTGAACTGAACTGACCCTTCCCTGTACTTTATATCTCCAATTTACCCAAACTCATGTCCATTGAGTTGGTTGTGCCATACAACCATCTCATCCCCTGCTGCCCCTTTCTCCTCCTGCCCTAAATCTTATCCAACACCAGGGTCCTCTTCCAATGAATTGGCTCTTCACATCAGTTGGTCAAAGTACTGAAGCATCAGCTTCAGAATCAGTTCTTCCAGTGAATATTCAGTTTTCCTTTAAAATTGACTGGTTTGATCTCCTAGCTCTCCCAGGGACTCTCAAGGGTCTTCTTGAACATCACAATCAGAAAGCATCGATTCTTCAAAACTCAGCCTTATTTATGGTCCAACTGTTACATCTGTACATGATTGCTGGAAAAACCATAGCTTTGACTAGATGAATCTTTGTTGGAAAAATGATGTCTCTGCTTTGTAATATACTGTCTAGGTTTTTCATAGATTTTCTTCCAAGGAACTATTTCTTTTAATTTTATGGTTGCTGTCACTGTCCACAGTGATTTTGGACCCCAAGAAAATAAAATCTTCTACTGTTTCCACTTTTTTGCCATCTATTTGCCATGAAGTGATGGGACTGGATGCCATGACCTTAGTTTTTTGAGAGTTAAATTTTAAGCCAGCTTTTTTGCTCTCCACTTTCACCTTAATTAAGAGGCTCTTAGTTCTTCTTCACTTCCTGCCCTAAGTGTGGTGTCATCTGCCTATGTGAGGCTGTTGATATTTCTCCTGGCAGTTGTGATTCCAGCTTCTGATTCATCCAGCCCAGCGTTTCATGTGATGTACTTTGCAAAGAAGTGAAATAAGCAAGGTGACAATATACAATCTTGATGTGCTCCTTTCCCAATTTTGAACCAGTCCATTGTTCTATGTCTGATTCCAACTGCTGCTTTGTGACCTGCATATAGATTTTCTCAGGAGACAGGTCAGGTGTCTGATCTCTTTAAGAATTTTCCACAGCTTGTTGTGATCGACACAGTCACCTAGAGCCAGACATCCTGGAATGTGAAATCAAGTGGGCCTTAGGAAGAGTTATGCAAATAAAGTGTAACTGCTGCTTTGTGACCTGCATATAGATTTTCTCAGGAGACAGGTCAGGTGTCTGATGTCTTTAAGAATTTTCCACAGTTTGTTGTGATCGACACAGTCACCTAGAGCCAGACATCCTGGAATGTGAAATCAAGTGGGCCTTAGGAAGAGTTATGCAAATAAAGTGAGTGGAGGTGATGGAATTCCAGTTGAGCTATTTTGAATCCTAAAAGATGATGCTGTGAAAGTGCTGCACTCAATATGCCAGCAAATTTGGAAAACTCACCAGTGGCCACAGGACTGGAAAAGGTCAGTTTTCATTCCAATTCCAAAGAAAAGCAATGCCAAAGAATGCTCAAACTACCACACAATTGCACTCATCTCACAAGCTAGCAAGAGAAGGCAATGGCACCCCACTCCAATATTCTTGCTTGGAAAATCCAATGGATGGAGGAGCCTGGTAGGCTACAGACCATGGGGTTGCTAAGGGTCAAACACAACTGAGCGACTTCACTTTCACTTTTCACTTTCATGCACTGGAGAAGGAAATGGCAACCCACTACAGTGTTCTTGCTTGGAGAATCCCAGGGACAGGGGAGTCTGGTGGGCTGCCATCTATGGGGTCGCACAGAGCCAGACACAACTGAAGCGACTTAGCAGCAGCAGCAGCACACACTGGTAAAGTAATGCTCAAAATTCTCCAAGCCAGGCTTCAGTAATATGTGAATAACCATGAACTTCCAGATGTTTAAGCTGGCTTTAGAAAAGGCAGAGGAACAAGAGATCAAATTGCCAACATCCACTGAATCATGGAAAAAGCAAGAGAGTTCCAGAAAAACACCTACTTCTGCTTTATTGATTATGCCAAAGCCTTTGACTGTGTGGATCACAATAAACTGTGGAAAATTCTGAACAGATGCAACTACCAGACCACCTTACCTGCTTCTTGAGAAATCTGTAAGCAGGTCAGGAGGCAACAGTTAGAACTGGACATGGAACAGCAGCCTGGTTCCTAATAGGAAAAGGAGTACGACAAGGCTATATATTGTCACCCTGCTTATTTAACTTATATGCAGAGTACATCAGGAGAAATGCTGGACTGGATGAAGCACAAGCTAGAATCAAGATTGCTAGGAGAAATATCACTAACCTCAGATATGCAGATGATACCACCCTTATGGCAGAAAGTGAAGAGGAACTAAAAAGCCTCTTGATGAAAGTGAAAGTGGAGAGTGAAAAAGTTGGCTTAAAACTCAACATTCAGAAAACTAAGATCATGGTATCCAGTCCCATCACTTCATGGCAAAAAGATGGGGAAACAGTAAAAACAGTGTCAGACTTTATTGTTTTGGGCTCCAAAATCACTGCAGATGGTGACTGCAGCCATGAAATTAAAAGACACTTACTCCTTGGAAGGAAAGTTATGACCAACCTAGACAGCATATTAAAAAACAGAGACATTACTTTGAGAACAAAGGTCCATCTCGTCAAGGTTATGATTTTTCCAGTAGTCATGTATGGATGTGAGAGTTGGACTATAAAGAAAGCTGAGTGCTGAAGAATTGATACTTTTGAATTTTGATGTTGGAGAAGACTCTTGAGAGTCCCTTGGACTGCAAGGAGATCCAACCAGTCCATCCTAAAGGGGATCAGTCCTGAATGTTCATTGGAAGGACTGATGTTGAAACTGAAACTCCAATACTTTGGCCACCTGATGTGAAGAGCTGACTCATTAGAAGAGACACTGATGCTGGGAAAGATTGAAGGCAGGAGAAGGGGATAATAGATGATGAGATGGTTGGATGGCATCACTGACTTAATGGAGATGAGGCTGAGTAAACTCCGGGAGTTGGTGATGGACGAGACCCAGTGTGCTGTGTTCCATGGGGTCGCAATGAGTTGGACACGACTGAGTGACTGAACTGAACTGAGCAAGTCAAAGGTTTTCACATAATGAAGCAGAAGCAGATGATTTGTTTAGAGTTCTCTTGCTTTTCCTATGATTCAATGCATGTTGGCAATTTGATCTCTGGTTCCTCTTTGTCTAAATCCAGCTTGTACATCTGGAAGTTCTTGGTATACACATACTGCTAAAGCCTAGCTTGAAGGATTTTGAGCATTTCCTTGCTAGCATGTGAAATGAGTGCAATGTACAGTAGTTTAAACATTCTTTGGCATTGTCTTTCTTTGGGATTGGGATGAAAACTGATCTTTTCAAGTCCTGCGACTGCTGCGAAATTTTTCAAATTTACTGGCTTATGAATGCAGCACTTTAACAGCATCAGCTTTTAGGATCTGAATTAGCTCAGCTGAAGTTCCATCACGTTCACTAGCTTTTTTGATCATGATATACAAGCCTTTTAATCTGTTCTTGGATTATATTTGCTAGAATTTTCTTGAGGATTTTTGCATCTGTGTTCATCAGTGATACTGGCCTGTAATTTTCTTTTCCTGTGGCATCTTTTTCTGGTTTTTGTATCAGGGTGATAGTGGCCTTGTAGAATGAGTTTGGAAGTTTTCCTTCTTCTGCAACTTTCTGGAAGAGTTTGAACAGGATAGGTGTTAGCGTTTCTCTAAACTTTTAGTAGAATTTGCCTGTGAAACCATCTGACTTTTTTTCACAATTTTTATTTCTGTGCTTGTGATTGGTCTGTTCTTATTTTCTCTCTTCCTGTTTCCATTTGGAAGGTTATACTTTTCTAAGAAATTGTCCATTTTTTCCAGGTTGTCCACTTTATTGGCATAGTTGCTCATAGTATTCTCTGGTGATCCTTTGTACTTCTATTTTCTGTTGTAACTTCTCCTTTTTCATTTCTATTTTTATTGATTTGAGTCTTTTTTTCTTGATGACTCTGGCTAACGGTTTGTCATTTTGTTTATCTTCTCAAAGAAGTAGCTTTTGGTTTTATTGATCTTTGTTATTGTCTACTTCCTCTCTTTTTCATTTGCTTCTCTCGATCTTTATGCTTTGCTTCTACTAACTCTGGGTTTTTATGAGAACATGACTTTAAGCAACTGTTAATTATACTTGTTTCAGGCTACCATGGCAACACGTGTTCATTCCAGCAGCTGCTCTATAGCCTGCTTGGCTTTCTTCTCTCAGATTTCAGCCTTTGCAAAAATATCAGAACCAACCTGCCCTGGGGCAGCCTTCAGGCCCAGATCACTTTGATTCTGGCCTGTGACACAAATAGACCATCTTGGGGATGCGAGGCCCCTGTTCCATTATCGATATACTATGACATCTAAGACAAATTTGTTAGGGCTCAAGTTCATCTGTAAAATGTGTGTTTCTAGCAAAGTGTTTTACAAGTTGTGAGTAGCAGCTCCTTAGAAAGCGCATTAGTTTCCTGTTGTTGCTGTAACAAATTAGTACAAAAGTAATGGTTTGAAATGAGTTATTTTATATCCTTGGGATTCACAGTCCAAAATGGGGTAATAGGACTGTGATCTTCTGGAGATTCTAGGGTAGAGTCCATTTCTTTGTCATTCCCAGCTATTTCAGGCATCTCACATTCCTTGGTTTGTGGGCAACATCCTTCTAACTTCTGCTTCCCCCGGTACATCTTTTCTGACTCTAATGTCTGTTTTACAGGGAACCTTGTGATTGAGCGCATTTGGATAACCTTCCTATGTCAAGACTCTTAACCACACCTGCAACGTCCTTTCAGGACCATGACTAGGTAACAACATTCTGTTTCTGCTGATTAGGATGTCATGTTGGGGGGTGGTCATTATTCAGCCTACCACATGAGATCTGAAAACCATTTAAGTAGCCAGCAGCTTTAAATGCCATTTTAAGAAGTTCAGGCAGCACATGCAACATTTCTAATGTGTAACACTAATATGATGTAGCCACAGGAAACTTTGAATCCAAGACCATTTGTTTTTATCAGTGACAGACTAATGCCTTATTCTCTTATAAAGCACTGTCCTAAAAACAGTCTTCATAAGAACTTGAATTTTGACCTTATTACTTAGGAAGACAAGACTTTTTGTGCAATATATCAGTGTAATGGTTTCTTTCCCTATATCAGGGTTGAATTTTTTCATCCAACTCTTAAAAGGAGTTAGAATCAAAGGCTCTGTTGCACAAAAGGCAGAGGATTCATCTTTTAATACTTACAGTATCACAAGATGACTAAGTATAATATTCTTTCAAGGTTTTGAAAAACCCAGGAGTATGACAAGTCACAGTTGAAGGGTAAAGTCCAAACACTAAAGATGTTTATATTTCTATTTACCTCCACTGTGTACAGAGATTCAGAAGCTGAACAGCTTTTCATAGCACAGGTTCTGGCTTAGATCCAGATTTTTTTCTAGTTGAAGGATACAAGTTAATGTCTATATTAGACATCTTGAATATGGTTTGTTAGAGCTACAGTGTGAGGCAGACTAATCATTTTGACATAATTACAGCCTAGTTAAGAGCGGGTAGCCTCGGGAGGAAGTAATAATTGAGTAGTGGATAAAAAGCAGCTCTCCAGGCTCAACTATGAGCCTCATGTTCAGCTGTGTAGTTTTAATGAGACCAGGAATGTTGTAATTGCTCTTAATGAAGCTAGAATCTTCCTTTCCATCCCCCAAAGAAAGAGTACAGGTCTTTAATTAGACTGGGAATGCATGGGAGAATAACTGAATCCCCTAATTTCTCAGGGAAGTTGTCTACTCATCGGAAAGAGTAATTTGAGTTAGGAAATACTACTTTAAGTATGATACTAGATTACTTCCTTGGGAATACCTAGCTTTTCCCTTTTAGAGAAGGGAATTTATTCCAGTGATTAGGAGTGACTTGCCCTCATCTTGTATATATGAATGGATAGGATAAAAGACATTAAAGCCACCTAAATATACCCCTAGAGGCAGACTGTCATTAAATCCCATTATTGAATTCTCTGGCACTGCCAGTTTTGGGGGTAGAGGGCAGAAAAAGCTAGTGACAGGAAGCAATTAAGTCAGGAATACCCTTATTCACATCCACACAGAACAAAGCCTTTCAAAGGACTGTGGAAAGGTACTGTAGTCTCTAAAGAAAAATGATTGCAAGAAAGAGTCCTTGAACTCCATCTAGATTTAAGAAACAAGAGGCTTACTTCCACATTTTATTTGAAAATCCAATTAGTGGTTTAGCATTGTGATTCTTTTCTTGAGCAGGTAGCTGATTAGGCTTAGAGTTGCCACAACACCTGCTAAGGCAACTACAGCAACCATAGTTTTAAAAGCAACATATCCAGTAGTCCCATGCCCTTTAGAATCCACAGCATCTGGGAAGGAAACAGACATATTCAAGTCTTAAGATCACTTACATTTGGTTTAAGTTGAAGCTGAAGCTTTACAATTAAAGTTATCCAGAGAAGGAAGTGAAAATAAGCTTCAAAGGGCTCACTTGGGAGCTTGCAAAAAGAGTGTAGTCTTTCCCCCTCAAGCCAGCCGCCTTCTCGCCTTACTCCACTCCCACGGTTGTTCCCACTTCCTACTTGCTTTCGCTCAGATCAGATGGGCTGACACCTGGAAGGATCTCATTCCCAGCTTGTTTAACATTCTGGCACTGGTATATATGGTTAGTTGTCCCAAGTGCATGATTTCTTGCAGTTAGTAGCTAGTGATTTGAGTTTAGTTTCAAGTTCTAGGCCTAAAATTAAGACTATCTGGGATGAAGATATATTAACATAATCTAGTAAAGACTAAAGTTTTGTAATAGTAAGCACATGTCTTCTGACCTGTTAGTCTTTTTAAAGAGCTTGAAATTCTTTTATAATAGGCCCAATATTTGAGGACCAAGATTTAAGGATTCTAATGTGGCATTAGTGACAAAACTAGAATTTTCTTAGTTATTAACAATGAGAGGTCTCTGTTCAGTAGGTAGATTAAATGATCCTTCTTGTGGAAAAGGGATTCAGGGAAGGGTACACAGACTTAATAGAACCTGTTGCTGGGGAGAGGTGCATTCTCTTGTTTAATCATAAGCACTTGATATCTGTGGGCTCCCCTGGGGGCATTAATAGTAAAATATCCACCTGCCATGCAGGAGACACAAGAGACGGACATTTGATCCCAGGGTCAGGAAGATCCCCTGGAGTTGGAAATGGCACCCCTCTCTAGTATTCTTGCCTGAAATTTCCATGGGCAGGGGAGCCTGGTGGGCTACAGTCCATGTGGCCAGAGAAAGTTGAACATGACTGAGCACACATGTATGTTATCTGTGCACACTTAAGTCTGACATAAAACCAAGAGCTTCAGTTGAAAAAAGTACCCAATGCTTTAAATCCATACCTCTGAATGAAGAGCCATCTGACAACAGGAGGATAGGGCCTGGGAGACTCACTATCATCTTCTCTTCCTCAGTGGCCCCTGTGGCTGCAGACAGACAGTTTGACCTCTGGGATAATGAGTAGTGGTGAGAAGTGTTTTGAGGGTACATTTCTGCTCTGTATTGACTCCCTGCTGTATGTAATCTTGCCTCCCTTCACAGGAGAAAGCATACACCTTTACTCTAAGAGCAGGATGAACTATCAGAGACTATCAGAAGACAAAGTTCAGAGTCTATATAGACTCAGGAAGAACAACTTGGGGGGTGTCTCAAAAGATCAGGCTACAGTTTATGTGCAAACAGACTTGTCCATGGGACTGATTGTGAACCTGTCCATCAGACTCCCAGGTTTCTTGGGCTCTTGGATTAGATGAAAAACAAAGCACCCATTCCTAAATTCCGAAAGGATCAGGCTTGCTTTAAGTAAACGCATATTAAATGAAGACTTGAAAATTTTACCTCGCCTGTGTCTGGATGACACAAGGCAAGACGCAGAACACAGGGGGAAGTTAGAGGAAAGTTGATCGCAGATTAAGGCGCTGCAGTGGAAGTAGACCTGGAGAGGAGACAAGAGTTGAGTGGAGCTGATGTCTCAGTCAACCTGTCCCAGATAACCAGTTAATCACTTACCAAGTGAGAGAAAACCGGGGCCTCGGACACAAAGGCAAAGGTCTTCACATCAAACCTCTGATAGTGATTAGGGTAGGCCACCGAGGAGCCAACCGGATGGAAGGGGTTCTGTGGTTGTCCAAGTTGTATTCACAGCTGGAAGGTATATTTCAGGGTGGGACATCAGCTGAATTCCCCTCAGACTCAAACTCAGCGTTTGCTTAAATTCAGTCACGTGTAAAACCTTCAAGACTATTGCTCTACCTTCTACCTGTGCTGTGCTTAGTTGCTCAGTCGTGTCCAACTCTTTGTGACCCCATGGACTGTAGCCCACCAGGCTCCCGTCCATGGAGAGTCTCCAGGCAAAAATACTAAGTGGATTGCCATGCCCTCCTTTAGATCTTCTGCCTGTACTTTCAGTTTATTTCATATACCTCTGACTTGACCATCCAACAGTATCCATGAAGTTATAAGTTACTTGTGCTAGGTTTTCTTCTACTTTGTGTTAAGTGTCAATACCTATTTGTGTGCCAGCTAAACTCATCAAGAATTATGTAGCTCTTCAGATGACAAGGGCTTAATTCTTATGAATCTGAGTATTATGTCCCAGGCAGTTAGTATATGTTGCCGATAAGCAAAGGGTAGAGAGCTCCTGCCGTTTTTTATTTTAAATGCTTGCAGAGGGTTGTAGCTTCATGTGTCCAACTCTTTTGAGACCTTAAGGACTGTAGCCCACCAGGCTCTTCTGTCTATGTAATTCTTCAGGCAGGAGAACTGGATTGGGTTGCCATTCCCTCCTTCCAGGGGATCTTCCCCAACCCAGGGATTGAACCCAGGTCTCCTGCGGATCATACATTGCAGGTGGATTCCTTACAACTGAGTAACTGAGGAAGTCCATTCACGTCCTATCACTTACTAAATCTTACTTTGGGCGAGTTATTTAAGTAGTAAGCTTGGGTTTCTTTATATAGTGAGGGGGCTACTGTCGCTCATGGAGTGTTGTGGTTTAGTTAATGCATCTGGAGTACAGAGCATTGTGTTTTGGCACATGGTAGTTATTCAATGGGCTTCTCTGGTGGCTCAGATGGTAAAGAATGTGTCTGCAATGAGGGAGACCCAGGTTCAATGCCTGGGTTGGGAAGATTCCTAGAGAAGGGAATGGCAGCCCCCTCCAGTATTCTTACCTGGAGAACTCCATGGACAGAGAAGCCTGGGAGGCTACACCCTCTATGAGATCACAAACAGCTGGACATGATTAAGTGACACATTCAATACACCTTCCCCAGGTGGTTCAGTGGTAAAGAATCTGCCTGGTAATGGGAAGATCCCCTGGAGGAAGACATGGCATCCCACTCCAGTATTCTTGCCTGGAAAATTCCATGGGCAGAACAGCCTGATAGGTCACAGGGGGTCACAAAGAATTAGACACAACTTATCAATGAGCAAAAAAGTTATGCAATAAATAGGAACTAGAAATCTATTTTCTTTCCAGATGTTAGAGTATTAAAGTCATTATTTCCTTGGGAAGGATCTTTTTAGATCCAAGGGTAATAGGAAAGACAGGAGTCAACTTCTTAGACTGAGGACTGGTTGATAAGAAATAAAAATCAGGGCCTTTGATATAGTGCTCCTCTCAAGCCCAAGAGCATTTTAGTATTTTTTTTTACTGGCAGTTTGATTAGCTGGACTACCTTATGTGGAGAATACATACCCATCCACGATAATATTCCACTGAGGGAGAGAGGCTGGGTCCATGGTGGATGTGGCCCAGCAATCATCTAAGACCAACTTGATGTTGGGGTCAGTCCTGTTTAGGACTCTCACTTCCAAGTAAATTGGTTGGCGGAGGTATCTCACCACAGGATAGTCCTTGTCCCCATATGGTCGCAGGTAGGAATTATCTGAAATGGAGTAGAAGCCATTCTGGTACTCAAGCAGTTGATGGTTCCAACAGAAGCTTAAACTTCACTACTATGCAATAGTCTGGTGCAAAGTTCATTTTAGGAATGGGTCCCCTGAAAGTTTTTAAGCAGAGTGTTTAGGTTATAATGTCTCACCTGGGTAGGTTTGCAGGGTCAAGGCAAGTGGACCTGGCTTCACTGAGGCTACTGGAGGAGGAAGGCTTTCGACATTGGTATTTATGAGCATGTCACTGCTGCTGTAATAGCACTCACTGTCATTCTGTAAGAGTGGGTAGGTGGGGGTGTTAAGAATTTTAGGTTAAAAGACTGCTCGAGTTTATTCTGGCACTTAAAAAAGTTAAGTAGCAATTGTGTCACACCTGAATTCACTATCTCTGGAAATTGTGCTTGGAGGAAGATCCGCCCAGAGAGCATGTATTTCATTTTCATAGATGACTTTGCCATTCTCAAACTTAGAGTAAGGTTAGAGAAAGTGGTTAGTTATCTCAAAGGTAAGTCTTCATCTCTTGCTGTGTGCCAATACTAATCTTAATACTAACCTTATGTCTTGTTCCACATCCATTCAGGGGTATGTGAAATTTCACCAGTCCTTGAAATAGAGCTTTAAAGGTTGGCTGGCAGGAGGAGTCTCCCACCCTGAGAGTGTCCAAGTTGAGAGCTGGTTTTGTTTGATGGCGGTAGACCTCGACGTCCATAAATCCATCTTCAGTACATAGCTCCCCTGAAACTATATAGTGGAAGGAATTTAAAAAATGTCTGCTATGTGACTATTGTCATTCCTAGTTTGAAATGTAAGGAAGTTTGGATTTTCATCAGGAGGCAACAGAATTTAAGTCTATTTGGGAAAATAACTTGACAAGCAGCTTGCATTACAAGGGGAGACCCCAAGGTACCTAGACAGCAGTGAGGCTTGCTCTGTCTAAAGATTTTGCCTCCAAAGGAAGAAGGAGCTGGAGACATGGGAAGAGGCACCAAGTGGGGTAAAAAAGCCATGACGAAACCCTGATGTGGCTTAAAGTGTAGTGCCTGTGTCCTAAAGTCCCTTCTTTCAAGACTCACAGATCTTGGTTTGAAGGGAAGTTGAAGCAACAACTAATTCTATTCGACTTGACCTGATACAAATAAAAAGGAGCACAGAGGCAATAGTAAACAAGGACAAATACCGACTTCCATATTCTTTGAGGAATTTAAGAGTTTGGGGAAATACTCAGTCCCTCTAGTTTCAGATTTAAAGCAATCTTACTTAGATGGTGGGCTCAGACTTCTAACTGAAGCATACCCAGGTTACTTAAAAACATTAAACAGTTGTGAAACTTTCCTGTATGTATATTTTGGAAGTGTTATCTTCCTTAGATTCCTATCATAGTAGCTTAGACTGCTATTTGTGGTCTGACCAGTCTTTCATTTCCTTAAATTATGAGCAGTACAGAATTTGAACTCATGTACACTTTCCCCCATTTAAGAGCTAAGAGAATGTAGAATGTAGGAACTATTCAAGAAAATGATCTTTACCTATAGAAACTGTTGACTCGCAGATACACTCAGGATAAATCACCATGGATACCGTCTCCAGTTGAGTATAAAACGTCAGCTTGAGTGAAGATAAGTAGAACTGATAGGGTAGGCACTTTTCAGAGAACTGAAATAGAAGAATGTCAGTTAGCAGCTACAGCCTGTTGAGCAGGCAGATAGGAAGGAAGTACGCTGAAATCGGCAAGGCACACTCCAGACTGAATATGGTTTTCCTTTAAACCAGAGCAAGAGATCCCATCACTTCTCCAGACCGGATTCTTCCCGAGGTAGGAAATTTCTCTAAGTTCATGCCCTCAAGTACCCAGCACTGCATGCTCTTTATACTAGACATTGGAATTTGATCTGTTAATTCAACTTCCAAAGAGCTGAGTACCTTGCAAATCCAGGAGTTATAAAATGTTATTGCAACATATACACCAACATAAAGATTATTCTGTGTCCCTGGCAATTGCATCAGTCAAGACTGGCTTCACTGAGGATAGCAGGGGACACTAGTTTGGCTCAAACTGTCCTGTTTTAATAGGCCATGAGAGGTTCATCATTAGATGCTTAATAGCAGTTTGTACTATTCAATGAATGAAGACACTTAAGGAAAATTTCCATTGAAGTTGAAAAAGACTTGGTGTTTGAGAATGAATTTCAGTTACTTGAGAATTACTTATGCAAGCTGTTTAAATGAGGCCTCCAAAATTTTTGAATCTTTTACACTAGCAATTAGAATTTATGGTTAAGTCAGCAGCCAAATCACAATGGTCTAAATGCTAGGGTTCAATGTAACATACTTTTGTTTTGAGGAGAGTTTTGCTGAAATGCAACCTGAGGCCATTTGCTATTTCCATAACAATCCCGCTGTTGTGCAACTGGTTCACAGCAATATTCTTATTTTCAAAGCTCATGGATTTTAACTTCCCAGGGAATTCTGGTATGGTGAGAGTCATATGTGTGGCATTACAGGTCACAGGATCTAGAAGGAACGACAGAATGGTCAGCTTTGATAAAGCCCTTAGAACAGTATCTTCTACAACTGGACTTGCCCTTTCCTAGGCCTTACCTGACACACAGATGAGTCGTGATGATAAGATGATTGTCTGCCCAGGAGATACATGTGTAAGCTTCAGAGGCACCATGTAGAGATGGCTGTTACCTTGCTGAAGAGAGGCATTTTCAAAGACACTGGTTTACCTGAGTTACTTGAATTTTTGACCAATGCTAGAAACAGTCAGGGCAAACATATTCAACTATTGGGCACCATCCTGGCCCAAGTAGAGTTCAGGTATTTCACCCTATAGTTGTTCTACAGGTGAACGACTAGTTCTGGTTTTAAAATCTTATACTTTATAACACCTGGCAAGGTGATTTCTGCTCATGACCTGTCGCTGATCATTTCTAAGCAGTAAGAGCTCTTGTTTTTTGACTCTTTTATGGTATCAGCATTCAGAGGGAAGGTTTAAGATTCAGCAGTTTGTTTATACTCAATGCATAACAGTACTGTTAAGACGGCTGATGTTTGAACATGTAGGTGCCAAGACCTGTTCTAAGTTCTTTGGCACATTAACTGATTTAATGTAGCATCTTGATTGTTGGTTCCCAAAATGCCAGTGCCTACTGGGCTTCCCTGGTAGCTCAGAGGTTAAAGTGTCTGCCTGCCTCTGCCTGCAATGCAGGAGAGCTGGGTTCGATCCCTGGGTCGGGAAGATCCCCTGGAGAAGGAAATGGCACCCCACTCTAGTACTCTTGCCTGGGAAATCCCAGGGATGGAGGAGCCTGGTGGGCTACAGTCACGGGGTCACAAGGAGTTGGACATGACTGAGCAACTTCACTTTCACTGTAAACACTAAACGTGGCAATGATAAAACAGAACACCTTCATTCGTTTAGTACTACTGTAGCTCCACATTGCTTAGTGAACTTAGATCTATGGAGAAGAAAAACTGATTGAAGTAAGGAACATTTATTTCGTTCACCATTGTATCTCTCCATCTTTCGTACTTAGTACAGTACTTGGCTGTTGAATGAGTTATAACCTCAATTTGAGATTATGCTTGCATTTAGAAATACTGGTCTGGGCCTGGATGGTGGTACAGATTTCACACCTACCGAGTAGTGAGTCACTCCAGTGGCGTGGAATAACACTTGGATGCTCATCTTCTGGTTCTCAATCAGGAGATTATATCCTTGCGTCAGAGCCTCTTGAAGGGTCAGATTTTGGGCTCTTTCACCATCACCAACTGTAATGGTCCATCCCATCTGAGGTTTGGGACCCTAAAGGCAAAAGGGTCATTTAGAGGGCTGGTGCTCACCTTAACTCCAAGACTATTTAATATTTTAACCAGGATTGAAGTTATGCCACCTTTAATATAGAACTAAAGGTTACTTAGGCTTGTAATTAAAAAAAAAATAGTTCTCATACCTCAGTGTCGTCAGCCATGCCAGGAAAAAAGTGAAAGGTAAACTGGAAGGAAAAAAAAAAGGATGATGTAAAGCTTTGATTTGGAGAAGATCTCTGAAGTCATGCTATCTAATGGTACATGGAAAATACCCAGAGAAACTTGTCTGGTTCTTACAGTGTGAGGGCTGGTGTGGGATATAGTAGAAACACAGGACCAGTCAAGAATCCTAGAAGTGCCCTTAGACATCATTTCCCCATTGAGCTTTCAAGACCTCTCTGTAACTGGAAGATCTAAAGCTCCCTTCCAGTTGTACGTTGAGACCCTAAGTCCTGTCAAGCCATGCAGTTCCATCACTGTTATAATAAAGTATGAGTATTTTTGTCCACTGTTGCTATTAGCCATTTGAGACTATAAGTCCACGAGTTATGTGACTGGGCTGTTTTTCTCATTTATGATTTCCTAGCATCTGGTATAGGGCCTGGTACATAAATATCCAGTTTGTCAGGCTACCAACTGAATCCTTTTTATTGCTAAAACATGATGTGCTGAGGGCTTATATCTACCTTCTTAGTTTTTAAAGTCACCCTATGTGGTGTTATTGTCCCCCACTTCAGATTTGAAAAGGTTTCGTTGAGGTTAAGAAATCAACCCAAAGTCACATAGCAAAGTCAGCAGTGAAATACAGGATTGCAATCCTGATCTTGTTCTGAAGTCCAGCTCTCTCTAGACCACGTTCCCCCTTTAGTAGCTGGATGAGAAGCAATCAGCCTGCTTCACTCACAGACATGAAATCCTTTGAGCAGATTGTGGATCCCGAATGCTGTTCATGCCTTCCTGCTTGCATAACCGGACAGCTGACGTGATATAAGACAGTCCCTTGTCTATGGGCAGCATTGTCATTCATGAATGTGATAGTCATCTGGTGCTGGCCAAGCTGTATGAAAATGGCATAGTAAGGACAGAATGCTAGAACTTCAATGAGAAAGGAGATTCCAAAATACCATCTGACTCAGCTGATTAGCAAACCCCTTAAAAGTCATCAGTACCACAGTTCTAGAAAGTCCCTCATTCCTATACCAGGAGATGCTTTAGCCTCTTTAGATATCCCAGGACTCATTCATTGGCAGAGAACAGTTCCTTGAGTTTCAGGGCTCAGAGTCCAGTTTTTGTTTTCCCTTTTCATTTACCCTATGTCTGAATATCAGGGTCCTATTGGGTTTGCTGCCTCTGTCAAGAGATAGAAATACTTGTTGAGCACCTACATTAGCAGCCATTGTGCTGGGTACTGGACAGAGCCATCTTTGCCATTTCCCCTGGCTCAGGGAACTCTGCCTAAAGCAGTGGTCAACTAACAATTTTCTGCAAAGTGTTAGTAAATATTTAGACTTTTTAGGCCACATATGCTTTTAACATTTTTGTGTTAAGTGTTAGTCGCCAGTTCTGCCCAACTCTTTGCGACCCCATGGACTGCAGTCCACCAGGCTCCTCTGTCCATGAGATTTTCTAGGCAAGGATACTGGAGTGGGTTGCCATTTCCTTCTCCAGGGGATCTTCCCAACCCAGGGATTGAACCCGGGTCTCCTGCACTGCAGGCAGATTCTTTACTGACTGAGCTACAAGGGAAGCCCTTTAACATTTTAAAAACACTTTAAAAACTAAAGCCATTCTTAGCTTGATGACCATCACACATAGATCATGGACTGGCTGTGGCCATATGCAGGTCATATTCTGCAGACCTTTGTTCTAAAGGAATACAAGTCTAAGCTCCCTAAAGTTGGGAAAGTCAGTTTTAGAAGGGAAAGTTTTAATTACAGGAGATCTTCAGTAGAATCAGATGAAGTAGACTGTTAAGACTTGTAGGATGTACCCTAGACCTACTAAGTCAACTAAGTGACTTCTGTACTTTACAAGTTCCCTAAGTGATTGTTTGCACATTAAGCCTGAAAAGGACTTAGGCTTCTTTTACTGCTCCTAATTACCCTGATTGGGTAGCACTATTGCTTGATAGTAGAAAATCCTATTTTTCAGCTGCTGCTCACCTTCCAGCATAGAGGTACCAGCACTCCATTTGCCAGCAGCAGAATAGCATCCCTTTTCCTTGAGGGGTATAGATCAAAATAGCTCATGTTTGATCATTTGCTGTGTCTACGTACTATGCCTAGTCCTTCATTGTTTCATTTGTCTTTAGATACCTTATGGAAAGATAACAATCCATTTTCCAGTGGGCAAGTAGAGGCTTAGAAAGATTAGCTAACTTACTCCAAATCATATATAGATAGTGGCAAAGACAGAAATAAAGCCCAAAGCCTCAATTCAAGGGTTTTGTAAGCTCAGCATTGGAGTTTTTGAAGTCTAATATATCTTTATTGAGAGTTTCTATATGCAATGGAGCTTATTTGGCAATATTCTTGGCTTGAACCCACCAGATGACCAGTAGCTGCCCTTTCCCTCCTCCCCACCAGCTGTGGTAAGTGTCTCCAAATGTTGCAGGATGTTCTCTGGGATGACCAAACAGAAAGATCACCCTGACTGAGAACCACTGCTCTACTCCAAAGCTTTAACTCCTAGGTTACTACTTTCCAAATTACTCCTCAATTACTTACCACTCTTTTGGTACAGCTTTCATATGGGGCCTTCAGGGTGAGCTTTTCTGGATCCAGAACATAAGTGCAGTTCAGCATTTTAAGACCAAGGGAATCTGCAGAAACAACAGCAGCTTTAGAAAGAAGATAGCCAAGATGTATTTACATCTTACATTTCACCGACAGAGTCAACCAAAGCTACATGACTAAGACTTCAAATCCATTTCTAAGGTACTTCAATCACTTCTTACTTTTTATTTTCCCAACTGGGATATAACCCAAGCTCTGAGAGATGCTGTGATTGGAAGATAGACTTTTCTTAGGGAATTCCTGAGTTAAGACAGATTTCCAAAGACAGACAAGGTCTTCCACTCTTAGGAGTCACCATGCAGTTCAAGGACCCTGTGACATTATGGGATTTGAGCACCAGCTGCTCCAGAGTTTGTGTACTCTGCTCACTGGAAAATGGTGATGACTTTGAGCCAAGGGCTTCCTACTAAGACTTAAATGAGACAATACACATTACTTACCCACCACAGATGCATGCTGAATCTTGCTGCCAAGAGTTCTTTTAAACTCCACTACCATTCTATTTTCATAGCAAGTGACAGTACCTGAAGAGCAAAGAAAGCACGTGGGGCATCTTTGAACACAGGAGGCATGTTTCCTACAGAAGTGTATTGAGGAAACTTTCCTCTCTAACAGGCATCAGGGAGGATGCCAGTTGGGAGAGGCAAAGCTTATTCCGCACCCTGGGGAGCTTACAAGTTGATAGGAATATATAACTACAATGTAAGATACCAAGGGCTATAATGAAGATATCAATTAAATGCCTAGGGCTTTCTATCCAGGATAAACCTGGATTCGGGTTAACAAATATGCATGTGGGAACCAGCCGGAACCCTGATGGAAATAGAGATGGTAGGTCTGTGAAGAATTGGGGAAAAGTTTTGTCTAAAAATCTTTCAGTTCGAAATTTAAAAGATTCCCTAGGTAACTCCAAGCACACATTTTTGAAGACTGAATAATCTGCCGGTAGCTTGACACTGTGCATCCTTTGGCTCAGATGAAAATCTTGAGAAACTCCTTGTTACAAGTAGTTTGGCCTGTTATTGTTGATGCTTTCCTTAAGCATGAGTCTGTGTTTGAAGATGACTGCTCCCAAAGATGAGGGCTTGGTATGTGGTTTTTTATGCTTCAGGTGTTGTAAAGCTGGAGGCAGTGAGGAAATAGAAGGTAGTGGGGGTGTTTTTCCCAGCTCTTGCATTTAGCTGCAGGGCAAGCTATAGGTAAGCTGGGAAGACTAAAGTGACTTGATCAAGATAGGCAAAAGAATGACTGGAGATCGTTTAACTCACTTTTGTGTTTTCTGGCCATCTAAGCACCCTAGTTGCAATCCATTTCAGAGATGCTTGAGGGCTTTTCCCTCACCCAAGAGGCCTACCTGGGAAAGCAGGATCCACCAACTGATTAACATCTATTGAGTTCACTGAAGTCAAAAGGGTGAAGAATAGAAAAAATGACCTGTAGGGGCAGGAGGACATGGGGAAGAAAGTTAAAGATGAGTGAACTTCAGCAGACAAGGCATTATATCCCCTTCCTGCTGCCCCCAGAATTACCTCCAGTCTGCATGGAACCAGCTTGAGGGTCTCCCGCTGTCTCCTCTCTGCCTGCATGCCATGACCGAAGATACCACCAAATCAACCAGGCAGAGGGGCGTGCTGCTCTGGCTTTTATAGCAGGATGCAGGGCTGGTCTCTGCCCTCTCCCCATTGGAGTCACCTGAATCTTCCCTAGCCCTCCCAGCTGAGAGGAAGGGATTTGGGAAGAGCCTTTCCAGAAAGCCTAAAATAAGCAGAGTTTTGCCCTTCCTGACACTTGCCTTGGTTTTCCACTGGCTACTCTGCAGCCAATTTAGTCCTTGAAATTGGCTTAAGTGAATGAATTGGTACATTTTCCCATAACACTAGGAAAAATAGGATCTTTTGGACAAACTCTTTACAACTTAAATGTAGAGTGAAAGAGTGGGGTGGGATTTTTTTTGGAGGAAAGGTCATCTCTTGTTTACACTGTCTTTAGGTAACAAACCTTTCCTTTAAGTTACTCCTGGTCTCCTGGCTATTGTGGATATCACCCTGGCGATGTGCATGAAGAAGTACCTTTTTAAAAAGGATGAAACATTATTTTCCCCTAAGTACAGATTTTAATTTTACTTCAAAAAATACAGACAATTAAAGAAGGATATAGAGAAAGGAAAAAATCATCCACTGCTAGTACTTAGGTGTGTAACTCTATGGTCTTTTTCTACAGACATCACACTTAAAAAAAATATAACAACCTGGGATTGAAGTATAAGTTATGTTTGTAACCTGCTTTTACTACTTTATATGTCATGGACATTTTTCATATCAAACATAAAGATCTCCATTGCCATTTTTAATGTTGTGTAGTATTCAATGTCTGGATAAATCAATGTTTAGCTGTTCTCTAATGATGGATACAGCTTCCAATGTTTTCAATGTTTATAATAAAACAATCTGCTTGACTTGTACATTTCCCTGGTTAACTCCCAGGATAGATTACTAGAGGTAGAAATTCTGGGTCAAAAGGAATAGTGATCTAAATAAGAATGTCATACTGTGTAGGAACTGGGAGTTTATAGGTGGGGAATCTGAGAAAAACAACTTGCTCAAGCTTTAACAACTGGGTGTCAGGGCGAGGACCAGACTGAGACACCTTGATGTCTGCAGACCACATTCCATAACAGGTGATAAGGCTCAAATTCTGTACAAGTTAGTGGGGTAGCATTTACAATTATTTATTTATGTGTTGCTCTTATGTCTTTATGTGTTAACGATGTTTCTTGAGAACTAATCTTCATTACCGGTCACAGGTGTCTGAAATATTGTTTGTCAGAGTAGTGGTTTCCCTAACTCCCTTGTCCAAACATTCACAGCTGGTACTGATGAACCTATCTTCAGGGAGGGAATGGAGACACAAATGTACAGAATGGACTTGAAGACACAGCAAGGGACGGAGAGAGTGGGACTATTTGCAAAAGTAGTATTGACATATATAACTACCATGTGTAAAATAGTTAGTGGAGAATTGCTATATGACACAGGGAGCCCAGCCTGGCACTCTGTGATGACCTAAAGGGATGAGGTGAGCAGGAGGGAGATTCAAGAGGGAGAGGATATGTATATAGTTACGACTGGTTCGGTTTGTTGTATGGCAGAAAGCCACAAAACATTGTAAAGTAATTATCCTCCAATTAAAAATTTAAAAACGATCACATGGGGCTCTTTGTTAATATCACAGATTTCTGTGTCCCACCCAGAAGCTGCTGACTCAGACTCTCCAAGGGAGGAAACTGGGGGTACTGTATGTTTAAGAAATCAGGTGAGTCTTATGATCAGGAAAACTTGGAAATATCTGAAGAGAAGTAGACAAGAAAATGAATGATTGCCAGTGATTAACTTCTTTATAGGAATCAGTTGATTATATACCAGTGGATGGAGGAGAGGGAGCAAAATCTAGGAGAAGCAGGATTTTGAAGATAGAGGTGGTGAAAGGATTTAGATTCTGAGCAAAAGCATGATAGCAATAATTATTCCTAAGCATAGTTTCCCAAAAGTGGCCCTTTTTCTATAACTGTGAAGGTAATTTGTTACCACGATAGTTAAGACTATGATAAGAAGACCATTGGAGAGATTTGAAGACCATTCCATCCATGAGGATGGAATGTAGGGGCAAGATTCAGAGAGACCTATTAAGAAGGTAGTCAGAGAGGTAATAGATTAATGTGTACCTTCCCAGGCCCCACCCTAGACTTGCTTCTCCCAAAGTTATACCTTTTTCTCCAGAGTGTGAGATGTTGCCTTGGAAAGGGAAGCTCTGCTCAGATCCCTAAACTGGGGGTTCTGCATGATGAAGGGGCAGCACAAAAGCCCTGAGCAGGAGCATGGAGATAAGGAAGACCATTCTGAGAACTGGTGAGGGTGATGATGGTGATGAGCGTGCCAGAGATTAATTCCATTTGCCTTGCCCAACCCAGCCAATGCTGCGCTTGGGACAGTCACTGAACAATTAGCTCCAGACTCCCTAAGAATCAATTCTGCATAAGTCCACAAGGACACAAATGTGTTGGTGCGGTTAACTTTGAGAATGAGGAAGGCATGGCTCTCTGTAGTCAAGTAGTGTCTCATTTTACTAGCTAGGAAAACAAATCTTTCCAAAAAGATAGACACTTAATCTTTTACTAAATAAACAGTAGGATCTCTTTCAAAAGTGTGTTTTCCACATTCTTTTCAATGAGACATTTTAAGTGTGTTTTTAACTATAAGGTGTTCCTTCTCCTCTTCTGCGAATGCCATGGTCTCTATTTGACATGAGGCCTTGTCTCACCTGCTAATCACTACGCATTTCCTGAGGAGAGTTTTAGGTTGTCATGCATAACACCAATGCAGTATTGTTGTCTCCTTTGGGCAGGTGCTGTCTTTATTTTCTGAAATGCTGTTCTTTTAAACAATAGCTTATAATTCTTAATTTCCAATTCTGTTGCCTTACTTTTCACAACTGTAAAAATATTAATTGAAGATGCCCTAATTGTTATCATCACGAGATGGTTAGATAAACTCTGAAATACTCTTCAAATACTAAAATATATGAATTAAAAGGGGTCTGTGAATATTGTACTAAAGACATCCACAATAAATTGGACTATTGGAACTGTATTAGTATGTTTTCATATTTTACTTAAAAAAAGAAAAATGAGAAACACATGTGTTTCCTATCCATTTATCTGTTTATGTGTGGGTATGTGTGTGTCTGCATTTATTTAACAGAGAGCCAATGAGTCACTTGAGGGAGGAGTCAGTGCAGGTATCTAGGTATCTAGGCAGTCCGAGCCAATCCAGCTATGCTAGACATTCACAACTGTTGTCTGTTCTGATTTGTTTGAGCTCTTGCTGCACTGACTATAATATACATAATATATCAGTCTTGTAACAGGAATAGGGAGATAGGAGTGGTACTTTTTCTTCCATTTCATTCAGTTGTTGAATTGTCTTGCTGATAAATAACAAGGTAAAGTAATTTAAAATTGATAAAAGTAAATCTGATTTGTATATAAGTGATCTGTAAAAGTTATAGAATGAAAGGCCCATGAATTCAAACTTCATGATATAAAGATATATTGCCCAAGTGAGTGGATTTGATTCAGACAACTTCCAAAGTCCAACTTCTCAATATAAAATGAAGAAAATAAGCCTAAGAGGTTTTTGTGACTTGCTCAAGATCATATAGAAAGTTAGCAGAGCTCCGGGGAGAAACCAAGTCTTCTGATACCTACTTCCAGGCTTATTCTAATTCATTATAGTTCTGTGTGTGTATGTGTGTGTGTGTGTGTGTGTGTGTGTGTGTGTGTGTGTGTATGAGTGGGTGTTCTAAAACTCCATGCTTCTCTTGCAGTTCACGTAGCTTTAAAAGTACAAGATAGCACTAATTATAATTTAGCTTCAGAAGGTTGTGAAAGTCACTCAGTTGTGTCCAACTCTTTGCGACCTCATGGACTATACATATAGTCCATGAAATTCTCCAGGCCAGAATACTGGAGTGGGTAGCTCTTCCCTTCTCCAGGGGATCTTCCCAACCCAGAGACTGAACCCAGGTCTCCCGCATTGTGGGTGGATTCTTTACCAGCTGAGGCACAAGGGAAGCAAATACTGGAGTGGGTAGCCTTTCCCTTCTCCAGGGGATCCTCCCAACCCAGGAATCGAACTGGAATCACCTGCCTTGCAGGTGGATTCTTTACCAACTGAACTATCAGTGAAGCCCCATATAATTTAGTGGTATTAGATAAATAAGAAATATAGAATCTTCTATCATGTAGGCTAACATAGCTTAACATAGCTTTCAAATATAGAATATGAATTTAACTTGTAAACATAAGAGAGACTATGTTAATGAGAATATTCTTAAAAAACATATGGTAGCTCCTTTAATTTACAATGTTAATGTCATTTTCACTCTTTGGATCTTTAGCTAGATTGAAATTGAATGAGCTTTGTAACAGTAATAGATTCAGAAAGAAAATGGACAAGGGCATATAAAAGGCTTGATTGATCTGTCAATAGAAAGAGAGGGCATCTTGAATGACAGAGAAGGCTCAGAAGTTCTAAATAAAAACTTGTATAATTACAAATATCACAGGTTACTCTATATCTAGTAGCTAGGATAATGGTTACCACAGAGATAAAGATTTCCTTGGCAATATAGTGTAGTCCCTCCAGTTGACAGAACATAAAATGTTTAAGCTCTTAAGATGATGTGGTATGTCAGTTGTAAAGGTCCCAATCTTCCACTCCTCCGTGGACTCCCATTCTTTGCAGGGTGCTTTACAGTTAGCCTGGTCCTCCTTGCTCCTCCTCCTTCCTGAATCTAACTGACTTTGTGACTTGTTTTGGGCAATAGAATGTGATGGAAATGATGGTGCGCCAGTTCTGAGGCTAGGTCTTTTGAAGCCCATATACATATGCACTCTTTCTTAGCATTCTTCATTCACTGTGAGAACAAACCCAGAGCAGCCTCCGAGATGATAAAGAATCACAAGGAGCAGAGACAGGTCCTCTAAGCTGTTCAGTTCAGTTCAGTTTCTCAGTCGTGTCTGATTCTTTGTGACTCCATGGACTGCAGCATGCCAGGCCTCCCTGTCCATCACCAACTCGTGGAGTTTACTCAAACTCATGTCCATTGAGCTGGTGATGCCATCCAGTCATCTCATCCTCTGTCATCTCCTTCTCCTCTCACCTTCAATCTTTCCCAGCATCAGAGTCTTTTCAAATGAGTCAGCTCTTTACATCAGGTGGCCAAAGTATTGGAGTGTCAGCTTTAGCATCAGTCCTTCCAATGAATATTCAGGACTGGTTTCCTTTAGGACGGACTGGTAGGATCTCCTTACAGTCCAAGGGACTCTCAAGAGTCTTCTCCAACACCACAGTTCAAAAGCATCAATTCTCCTGTGCTCAGTTTCTTTATAGTCCAACTCTCACATCCATATATGATTACTGGAAAAACCATAGCCTTGACGTCTAAGCTGAGGCCATGCTAAAGCAACCAGTTCCCAGGTGACCTGCCAGTTGACTGCTGATGAATGAGTGAGCCACACCAAGGTCAGCTGAGCACAGAAGAACTGACCAGTTAACTGGAGACTTGTGAGTTAAATCAATGCTTATTCTTTTAAGCCACTTAATTTTGGATGGTTTGTTAAGCAGCATGATTGTGGCAATAGTTGTGTGTGACTACAATTTAGAATTCCTATTTCAAAATGAGCCCAGTTTTACATTATGGTAGTGCAGGTATTTTCTGAGGGAGCATGTGCTGAGCAACCGTAAAACTATGGAGTCTCAAAAGAAGCAACACACACATTTGTACAAGTGCAGACAAAGACAGGCTTTAAGGGCTATGCTTTCTGATGGGAGATACCAAATGGCTATGTATGTGACAAAACCTAAGCATAACTAAGTAAACTTAAATACACAGATGTATGTTCTTTTCTGTCCAGTATCCTTTTCTCTGACTTCCCAGGTGGCATAGTGGTAAAGAATCTGTCTGCCAGTTCAGGAGACACAAGAGACGTGGGTTCAATTTTTTGGCTAGGAAGATCCCCTGGAGTAGGAAATGGCAATCCACTCCAGTATTCTTGCCTGAAAAATTCCATGGGCAGAGGAGCCTGGTGGGCTACAGTCCATGAGGGTGCAAAGAGTTGGACATGCCCAAGCATGAGCACAAATGATCTTTTTCTTTTGGTAGTAGTACCATGATGGGCTTCAGGGAACTCTCCCATTAGATACAATCTTACTGAGACTTTTAGTCAAGCTGCTTCCATCACCCTTTGGACAAGGGGTAGGCACAAGACTGAAGCTATCAAACAAGCTCTCTATAGAATTTGGGTCTTGATTAGAGTAACATGGGTTGAAGCTCCACTTATTTCCTGAAGGGTTGTCTATTCAAGTAACCCTTAATTCTGATAAATCTCCTTTCACTAAATTCTAATCTACCCTTTCCTGTTTTGGTTCTCAGGATGGCCATACCTTTATCATTCACATTTCACACAGAATACTGGGAAAGAATAGATGGTCCTCAGAAACCCTGATAAGTCACTGTAGGAAGGAGGGAAGGGCATTTTTGCCCTTTGTGTATAGGTCCTATGCTGGACAATGATGGATAACCTTCAAGATAGAAATAAGAAAAGGAAATAAAGGCTCCTTAAATGAATTTCCCCCAAGCTGATTAGCTACTAAGTAGAAAGCTGTTATGGAATGAATTTGTCCCCCACAATATTTTTAATATTTTATTGAAGTATGATATGACAGGGCTGTCTGTTGTCACCCTGCTTATTTAACCTATATACTGAGCACATCATGAGAAATGCCACGCTGAAATCAAGATAGGCAGGAGAAATATTAACAACCTCAGATATGGATGATATGTGGATGATACCCCTTTAATGGCAGAAAGTGAAGGACTAAAGAGAACGAATACAGTATTGTAAAGCAAAACAAACTAAAAAATAAAAATTAATTAAAAAAAAGAGAGTGAAAGGGGAGAGTGAGTCAGCTTAAAACTAAATATTAAAAAGACTAAGATCTGACACCATTACTTCATGACAAATAGAGGGGGAAAAACGTGGAAGTAGTGACCGATTTCCTCTTCTTGGGCTCTGAAATCACTGTGGATGGTGCCTCTAGCCATGAAATCAGAAGATGATTGCTACTTGGCAGGAAAGCTATGACAAACCTAGACAGGGTCTTGAAAAACAGAGACGTTACTCTGCTGACAAAGGCCTGTAGTCAAGGCTATGGTCTGCCCAGTGGTCTAGTATGTTTGTGAGAGCTGGACCGTGAAGAAGGCAGAGCGCCAAAGAATTGATGCCTTCAGACTGGGGTTCTGAAGAAGACTCATGAGAGACCCATGGACAGCAAGGAGATCAAACCAGTCAATCTTAAGGGAAACCAACCCTGAATGCTCTTTGGAAGGACTGATGCTGAAGCTGAAGCTCCAGTATTTTGATACCTGATGCGAACAGCCAGATCATTGGGAAAGTCCCTGGTGCTGGGAAAGATTGAGGGCAGAAGGAGAAGAGGGCATCAGAGGATGAGATGGTTGGATGGCATCACTGATGCAATGGACATGAACTTGGGCAATCTTCGGGAGATGGTGAGGGACAGGGAGGTCTGGTGTGCTGCAGTCCATGGGGCTGCAAAGAGTCGAACGCAACTGGGTAACTGAACAACAACAACATAATTCATTTACAATGTTGTGTTAATTTCTTCTGTACAGCAAAGTGATTCAATTACACACACACACACACACACACACACACACACACACACATTCTTTTTCACATTCTTTTCCATTGTCATTTATCACAGGATATTGAGTATAGTTCCCCGTGCTATACAGTAGGATCTTATTGTTTATCTCTCCCATATACTCTAGTCTGTATCTGCTGATCCCAAACTCCCAATCCCTCCCTTCCCACCCCTTTCCCCCTCGACAACCACAAGTCCGTTCTCTGTGTCTGTGAGTTTGCTTCTGTTTTGTAGATACATTTATTTGTATCATATTTTATATTTCACATGTAGGTGATATTGTATGGTATTTGTCTTTCTCTTTTTGGCTTACTTTGCTTAGTATGATAATCTCTAGGTCCATCCATGTTTCTGCAAAAGACATTATTTCATTTTTTATGACTGAGAATTATATATCTCACATCTTCTTTGTCCATTCCTTGGACATTTAGGTCGTTTTCATGTCTTGGCTATTGTAAACAGTGCTGCTGTGAGTATTGCTTTTTGTTGTTGTTGTTTTGTTTCTGGTCATTAAATCATGTACGACTCTTTCGCAACTCCATGGACTGTGACCCACCAGGCTCCTCTGTTCACGGGTATATCATGCATGTATCTTTTCATTTTTAATTGATAATTTAATTTTTATTTTACGTTGGAATACAGTTGATTTGCACTATTGTGTTAATTTCAGGTGTACAGCAAAGTGATTCAGTTATACCTATACATATATTGTTTCTTTTTCGTTTCTTTTCCTATATAGGTTATATAATACCGAATAGAGTTCTCTGTGCTATAGAGTCGGTCTTTGTTGATTATCTAGCCTATATACAGTAGTATGTGTATGTCAATCCCAGCTCCTAATTTATCCCTCCCCCGCCCTTTTCCCCTTTTGTAATCACAAGTTTGTTTTCAAAGTCCGTGAGTCTGTTTCTCTTTTGTAAATAAGTTCATTTGTATCATTTTTTAAGATTCCACATATAAGTGATATCATATGATATTTGCCTTTTTCTGATTTACTTTTACTTAGTATAATAATCTCTGGGTTCACCCATGTTACTGTAAGTGGCATTATTTCATTCTTTTCATTGGCTGAGTAATATTCCATTGTATACATGTATCATATCTTCTTTATCCATTCCTCTGTTGATGATATTTAGGTTGCTTCCATGTCTGGCTATTGTAAATAGTGCTGCAATGAACATGGAGGTGCATGTATCTTGCTGAATTATGGTTTTCTCTGGATATATGCCAAGAGTTATTGGTGGATTATATTTTTATCAGGGATATTGGCCTGTAGCTTTCTTTTTTTGTGATATCTTTGTCTGGTTTTGGCATCAGGGTGACAGTGGCCTCATAGAATGAGTTTGGAAGTGTTTCTTTCTCTGAAATTTTTTGAGAGTTTCAGAAGAATAGGTATTAACTCTTAATGCTTGATATAATTTGCATGTAAAGCTATCTAGTCATAGACTTTTGTCTGTTGGAAGCTTTTAATCACCATTTCAATTTTAGTACTTGTTATCAGTCTGGTCATATTTTCTGTTTCTTCCTGGTTCAGTCTTGGAAGATTGTACCTTTCTAATAATTTCTCCATTTCTTCTAGACTCTCTATTATATTGGCAAATAGTTGCTTGTAGTAGTCTTATGATTCTTTGTATTTCTGTGATGTCCATTGTAACTTCTCCTTTTCCACTTTTCCTTTTATTAATTTGAGTCCTCTTCCTTTATTTTCCCATGATGAATCTGGATAAGCACATATCAATTTTGTCATCTTTTCAAAGAACCATTATTCTTTTATACCATTTTCTTCATCTCTATTTCATTTATTTCCACTCTGATCTTCATGATTTCCTTCCTTCTGCTAACTTTGAGTTTTGTTTGTTCTTCTTTCTCTAGTTGCTTTAGGGTAGGATTAAGTTGTTTACTTGAGATTTTTCTTGTTTCCTGAAACATAGTTATAGTGCTGTAAACTTCCCTCTTGTAACTGCTTTTCCAGTGTCCCATAGCTTTTGGTTTGTCATTTTTTTGTTTGTTTGTTTTGTTATCATTTTCCTCTAGATACTTTTTGATTTTCATTTTGTTTTCTTCACTGATCCATTGTCTGCTTAGTAGCACATTGTTTAGCCTCCATGTGTTTCTGCTTTTTATATTTTTTCTTGTAGTTAATTTCTAATCTCATAGTGTTGTGGCTGGAAAAGATGCTTGAAGTGATTTCAATTTTCTTAAATTTACCAAGGTTTGCCTTGTGACCCAGCTTGTGATCTATCCTGGAGAGTGTTCCATACACTTGAGATGAATGTGTATTCTGCTGATTTCAGATTAAATACTCTATAAATAGCAATTATGTCCATCTGGTTTAATGTGTCATTTAAGGCCTGTGCTTCCTTATTGCTTTTCTGTCTGGATGACCTGTCCACCTATGTCAGAGGGATGCTAAAGTTCCTCACTATTATTGTGTTACTGCCAATTTCCCCTTTTGAGTCTGTTAACATTTGCCTTATATATCAAGGTGCTCCTATGCTGGGTGCATATACATTTACAGTTGTTATATCTTCTTCTTGGATCAATCCCTTGATCTTCATGGAGAGTCCCTTATCTCTTGTGTGTGCATGAGTCACTTCAGTCATGTCTGACTCTGTTCCTCTGTCCAAGGGATTCTCCAGGCAAGAACACTGGAGTGGATTGCCATGCTCTCCTTCAAGGAATCTTCCCAATCCAGGGATTGAACCTGTGTCTCTTATGTCTCCTGCATTGGCAGGCAGGTTCTTTAGCACTACCTGGGAAACTCTATCTCCTGTAACAGTCTTTATTTTAAAGTCTATTTTGCCTGATAAGAGTATTGCTACTCCAGCTTTCTTTTGATTTTCATTTGCATGGAATATCTTTTTCCATATACTCACTTTCAGCCTGTATGTGTCCCTAGGTCTAAGGTGGTTCTCCTATAGATAGTATGTATATGGATCTTGTTTTGGTATCCATTCAGCCAGTTTATATCTCTTAGTTGAAGCATTTAATCCATTTATATCAAGCTGGTGGACTAGAAGTATTTGGATCTCGTCTCCTCCACAAATACAACAAAAATACATCTACAAATGGAACAATTCCTACAGAACCCCTCTAGAACCCTGGCAGAAGACTTCAAATACCTGAAAAGGACAAGAAAGATCTCCATGTAACTGGGTAGGATGAAAGGGAAAATAAAAGGAAGTGGAATGGGAACTGTGGCCTTCGAAGGGAGCTGAAAAAAGGAAAGGTTTCTGTACCCTGGGAAGCTCCCTCACTTGCAGGGAGATGTGTACAAAAAGTGAACTTTAGAGGCTCAGAGAAGGGCACAACAACTGGTTTGTGGCAGACAGAATAGCAAGAGACCTACACAAGCATTTGTGTCAACACCCTGCTCATTATAGCCTTAGACACATGTTGCTGCGTGAGGGCTGGGTGCTAAAAGGTGGGGTTTAGAGGACACTCCTGGAGAGAGGAGTTCTGCTGGCTGCATGGAGATGCCTGAAAGCACTGGAGTGTGCCATGGCTGCAACTGAGATTGCGTGGAGAAGGAAACCCAGGCCACTATAGAATTGAAGTGCCACTGTTGAGTGACACAAAAAGGGAGAGGCTGCCTTGGCAACCTTTTTCTCCATTTGCTACTCCCTGCCTCCAAGGGCTCTGGAAGAGCCTGCCCCAGCCAACACCTTGGTGGGCTCTCACAACCCAGCCACCATCCTAGCAGGCTTCTGTACCACAGCTGCCACCTCAGGCCATCCCACAGCCCACGGCTGCCTCAGGAGGCTCTGGGATCAGATGCCAGTGGATTCCCTGGCTGAAAACCACAGCTGAGTCCCAGGGCCTTCATGGCCCAGGAAGCAAGGCTGAAATCTCTCCCCTTGGCTGTACAAGTTGCAAATTTATAGCTCCACTGCTGGCTTTGTAAATCCAGTGCCTGCAGGATATCTGAGTGGACAACAGGTGCTCACATGGCTGAGACAGCTCTGGCCGTAGCAGCTGTGGACTTGTGGGCACACACCTTGGGGGCTGGATTGGGCCAGGGTCTAAGCTGCCTCCATTGCGCTCCTCGCAGATCCAGGTGCTCAGCTTCTGCAGTTCTTGAAGATGACTTCAGTGCGTCTGTGCTGGTGGCCTTGTAAACACAATACCTGGTAGATACCAGGGCTCAATGCCAGCATTGCCAAAGATGAAATGGGGTCAAGGGCAGTGCCAACCGTGGTGCATTTTGTAAGCCTGCAAAATGTGTGACAGCTAACACAGCAGAGCACTGTCACTGGTTAACAGCTCTGGCATAGGAACACTCAGCAGCTCCTTTTCCAGTGAGAGCACTGCAATTCCACCTACCTCACACTGCAGCTCAGAAATGCAGCTCAGAAATGGATCTGAAGGCTTCTACTCCACCAACTAGGGAACATGCCTGGCCCATGACAGGGTAGTGACAGCCACAAAGCAGAGAGGAGCTCCTGCTCAATGCCTAGTGCAGGCTCTGGTCACCAAAAGACCAGTCACACCTCCTATCAAGGGGTAACGGCCAGCAAATGCTGAGGAAAGAGGCAGGACACAGCTACACTAAAAATAAGTTTCACACCAAAAAATAAATCCATACAAATGACACAGGGACACTCCCTAGAAAAAAGCCCCTCCAAGACCACAGTATATAATTTTTTCTCCTAAACTCATGGAACAAGAGACATAACTAAAAGAAGCAGGGGAGCCAAAGCAAATGATGTAATAGAGCTCTTCAGTCTAATAGACATGAGTTCAAAATAAGAGATAATGAAAATACTGAAGGAATCAGAAATGCTGATCACTATAAAAAGAAACCAGAAATGTAAAAGGAAAAATTAGGGAACTCATTCACCAAGGTTAAAGCTAAGCTAAAGCAATGATAGCAGAATGAATAAATGATATGAAAGATAGAATAATGGAAATCACCCAGTCAGAACAACAAACTGAAAAATCAAATGAAAAGAATGAAAGCAAAAAATAAGAGACCTATGGGAGAATGTAAAGTGTGCCAATCTACACACAATAGGGATCCCAGAAGGAAAAGAAAGTAAAAAGGAAATTGAAAATGTATTTGAAGAAAGGATGGCCAATAACTTCTCAAATTCAACAGATATCCAGGAACAAGAAGCACAGAAGGTTAACATACTTGAATAACAGGGTAATTGGAAATCAAAAACATATAATAGATTCATGAAAACCAAAAGAAAAAGAATATAAGCATAATATAATACAAAAGAAAATTATCAAACCGCAAAAGGGAAAACAGAAAAGCAAAGGGATAAAGAAGAAATATAAAATCAACAGGAAAACAACATTTAAAATGGAAATTAATACATATCTATCAATACCTTAAAAGCCAACAGACTAAATGCTCCAATCAAAAGACCCAGAGTAGCAGATTGGATAAAAACAACAAGGCCACAATATGCTGTCCGTAAGAGACCCAGTTTAGGCCAAGGACACAAATAGATTGAAAAGATATTTCATACAAACGAAAATGACAAGAATTAAAGTTGAAGCTCCCTTGCCCCCCTCCAAAAAAGCCTAGGTACCTCAGAATGTGATTATATTTGGAACTAGGGTCTTTACAGGGATGATTAATTGAAAATGAGGTCTTTAGGGTAGGCTCCAATACAATATGATTTGTGTCCTTATGAGAAGAAGGAATTTGGGCATAGACATATACAGAAGGAAGACAAGGTGAAGAAACAGGGAAGATGACCTTTTATAAGTCAAAGACAGAGGCCTGGGACAAATCTTTCCCTCGTTGCCCTCAGAAGAAACCAATTCTGCCCTCACTTTGATCTCAGATTTCTATCTTCCAGAACTCTAAGAAAAAAAATCTGATGTTTAAGCCACCCAGTTTGAGATATTATTTACAGCAGCCTTTGTTGTTGTTGTTGCTAAGTTGTGTCTGACTCTTTGTGACCCCATGGACTGCAGCACGCCAGACCTCCCTGTCCCACCCTATTTCCTGGAGTTTGCTCAAACTTACACCCTTTGAGTTGGTGATACTAACCAACCATCTTATCCTCTGTCACCTTCTTCTCCTTTTGCCTTCAATCTTTCCCAGCATCAGGGTCTTTTCCAATGACTTGACTGTTCACATCAGGTGGCAGCCTTAGTGAACCACTATAAACTCTCAGATTGAAATAAAACTCTGTGTGACTATATGATATATGTTCTTTTTTACTGTGTTGTAAGGTATGTTGTTGTTGCTTAGTTGGTAAGCTGTGTACGACTCTTTTGTGATCCCATGGACTGTAGCCCACAATGCTCCTCTGTTCATGAAATTTCCAAGGCAAGAATATTGGAGTGGGTTGCCATTATCTTCTCCAGGGAATCTTCCCGACCCAGGGATCAAACCTGCGTCTCCTGCTTGGCAGGCATTCTTTATCACTGAGCCACTTGGGTACAGGATGATGAAAACTCCAGATCCCAGTTGTCCTTATTTTTGAAAAGAAAAATGCAGATAACAGAGAAAAAAATTTAAGAAAATGAAGTTTCCTTTATGACTTAAGAATCTATATTCTTAACCATTACTGTACTCTGGCTTTATTGCAGTAAAATGCTCAACATTCACATTTTCCTGTCTTCCCAGTCCAACTATCAGCTTTGAGAAATGGTTTTAATGGTGTTTGATAATCTGCTTTAAGAGTGCTATACACACCTCCCCTATGTCATAATCCTGCTATCTTGAAACAAAATGGCAGCTAATGTAGGTTTCCTAGTGATCACTGTTTCTGAAGTTTTTATAGAACTTAAACTTTGGGTGAGAAATCAGGTCATATGATTTATGCTGATTGAGCTTTTCAATTCTTAAAACCACAACTAATTAGGAAAGGGAAAAGGCATAAGATAAAAGAAATTTGTCCAGCTAACAAAGTAAGTTAATCCAAATATGAAATTTAAATTCATAGCCCCTGCTTAGAGTATCTAATATTCACATTTTAAAGAATTTGTTTTTTGGAAACCTTTATAAAGCTCTCCACTGTTACAATGTATTGCCATCTGGAGTTTAGCATTTATAAAATGTGCAGTTAAAGGATGCCAAGATATGCCTCATGCAGACCAGATGGTACAATAACAGCTCTGTCTGTTTTTCTGGCAAGAAAAAAAAAAAAAAATAGGGCTTTGAATGTCTTGAAACTTATGTGAATAAATTAAACCCCATCAATACTTCAGGGACATTGTAGTTTCAATACTCCATTTATTCACCTAAATATTTTCATAAATGCTTTCATTTGAAGAAGAAAAAGCAAAAGGGAAGACAATGGTTCTTTTGATTGCTTCATGTTTGTGTTTAACAATGTTTCAAAGGAAAACACCACCAATGATCTTCAGTGTGGGAAAGAAAGTTTCTCTGTACTTTGAGTTACCTTTGAGTTTAAATGAAAAGCAGGGTTGTTGAAATCTCTTTTTAATAGAAAAAGTTCACATCAAATAGGTTGAACAGTTTTAGTACTGTGATGAGAAAAATTACACATGTAAGTGACATTTCTTAATAATCCATATGAAAATGTCTCTACTGCAACAGATATATTTATCATACACCCATTCAGCACATATAGTTGTGTGTTAACGATGCCTGGTTCTGCCCTTGCCTGATTCATCTAAGTTTTCTGGCTAAAAACAGGGCTTTTGTAATCCCCTTTATTTTCATTTACTTTCTATTATTGCTTTTATTTTCAATAGAATTTATAATCATATACTCATAAGATGAAGTAATCTTGTTAAAAGTAAATTTTCTGCTTGGATCTTTTCATCTTCCTTACTACATAAAAATTGTGCTTCCCTACCAGACAAGGGAATTTCCTCTGTAATTAGATGTGAATAGCTTTGAAGAGCAAACAATGTATGCTTTTGAAAGCCAGATCCCTTGCGGTTAGGGGGCAATCTCATTAATAAAAACATGGGTTGCACAAGCTGTTGAATTTTTTTCCCAAAGAGCAGTGAATGGTTTTTCAGAACAAAGGAGGAGATTGTTTTCCACTTTGCTGGCATGGTTTTTCTTGCGGTGGACTGGAAGTATTACCTAGCACTAGTCTTTGTCTCTGCTTTTCCTCTCCCTGAGCAAAGGATCATATACAACTCTCTTATGTAGATAGATCAAAGTTCTGAATAAATCCTCCATCCAAAGACTACTTGGCCAGGATTGCCTTCATGGTACATGGGACTCCTGTTCAGACCACTCAGCTATCAGGTAGCTGCTATTAAACAAGAGAGGTCACAAAATTATAAACACAACAATGAAGAGTTGAAAATGGCATTGCTCTGTGGGGAAAAGGAGACCCATTGGTGAGAGGATCTCTGCAAATGCTGTCTCTGGAAGCTCATTAACTCTGTTTTCCTACGAGTCTTTGGCAAAAAGAAGTGGTATCTAGGCAGAAGGGCTCTCAGAATTACATTCTTGGGGAACCTGGTAATAGGTTAAGTTTCTGGAGTTTTAGAAAAACAGAGAAGGAAATAGAGCCTACTCCTCTGAACCTAAGCAGCAACCAGTGACACAGAAGTCACTTGCAGGAAGTTTCACTAAAGTTATACTAATACTGCAGGAGTAAAGGGAGATGTGGGTAGCAGGGTTTGTTGCAACAGGAAGGTTGATGAGAGCCTTAACTAGCTAGTTAGAAGAACAATACAAGGAATGGTCCTCATCACTTAAGTCTAATCCTCAAAATCTCTGTGTGTATGGCAGGTCTTCTCTGACCTTCCTAAAGAATAGCAGCATACTGTTGGAACAGACTCAAACACTTATTTCCATAAGAAAAATATAGTCAAAAGTCACAATTGCCACACAATTATCCAACCCCTTGCAAGGAACTGATGATAGGATCATGAACAATTTCCTCCAACTTTATCCACAAAGAAATAGAGACTCAAATAGATGGAATAACTTGCATTAGACCATAGGACTCCATCTAGCTCCAAGTTCAACTCTTTCTCAACCTCCTCTTTAAAGAACGAGGTAAAGAGGAGTTTCAAATTCAGAAGGATTTATTTCTGCTTTCCCTCTCCCTTCCCACCCAATCTTCTCTAGGAAGTTTTCTTAGGGAAATGCCAAAGGGTGCCAAGGGAAGCCTATATATATAGGTCGTGGACTCAGTGGTAAAGAATATGCTTGCTAAAAAGGAAAACCAAGTTATATCCCTGGGTCAGGAAGATCCCTGGAGAAGGAAATGGCAACCCACACCAGTATTCTTGCCTGAGAAATCCCATGGGAAAAGGGCCTGGCAAGCTATAATCCATGAAGCTGCAAAGAGTTGGACATGACTGAGCAACTAAACAACAACAACAAATATATATATGAGTGTGTGTGTGTGTGTGTGTGTGTATCTCAGTTGTTTTACCATTTCATAGGAAGAGTTTAAGTCCAAGTCATAAGTACTACTGGAGTTGAGAAACTCTTCTTTCTCCTCTTTGTCTTCCATTTTCAGTTCTTATTCCTCTCCTTTATAATTGCTCTGGCTTCCTTTTCCTTTGCTTCTACCCTAATTCTTATTCTTCTCCTTTTCTCATCATTCTTATCATTATTATCACCATCATGATCTTTATCTGTCAGCAGACTCCTTCTATGATTGGCATTTAGCATTCTATTACTGTAGAATAGAATAGAACACAATACTGTATAGTAGAACAGAGTATTCTATTAATCCATTTATCTTTGAGAAGCCCTTTCTCAGGTTACATATGATTTTCTATTTTAGAGTACGTTAATGAATGCAATTGAGTCTAAATTTTAGTGGCTCAGGCAAAAATGATAGAGAAACAATGTTACCTTGTTCTGAAAGGGTCCACAGTCATGTTTAGATATTTCACTTTTTCTAGGATAAAAAAAGATTCCTTTTTTTAAAAAAACAAATAAATATGTTGCCTTCCAGGTTTTGCTTCTACAGCTTCCACTATTCTCATAGAAACAAAAAAAAAAAAAAAAGAAAGAAAGAAAGAAAGAAAGAAACAAATATTGACCTTTAAAGCTAACTATTGTAAAGATTTGCAGATGAAAGCTTTTGCTTTTTCAGAGTGGGTTTTAATTTATCTTAGAATAAAGACTCCACTCTAATACTCTTGCTTGGAAAATCCTATGGATGGAGGAGCCTGGTAGGCTGCAGTCCATGCAGTCGCAAAGAGTCGGACTGAGTGACTTCCCTTTCACTTTTCGCTTTCATGCATTGGAGAAGGAAATGGCAACCCACTCCAATGTTCTTGCTTGGAGAATCCCAGGGGTGGGGGAGCCTGGTGGGCTGCCATCTATGGGGTCACACAGAGTCAAACACGACTGAAGTGATTTAGCAGCAGCAGAATAAAGACTTAAACAAAAATAGATGAGGAATAAACAGTTACAGACTTCAAATATATACCTCCCTCACATCAATACCAACTATTATCCAAGCATATTAGATATTTTGTAACAACGTGGGAAATATTTATTGTGCATTAAAGAGAGAAAAAAATACAATGCAAGATGATGACAATGATGCAAAAGTTATATCATAAAAAATATGTAAACAGTTAATCAGTTGTATAAGGATGATGGGTTCTAATTTTATTGCAATGTCTTCAGAGAATATGATCTACATGAAACCTACTATTTGATGTTTGTTGAGGCCTGCATGGATTCTATGAGGTTCTATTTTATATAACAGAATGTTACAAATATTCTCAGTGTGCTTTTAAAGAACATGCATTTTCTATTGAATACAGTGTTCTATAAGGTTTGTTAGATAAAGCTTTTTAATTGCATTCAATTTTTTTATACCTTTCCTAATCTTGTCTAATTGATATATAATATTAAAGGAGTGTGTTAAAATCTCTTGCTGATAGCAGATTTGTTCTTTCTCTTTAAATTCTATTAATATTTGTTTTATCTATTTTGAGGCTATATTACTTGGCACATACAAGTTTAGAACTATCATATTTTCTTGATAAATTTTTCCTTTCATCACTAGCTCTTTATCCTTGGTAATTGTTTGGCTTAAACTACCGTTTTGTCTGATACAAATATAGCTATACCAATTTGTTGTTAGTATTTTCTTGACATAACTTTTCCTTTTTTGCTTTCACTTTTTTTTTGTTGCAATTTTATATTTTAAGTGTGTCTATTACAAATAAGACATGGCTGAATCTTCTAATTGGTGAATTTGGCCTCTTTACACTTACTTTGATTACAGACATATTTGAACCATGTTTTGGTTTTATATTATGTTCTTTATTTACACTAATTTTTCTGTTCTTTTCCTCCTTTCCATAAGGCAAAAGTTTAAGTTAATGATTTGAGATTTTTCTTCTTTTCTGTTGGTAATATAAGCATTAAAAATTGCAAAGTTCTCCCAGTTCTGTTTTAATTGTGTCCTGTAAATTTTGAAATATTTGTTTTCATTTTCATTAAGTTCAAACTATATCTGATAAAGGATTTTTATCTAGGACATATAAAGAACTCTTATAATTCAATAATAATGACAACCTAATAAAAATATTTTTAATGTAAAATAGCTAATAAGCACTTAAAACATTATCAACATTGTTACTTATTAAGAAAAAAAAATTTAAACAACAGTGGTACCATTTCACATCCACTAAGATAACTTTAAATGAAAAGGCAAATAATAAGGGCTGCAAGGATATGAAAAAGCTTAAAGCTTCTGTTTTGCCAAAAGTTTTACTTTCATTTTAGATTCAAAGGATTTGTTAACAAAAGAAACCACTCATTACACACAAATGAACAATTTGAATTTTGTAGAAGATTATTTGATTTAACTTCAATATACAGTCATTAAAATAAAAGCAATAGAAATAATAGAAAGAACTAACAGCACATACATCACCAAATTGCACAGACCAACATCCAGAATTAAACAGCACTGGGAAGTCCCTCGTAAACAGCAATGTGGAGTCCCAGTTAGGAAATGACCTTGGGCAGGGAATCCACTCCACTGATGAAATTTTAAATTGCATTTTCAGGGGCTCCTGCTTATAATCCCAGGTTGCAAACTGATGATGATATCAGTTTGCACACTAAAATGCAGTTCCTGTTTTACTTTAACCTTTTTTACAGTGCTATTTATCTTGTGAGTCAAAGGGTTTCTTTAGACCCTATGTGGTTGGCCAGACCTCCAGGGGCTCAAGAATTCCAAAAGCCACTTACTTTCTTGTCTAAAGGGCTGCCTGGCTTTCTGTGCTTGCAGGCAGGCATGGATTCTGGGTAGTGTAAAGGCAGGTCAGCAGCAAGGTCAGAAGCCTGCTCTCCTGCTTCTGAAGACTGAATAAGACTTTTTCCATTTCAATTTCCCTAACAGTCTCATACACCAAACCGTTTGACTGTATAGATCTGTGTAGATCACAACAAACTGTGGGAAATTCTTCAAGAGATGGAATTGCCAGACCACCTTACCTGCCTCCTGCGAAATCTGCATGCAGGTCAAGAAGCAATCCAGTTCAGTTCAGTCACTCAGACGTGTCCGACTCTTTGCGACCCCATGAATTGCAGCACGCCAGGCCTCCCTGTCCATCACCAGAATTCACCTGGAATTCACTCAGATTCACATCCATCGAGTCAGCGATGCCATTCAGCCATCTCATCCTCTGTCGTCCCCTTCTCCTCCTGCCCCCAAATCCCTCCCAGCTTCAAAGCCTTTTCCAATGTGTCAACTCTTCACATGAGGTGGCCAAAGTACTGGAGTTTCAGCTTTAGGATCATTCCTTCCAAAGAAATCCCAGGGCTGATCTCCTTCAGAATGGACTGGTTGGATCTCCTTGCAGTCCAAGGGACTCTCAAGAGTCTTCTCCAACACCTGTCCCCTTCTCCTCCTGCCCCCAATCCCTCCCAGCATCAAAGTCTTTTCCAATGAGTCAACTCTTCACATGAGGTGGCCAAAGTACTGGCGTTTCAGCTTTAGGATCATTCCTTCCAAAGAAATCCCAGGGCTGATCTCCTTCAGAATGGACTGGTTGGATCTCCTTGCAGTCCAAGGGACTCTCAAGAGTCTTCTCCAACACCACAGTTCAAAAGCATCAATTCTTCAGTGCTCAGGCTTCTTCACAGTCCAACTCTCACATCCATACATGACCACTGGAAAAACCATAGCCTTGACTAGATAGACCTTCGTCGGCAAAGTAATGTCTCTGTTTTTGAATATGCTGTTTAGGTTGGTCATAACTTTACTTCCAAGGAGTAAGCATCTTTTAATTTCATGGCTGCAGTGATTTTGGAGCCCCCCAAAATAAAGTCTGACACTGTTTCCACTGTTTTCCCATCTATTTCCCATGAAGTGATGGGACTGGATGCTATGATCTTTGTTTTCTGAATGTTGAGCTTTAAGCCATCTTTTCACTCTCCTCTTTCCCTTTCATCAAGAGGCTTTTTAGTTCTTCTTCACTTTCTGCCATAAGAGTGGTGTCATCTGCATATCTGAGGTTATTGGTATTTCTCCCGGCAATAGTTAGAACCAAACATGGAACAACAGACTGCTTTCAAATTGGGAAAGGAGTACGTCAAGGCTGTATATTGTCACCCTGCTTATTTAACTTATATGCAGAGTACATCATGCAAAATGCCAGGCTGGATGAAGCACAAGCTGGGATCAAGATTGCTGGGAGAAATATCAATAACCTCAGATATGCAGATAACACTACCCTTATGGCAGAAAGTGAAGAGGAACTAAAAAGCCTCTTGATGAAAGTGAAAGAGGAGAGTGAAAAAGCTGTCTTAAAACTCAACATTCAAAAAACAAAGATCATGGCATCCGGTTCCATCACTTCATGACAAATAGATGGGGAAACAATGAAAACAGTGACACATTTTATTTTCTTGGGCTCCAAAATCACTGTAATGGTGACTGCAGCCATGAAATTAAAAGATACCTGCTCCTTGGAAGAAAAGCTATGACCAACCTCAATAGCATATTAAAAAGCAGACATACTTTGCCGACAAATGTCTATATAGTAAAAGCTATGGTTTTTCCACTAGTCATGTATAGATATGAGAGTCGGACCATAAAGAAAGCTGAGCACCAAAGAATTGGTGCTTTTGAACTGTGGTGTTGGAGAAGACTCTTGAGAGTCTCTTGGACTGCAAGGTGATGGTCAGAGAAGGTAAGCAAATCACTTCCCCTCACTCTCTCACAAGGTAAGTGAAAGGAAGTGCCCAAGACAGCCATTTGTAGAGATTTGGGCATACCTATAAGAAGGGGTAATGATATTCTTTTTTTGTAGTAGAATGTCTGTTTATATAGAAGACTTAATAATCTGTCCTGTACCTGTCTGAGCAGGCAAGAAGTAGGGGATGTGGTAGTGCTGAGAAATAGGGTGTTAGATGCCTACCTTCTCTGACCATACAATTCTAAGCTGTACTTGAGAATAAACCAATTTATTGTAAGGATCAATCGATATAATAAAGGTAAAAATGTTTGGCAGACTGTATATCTTTATATGAAATAAGTTGTTTTTAAAAATCACATCCCAAGTGAAGCAGCTTGAATTTCATGGTAGTCTTAAATATAGTCTAAATTTTAAATAAATCATCAATTAAAAAATATTTAATCAACCAGCTTTGGGCTGAGCCATCTTGATAGAGATAAAACACCATTTTCACCTCAAAGAGTCCTTAATCTGATTGGAAAATACTAACATAAAACCAATAATAAAACTATACAATAATGACAGAAAAAAAAAAAAAGGAAATCAATCCTGAATATTCATTGGAAGGACTGATGCTGAAGCTGTAGCTCTAATACTTTGGCTCCCTGATGTAAAGAACTGACTTATTTGAACAGACCCTGATGCTGGGAAAGATTGAAGGCAGGAGGAGAAGGGGACGATGGAGGATGAGATGGTTGAATGGCATCACTGACTTCATGCACAAGAGTTTGAGCAAGCTCCAGGAGTTGGTGATGGACAGGGAAGCCTGATGTGCTGCAGTCCATGGGGTCACAAACAGTTAGACATGACTGAGCGACTAAACTGAACAGTTTCATACATTGCTGATGGAAATGAAAATTTATACAGTCACTTTGGAAAACAGTTTGTCAATTTCTTAAAAAGTTAAGTATAAATTGCCATATAATTGAGCAATTCCATTTGATGATTTATACCTTAGATATGTGAAAGTGTATGTCCACACAAAAACTTGTACAGTCATGGTAGCAGTATTCATAAAAATAAAACGTGGAAACAATTCAAATGTCTATCAACTGTTGAAAGAATAAAGAAAATTTGGTGTATTAGTATAGCAGAATACTATTCAGAAATAAAAGGGAAGGAAATAATGTTACATGCTATAAAATGTATGCACCTCAAAAATTTATGTGAAACTACAAAAGGCTATATATTGTATGATTCCATTTACATGAAATACCTACAAATAGCAAATCTGTAAGACAGAAAACAGATTTGTGGTTTCCTGAGGCTGGGAGTGAGAAAGAGGAGTGATGACACATTAGCATGAGGGATATTTGAGGGGTTACAGATATGCTATAAAACTGGTTTATGGTTGTCACCAGACAGAAGTTGGGTCTGTTCACTGTGTGGCAAAGCGGATCCGCTGACCCTAGGTTGTGGCAAAGGAAAATGCAGCATTTATTGCAGGGTGCCAAGCAAAACTTTTACTTGAAAGACCCAAATTCACCAGTGGCTTTCAGGGAAAGGTTTTTAAAGACAGTGTAAAGAAAAAGGTCACAGGGTGTGTGACCAGCTCATCCACAGTTCTTCCTTGGTTATTGGTGAAGTAACAGGGTGATATTTTGAAAATCTCAGTCATCAACCTTCTGGTTCCAACTGGTTTGGAGTCTATGTGCTGATGGCCAGCATGCAGTTAACTTTTTCCACCTGGTGAGGAGTTTAGTGTCTGCAAAATAGCTCAAGCGTGTTGTTTAGGATATTATCTATAAGCATTAAGGAGGAACTAAATGCCCTTGACTTTGTTTTATGGCTAAATAATTATTATTTTGTTTTGCTTGCCTTTTTCTTTGTTTCTACCTTTTCTCACTTCTCTGATTAAAGTTTGCTCTTTAGAACTTGGAAATGGCCTAGAAGGCTACAGCTTTTCTACAAACAAGAGGTAGTTGACTGGTAAGGAGAGGGTCTGTCTCTGGGAAGTTCCTACAGGGGCCTGCTTGGTTTCATGGTGACAATTACACAACTCTAAATTTAGTAACAATTATTGAATTTTGCATTTAAAATGGATGAATTTCATAATGTGTAAATCATACCTCAATACAACACTTTAGAAAAATGGACTGCTCCAATGAGCTAGCCTAGTTCTGAGTTGTTTTGAAATTATTTTCTTCATTCCGTGCCTAGATGACCAATATTAGATTCAAAACTTAAGAGACAAGAAAAATGTGTCTCTTTTAAGACATTCAAGATGAACACAGCAGTCCTCAATTTTCAATATCAGGCTATTCCAGAGAGAAAAGGTCTAAGTTCAGTGCTGTGAATCTTTCTGGCTGCTTTCCATGGAGGGAGGCTAGAGTGAGCTTTGCCCTGGGCTGACACTGTTTCTTGTCACTGATTAACCAGCTTTGTAGGAAGGCTGCTTCACTGACATCCTGTTCCGCCTGGAGAGTGATATTTGGCAAAGCTTCGGAGAGCAGAAAAATGTCCACTCGCTATCACCAGGCTGCTAGTGATAGCTACCTGGAACTTCTGAAGGAGGCTACCAAGAGAGATCTGAATCTTTGTGATGAAGATGGCATGACTCCCACACTCCTAGCAGCCTACCATGGGAACTTGGAAGCCCTAGAAATAATCTGCAGCAGAGGGTAAGTTCAACCCAATGGTTTTGACTGGAAACTATTTATTGGAGGATTTTGCAGACAGGAGCAAGAGGCAGGGAATTAGTGAAAATACTTTGCTCTCATTCTAGTGTGTAAAAATTGTCTTTTTAGAGGAAACGAGAAAATTTCCCAGCGATAAATTCTCTTTCCACACTGAGAACTGGCACCATGGGGTGGCTAATCCCTTATGAGCCACACACACAGAAATCCTGAACTCTAAGTCACTATTATTTCCCTTGAGGATAAGATATTTGAATTCTGTGGCTTTAAAACTTCTTTCCATGACTTGTAAATGCTTGACTCTTTAAAAAAGATCAGTGATCTACCTGGTTTTAAGACGTCAAGTATAATTGGAACAAATGATGTGGTTTTTTTTTTTTTTTTCATTTGTGCCATTAAAATCTCGTAGCCTTAAAAAGGAATACTCAATCCAAGTACAAGCTGGTGGTTCTTAGATGAAATTTCTGGCTTTATAAGCTATAAAAGGGACCTTCAGCCTATCTTAATTACCACTCTGGCTGTCAAATACATAAGTAAAGTAAGTAAAGTCATTTAGTCGTGTCCGACTCTTTGTGACCCCATGGACTTGCAGCCCACCAGGCTCCTCAGTCCATGGGATTCTCCAGGCAAGAATACTGGAGTGGTTGCCATTTCCTTCTCCAGGGGATCTTCCCGACTCAGGGATTGAACCTGGGTCTCCCGCATTGGAGGCAGACGCTTTAACCTTTGAGCCACCAGGGAAGCCCTATCAAATACATACATGTACATATACTCTCCCTTCAAGTTCTAAAGCAGAAATTAGCTAGCTCCTGTCTTCTACTTGTTGCTGGAAGGGCTAGTCACCATTGACAACTATAACTCCAAGAAGACTAAAGAAAGTAAAAAAGAAAATGTGAGTAAAGTAAGCAAGTGAATTTATATGTATTAATATATAACATATGTATTTATTAATACCTATATCTGCTCTGTGTCAGCCATTTTGCTAGATCAACAAGAGAAATATGATTCTTCCCACCTTCAGATGGTGATCAGATTTGAGAGAGGAAATGTTATGAATGTGTTATAAAGGGGTAAAGAAAGAACACTAAATAAAGAAGACAGGTATCCCAATCTAGGTAGAGAGGGAACGTTTTCTTGAGCATCTAAACTGGAGTTTGAACGATAAGGAGTTGGCCAGATGAAGGTGGAAGGAAGTGTTTCTCCTGAGGAAGAACCCTGTATTCTAGGCCCTGAAGAGGTCAAGTGTGGCTGGATGTGGCTTGAGCGGGGAGAGGCCAAGTTGTAAGCTAGGAGACCAGACACAAGGGTCTTGTAGACTCTTTTAAGGAATTGAAATTTTCCCTAAGGATACGGAAAGGCACTGTGGTGGGTTTGTGCCGGGGAGCCACCTGGTAGCTTTTTGTTTACAAATTTTTCCTCAGGCAGTTGTATAGCAGTTAAAGAAAATGTTCAGGGACTGTTTTGATGGTTGAGATGAGGGGCGAACTGGATTAGAAAAGTGGCAGTGGGAACAGAGAGATGTGGATGGATGGCAATTTGGACGTAGAATTGGTTATAATTGACTTCTACCAATTATAGAAGAAAGAGGAGGGTAGAAGAAAGAGGAGGATCAAGTTTGAGCTTTGACAGGATGTTGGATGTTGGTATCCTTTATTGAAGTGAGAGAACTTTAAGGAGTTAACCAAAGGTGGAGAGAGTTCCTGAGTTGAAGACTATAAATGAGGAAGTGAGTGGAGTTGCTGTACTTCATTCCTTTTAACTTCCGTTTTCCACTTTTTCTAGACATCACCCTCAACCCCGACCCTTTTAGCTAAACTCTTCCAGATTGTAACACTGTATCGTCTTTCCTCTTCTCCCAAACTCTTCACCTATTCAAAGTATATCACCTCTCAGGAAGTATAAGATGTCAGGTACAATTTCACAACCAGTGCTGAAAACCCTTTCCCATTTTAAGGTCCAATTTAAATGAGAAGGCCTAGATGTTCTCCTATGCTCTCTCTCTCTCTTCATAAGCCTGAAACATTTTCTTATACAAATTGTACTATGGTCTCTACTTATGACAAAATTAACATAAACTTAAGCCCCCCAAATTAAACTATATATATGCACACAGATTATAAAGAATAAAATATCCTGTTATGTCATATATATAGTGTGTATAAAACATATACAGAACCCACAAATATATGCACACATATATTAAAATATGTATATTATATATAAATAATTATGCATGCCTATTTGTACATATATATGAAATAGTATACTAAGTAAACACTTTTTGTGTGATATGCAGTTTTGTTTTGTTTTTTATGACTCAATATATCATAAACATTTTTTCCATGTCAGCATATATTCTTTTACAGTTTAATTTTCGGGAACTTCTTAGTATTCTAGTTAATGAATATAGTATATAAATATATTTCTTAGTCAATCTCTCTTTTGGACAATTAACTTGTTTCCCATGGCTTAAATAGTGCTGTGATAATTATCCTTGTATATAAATCTTTGCTCCTGTTTTCTTGAGAACAAATTCTTCAAAGTGAAATTTCTGGATCAGTTGGCACGTATACCATTTAAAGACTTTTTTGGTGTCTATTGACAAATTGCTCTTCAGAAAATGAGCACTTATTTCTGTTAATAGTGTAGGTTCAAAATGATATATCAATGCACAATATATTAATGTTCTTGGTTACTGGCAGGGTTGAAAATTTTTTTATATTTTGAAGTCATTGTATTTCCACTTTTGTGAGCTAAGTATTTATAACCTTGTCCTACTTATATATTGGAGTCTTCAACGTTTCTCACTGATTTTTTTTAAAGTTAGAATATCAGCCTTTGTCACTGTATTTCCAAATATTTTCACTAATCATAATTCATATTTTTGACATCAGATATTTAATAACAGTGAAAATATAAATTTAAATATATATATTTATGTACTGAAGTCTATCAATTTTACTATGTAATTCCAACTTTGAGGTCATGCCTAAATATTGACAGATATTTTCTTTAGTACTTTAGGTTTTTTTTATTTTAAATAACTCATATTTAATTTCTTTGATTTAAGATTTGAGAGTGTGATCTAACTATGTCTTCTCCAAATGGCTAGTCATTTGTCCCTAAGCATTTTGTTATATAATCCACTCTTTATGTATTTATATGGCATGGTGATTTCTCTCAATATAATGTCAAAATCCAGTCCATTGTTTGGTATTTATTAAAAACTGATTATGAGCATCAACATCCTAACCCTGGTTAGTCCTTCCTTCTCAATTCTTGTCTTCTGGATCAGTACTAATACATCCCAGATTTTTTTCCTTCTCTCCAGAAGCATTTAATATCTGTTAAGTTGGCCTGGTATAAACTTATAAAAATGTCTAATAAGGGTTTTCACAGGTCACCACCCATTTTGATCATTGCACATATGTGCTATTCGCTCAGTTGTGTCTGACTTTTTTCGATCCCATAGGCTGTAACCCACCAGGCTCCTGTGTCCATAGAATTCTCCAGGCAAGAATACTGGAGTGAGGTGCCATTTCCTTCTCCAGGGGATCTTCCCAACTAAGGGATCAAAACTGGGTCTCCTGCATTGCAGGCAGATTTTGATCATAGCCAATCTTTAAGCACTTGTGTGAGAACAAAATGTCCATTACATTTAAAGGGGCTAAAAAGTAAAACCAATCAAAAATTGAATTTATATGTTAATCGTTATTGAGGCCTACTGCAGTCTGATGATTTTAGTGTCTTTCTGTCATTATCTGACTGAATTATGGATCATGTGGCAAGAAATAATATCCAAACTCTGGCTTTGTTAAAAAGTGTTTTTCTTCCCTTTTTTACTTTTAAAGATGGAAAGCAATAATTACATGTTTTACATTGGGAAGATGGCCTCAGTTATACAGAATTTAATTTTCCTTTTAAAACATGCATGGGTTTTTTAAAGTATTTTTGTTTCATTTTCTAAAATGAAAATAATTTTTTTCCTGTCTGATTCTCAAAGGAATACAAACTTCTTGTAACATTTCATGTCATATTAGAAAATATACTTAATAAAGCAAAAATCACATGAATTCTCATAGTAATTAACATTTGGGTATATATTCCTTCAGATGTTTCCCTTTAAGAACATAGACTTAAATGTACCTATGTTCAGCCTTTAATAAGGCAATCACATACACACACACAGACACAAAGGCAATCACAGTATACAAACTCTTCTGGATTATATTTATAATTATTTAATAATACAGCATTGACCATCTGCAGTTAAAAGAAGAGATCCATGACATTATTTTCAGTGGCTATATGGTATCCTACTTTATAGTTTCATTACAATTATTTAATCAGTTATTTGTTCGTGACATTTAATTAGAACCCAGTTTTTGTATAAGATGGAATGAGCATCCTTGAAGACCCATCTTTGCACAAGTGTCTGATATTTCCTCAGGATAAATTCCTTAAAGCAGAATTGTTGATTCAAAGGAGCACTATGTTTTACAGTCTTTTGGCACATACTGTGCCAGGAAATTTGAACCACTCTATGCTCCCTCCAGCATTCATTATTTCCTCACACTCCTGCCAAAACTGAGTATTATTATTCTTTTTATTCGTTGCCTATCTGATAGGCAAACAGATGGTGATGTATTACTTTCAATTGCATTTATTTGATTACTAATGAGTCTAAATATTCCTTCTTATGTAGAAAAACATTTTTTGAAAAAGTGATTTTTTTTCTGAGAACAACTCCAGAAAAAATCAAATCAACTTCAAAAGGAGAAATTGAAATGGAACAGATGCTCAGAGTAATTTAATATAAAAAATTGCCTATTTTGCAACAATAATAAAAGTCCAGGTTTAAAAATTATTTCCAAAGTGTATTAATCTACCAAAAAGCAAGGGCAAAATATGATTACTTAAAATCTTTTCATTGAGTTTCTCTTTTGGGAAAAAAATAGATAGAAAAAAATCAAATAAAAATTTTATGAATTTAGACCACAGAAACAATATGACATCAATACTGGATTCAGATCAACAAATGAGGGGGATGAGTTTTTTAATATCTGGGCAGGCGTGTGTAATGGTTCTATCAAAAAATGTGAAGGACACCAGAGATTGAAAGACAGAGTTAAGAAGAACTCCCAAATTGTCAATGGAAAAAATTTTAAGTAGTACATCAATTTGGAAAGTTGTCTGTAAATAGAATTTCTGCAAGTGGAAATAGCTTAAATGTTCCAGGGCAACTCATGAATCAGCTTACTGACAGGTTCATCTTTAAATTTGGAATTTTGTGTTTCTTAAGAGAAGAACAATCTTTAAGGGTCACCTCAGGTTTTCTTCATGTTCTTCCCATTTTTGAAGGATCATTTAAGTTCCCTTGGGTGGGGAAAATTCCACTGTTTTATGATCTGAAGCATGTGGATTTAATCCAACCTCTTTATACTTGTAACATCCTCACCCAAACTCACTCCTCTCAATAATTTCTTTTTTAACTTACTCAATCTAATATCAGGCAAATTTAATCCATATGTTTATATTTGCAGTAATGTCTTAGATGTTTTACAACCTCTCTTTGAAGTCTTTTGAATGTGATGTTTGGTTAAAATAAATGAAAAGTGAAATTCCATCTTTGAGGGTACTGATCTTCCCTAAGATACACAACTATTTTAAGGTTGAAAGAGGTCTCTTTTGATCCAAGACAACTAAGTCAGGCCTACTGACTAGACCCCTTTTGAAAAGGGTTGTGCAACAGAACATGTTATTTAATACTTGCTTTCCTTAGATTCAATTTCATTTTCTTTCCTTCCTCTTTGAACTTATTTCCCTTCCTCTATCTCTGGCCACACTGAGTATATTTCTGGTGTCCCAAATATGTAATGTCACCGATACGCGCATCTGCTTACACGCGCTGTTCCCTCTCCTCAGAAGGAAGTTGCCAACTGTCACCTTATGGCTAGATCTAGCCCACAAGCATGTTTAATTTGGACCTCACTGTGATTTTCTCTTAAATTTAAGCAACGTTTAAAAATCAAAAAGCTTCACCTGAAATTCGGGATTTCTGGTTTTGTTTGGAAAATGGAAGCTCTGGCAATACTGTGTCTGCTTTTATTCAGGATAGCAATTAGCCACAGCTAAACAATGCCTGTTCTTTTAGAAGGAGCTTGAAGTTAACTATGACTTTGTTGAAAAAAAAAAAAAAAAAAAGGTGGCCCCATTAAGTTACTTACATCACATCTTGGCTTCTTTAGGTTGTGTTTAAGACATCTGCTAGGAGATATGGAAGATACCATACAAAGGACAAAACACACAGCTTTTGCCCTCTGAGACATATTATCTAAACAGGGCAGGGTATATTTGACAAATTAAGATTATAAGTGTTGAAAGGCCAGAAGAGTTACTGTAGTGTTGCAGGAGTCTACCAGAATGGGTATGAGAAAAAAATACATGAAATTAAATATTTTGAGTTTAGAGTCAAAGGAAATGATAACAGGTAAAATTTATTGAGTATTCACTATGTACCAAGCACTTTTGTAATGCTTTATGTATGTTGACTTTATTTACATTATAGTTCTATGAGTAGGTAATATTATCCTCAATTTATAGATGAGGACAATGAGTCCTAGAAAAGTTGAACTTGAGGCCTCATTGCAGATAAAAGGTAAAGCTGAGGTGAGTTAACGTGAGACCATATTGTGTTGGAGACCATTAGACATGCAGGCAGGCCTGATCCAAAGTGTACTGCAGTGAACTGGTGGGCGAGTCAACTGACGGCTTGGCTTATTTATCCCTTTGAGAGTTGTTCTTCTTTTTCTGTTTTAAGAGAAAGATTGTGATTGGTGGTAGTGGTGGTGGGGGCCATGAATGTGTAAGTGCTTTGTAACAAACAAGCATGAAGAAACCAAAGTTTGCAATGGAGGAATTATAATACAAATCTGATTCACTAAATTATAGGACACTGGTTGGGTCACCTTAACTAGTGCAGGTCTTAACCTGCAGTGAACTTATCCTGGGGATCTTGTTAAACTTCAGATTCTGATTCAGGAAGTCTGGGATGAGGTCCAAGATTCTGCATTTCCAACAAACTTGAAGGTGATATTACTGCTGCTGGTCTATGGACCAAACTTTAAATAGCAAGGAACAGAAGGACACAGTGCGTTAACATGCCAGTTGCAAGGGCATGGACCTTTTCTCCTGTTTCACCTGCTGCCTACCAGGAATGTTAAGACAGCTTCTCAGACTCTCTCTCCTGCCATCCCATGGGGCTAGCCTGGCCAAAGGTTGCAGAGATCCTGATTTTGGAGTCTGGACTAGGGCAAGGGAAGGTGCCCTTTAGTACCTGTATTATCAGAGTTCTCAACAGTGGCTTGGGGTCAGAGCCATAGTTAACAGTAAGTTATTACTTTTCATTTATGCTTGTTTGTAAATTAAGGCCTCACAGGAGAAGGGCAAGGGATGGTGATTTAGCCTGGGGCAGGATTCTAGTAGACATTCATTCCACAAATCTTCTTTACCTACCATGTACCCTTAATGCTATCTAATATTGCCCCCAATTCTACCTTAAACCATTGTAGTGTTAGTTGCTCAGTCATGTCTGACTCTGCAACCCCATGGACTATAGCCCACCAGGCTCCTCTATCCATGGAATTCTCTGGGCAAGAATACTGGAGTGGGTAGCCGTTCCCTTCTCCAGGGGATCTTCCCAACCCAAGGGTCAAACCAGGGTCTCCTGCATTATAGGCAGATTCTTTTACATCTGAGCCATTAGGGAAGCCCAAACCATTTGTTATTACGTGAAAGTAAGTGAGGAATCAATAGACCCTTTGTACAAATATTAGTTGTATTAGACACTGCTTCCTGCCCAACATCCATTCCTCTTTTCTTTCTTGCTGTTGGAAAACCAGTTTTGTTGTTATTTATTTCCTTACCTATGACTCAGAAGAGGGTAACAGTTGTGTGCTGGAACTGTAACTGAGCAAGTGAGTTTGTTGCCCACTGTGCAATGGAAAGACCAATGGAAAGACCAAGGTCTTTGCAGAGAGAAAAGGCTTTATTGAAGGGTGGAAAACAAGGAGACAAGAGGCACTGCTTTAGATTCATCTCCTTGATTGGCTTTTGAATGGGGTATTTACTGTGGAAGTAAGGAAAAAGAGGGGGAAGCTGCTTAGAAACATATGATGGAAAGTAAGTGTAAGTTTCAGTGTAAATTTCAAGAGTGAAGGCTGGATAGTCCTTCATGCCCCTTCATGGGTTACATGTGCAGTTTTAGAGGTGAAAGGGTCCAATATGTAATATGTAATGGATTTTCAATCTGTGATATCCAGAGTGTACTATCAGTCATTCGAATCCCTCAGGGCGTCTGTGTGAAGCTCATGCTCAGTTGGAGGGGCTTTCTGCAAGTTGTTTCCACATCTGTTGTTTCCCTGGTACTCTGTGAAACAGGTTTGGTGTTCTTGATGCTATCATTTTTGTTTCTTGTTTCTACCTTATGAACCTTGATCCTTTAAGGTACAGGATATGGTTTCAGAACCAGCTCTATCTAACATGCTCAGGAGAGATGATTGCTAAGGTTTTAGGAAGTCTGAATCAGATAACAATTCATTATTAAAAATAAAATTATATAAAAATTTAATAAACATTAAAAAGGTAATACTAAAAACTTATTCCTTTCTAATTATTTTACCACATTTTACTATTATCTTTGCTTTTAAGATTGCACACATCTATTAAATATCTATGTGGTAGGAATAATTTATAATCAATTGCTACTATGCCTCTCTTCCCAATTTTGTGTCCAGTAATGTCATATTAGTGCTTAAAATGGTTGTGGTGGTGTATTTACACCACAGAGATTGGCACATGCTATATAAATCAGTGTTTGATTCTTTTCCCTTAATGAAATGGTTGTTAACATTTACCAGCATTGCATGGGGTAATCCTATCTAGGGGAAACATCTAATTGATCTTAGATAAAGAAGGTAGCTCTTTTTTTCTTTCTCCTAGGTATGTGATCTGATTCTGGCTAAAAAGACATGAAAGTTACTCATTTCTGGAGTTTCATAGAAAGCTTTTTTGCTTCTAAAAATGAGATACAGGGTAGATATGGATTGTTTCTGGCCACGTGATGCCTAAATGTGACATACCTGGGCTTTTGAAGTTACCTTGTAACAATGTCAAGGCAAGATTAACTTGCATTTTGTTCTTTATTTTAATTTTTTATTTCTTAGACCTCATCTGCAGAGAGAAAATTAGCATGTATTGTTTCTATTTTCTCTTCTAGAGGGGATCCTAATAGATGTGACATCTGGGGAAATACTCCTTTACATTATGCAGCCTCCAACGGTCATGCCCATTGCGTCTCATTCCTGATCAACTTTGGTGCCAACATCTTTGCTCTGGACAATGACTTACAGTCTCCACTGGATGCTGCTGCCAGCAGAGAGCAGAATGAATGTGTCGCTCTTCTGGATAAGGCTGCCACTGCCCAGAACATCATGAACCCCAAGAAAGTCACCAGGCAGAAGGAGCAGGCTCAGAAGAATGTCAAGAAGCAGATCAAAGAGTGTGAGAGGCTCCAGGAGAAGCACCAAAATAAGATGGCCCGCACATACAACAAGGAGGAATCTGGGACTATTTCTTCTTCCAAGGGAACTTTCTCTAGGTCACTCCTTTCAAATGCTTCTGCTTCTAACACATTTGGGTCACTGTCTAAGGGCATCAAAGATACTCTCAAGCTTAAGTTCAAGAAGAACAAAGATACAGCAGAGCAGTTAGGGAATGAGAGCAGAAGCGGACAGAAGAATGTGATGGAAGTGTTCAGAGAGGATGAGGAAGATGAATTCTCAGGGACTTCATAGAGAAGCTCCAGTTCTCGGCAAAGGGGGACAGCTGTATGCAACACGAATCCATTCTCAATCGTCCAGGTCTAGGAAATGTTGTTTTTGGAAGGAATAGAATATTCAGCCCTGAAGACATCTCAGACAGCAGGAGGGAGCTGGGGTTTACAATGCCCAGTGAATTGTTTCAGAGACAAGGAGAAGCTGAGGCTGATGAAGAGGGAGAGGAAAACAAGCATGAAGATGATCTGCCTTGGGATGAGGATGAAGTGGAATGGGAGGAAGATGTGGTTGATGCTACTCCCCTAGAAGTGTTCTTGCAGTCCCACTACTTGGAAGAATTTCTTCCTATTTTCATGAGAGAGCAGATTGATCTGGAAGCTCTGCTGCTTTGCTCTGATGAGGACCTTCAGAGCATACAAATTCAGCTGGGTCCCAGGAAGAAAGTTCTTAATGCCATAAATAGGAGGAAGCAGGTGCTACAACAGCCTGGGCAGTTGGTTGACACCAACCTCTGATGGAGTGTTGGGTCAATGGGGTGAGTCTGTAGAGGTGGGGGTGATGCTATGGCCCACTGGAGATCTTCCAGCCAATACCTACTCTATACCTAATACCAGACTACTGGATTTCTAGGGTTTTTGGAGGTGTCCACCTAAGAGAGAAGCCCAAATTCTATTCTGAGAAATACTTTGTCCCTAAATTCATATAAACCACTCAAGAAGGTAAGAAATGGGAATAAAGAAATGACATTTCTCTTCAATTATCTCTTTGATATTTTTGAATATAGAAAGGATTAAATGGATGACAGAGAATAGAAAAGACTTTATTTCCTAACTCTGAACTTAAAATTATAGTCTCCTATCATACTAGCTGCTGCCTAATTTCTGATCCTTAGCTCCATGACTTTACCTGTTAATGGAAAACTAAAATTCCTCCATCGGCCTGTGGCTTGATGCCAAACTTGAATGTGTCTCACCCTAATCAGTAGATGTTTACATGTTTACAAGTAATAGAAATGGGTCTGTAACATTCTACTTGGGAACAGAGAGAATGTCAGGTAGAGAGAGAGATGAAATAGAATGTACGGTACCTGTATGGACTAAATTTTGTCCTTCCAAAATTTATATGCTTAATTTCTGATCTTGATTCTAGGGATTCTAACTCCAGTCATCCTGTGAAGAGGTAGACACGCTGGCGATGTGCTTGCGTCGCCATGTGAAGAGAAAGAATAGGCCATGTGAAGATAAAGCAAGAAGGCAGTTATCTGAAAGCCACAAAAGGAAGCCTCAGGAGAAACCAAACTTTTTAACTCTTTTATCTTGGACTTCCAGCCTCCAGAGCTATAAGACAATAAAGTTCTGTTGTTTAAGCCACCCAGTCTGTGATATTTTGTTACAGCAGTCCTAGCAGAGTAAGATCATTAAGACAAGAGAGACAGGGAGGGGAAATAAAAATACAGAAAAGAAGATTAGATTATTTTTAGGTGATTAGATGATTTTTAGATGGTTAGATTATTTTTTCCTAAGCCTAAGTGCCTCCTGAAACTTGAAAAAGGGAAAAGAAATCTAGATTCTTTGTTGGGGAAATTCAATTGTAAAAGTTGAATTTTTGTATGGTTATAATATACATATCTTATTTACTGTTGTCTATCACCATTTCTGCACATCTGAATACATGTAGGTTCTATATAAACTGTCAACACTAACACTTCTGCTGTTACTTGAATGGTAATCTCAAATTCAAGATGAAACTCTACTTGAATCGTTAAGCTTCACTGGATTTTTATAGCCAGACATGCATTAAATGGAAATTACCCCTGATTATGTGTATGACATAGAAATAGCTTCATCCTGCTTCCTTATTCACAGCTGTTTGCGTTACTTCAAGAGGAATCATGGAGGATACAAATGCTTGAATTTGGTGAATAACTGGCACATTCTTCAATCAATGGACTGAAAGTTGTCCATCACTGAATAAATATGTTACACTACAGGATTACTATGTTTACAAATATCACATTGCATTGTTCTGGAATAAACTGCAATTGTACATGAATAATGTACATGAAAGCAATTTTAGAAGGCATTCAAAAAAAGTAGTAGTGTCTGAGTCCTTCTCTATTAGTATTTCATTATTGTAGAGGCCAGGATCCTCTCTCCAAGTAGATGCCAGAATCTACCCAATGAGACACTGTTAGGATATAAGAGAAATATAAACCACTAGGAGAATTCTACTGTTAGCAAAAAGGATGCTTTACAGCAGTGCTTTGTATATCACTGTCAGAGGTTAAAAATAATATAGAAAGCTTGATGATGTATTATAGCAAATGAGAGGTGGCATGGGGGTGGTACAAAGAATTCTGAGCTGGAAACCAGCTTTGGTACTTGGAAGACAGAATAGGAAATAGAAAAGTACTCTCAGGGAAAATGAGAAAAGATAGGCCAGCAAAAATGTTACTGGAATTCAGCATTATAGGATTTAGTCTTGCTTCATGGGATTTGATTGTTTCTAATTGGAATTTTTCCATGTTGCCCTACTGGAGAGGTAACAATTTGCTCAGAAATATGGGAAGAGGATGTTTGCCCAGCAGGACTGGAAGCTTTCACCAGGGAAATTCCATTGGAGTTTACATGAATTCTGTAATGAGAAAAGGGATATGAATTTGAAGAACATGTAGATTTTAAAACCTCACATAAAACTTCAATCAAATTGCTGAATTAAAAAAAAGGAAGGTACAAACATATTCCTTTTATGTAATAACAGTTAATGACATAAAACAGTGAGGCTAGAATGGGTTGTTAGGTATTCCCTCCCCCCCAAATGGTTGCATTATATTTTTATTAAAGTATTCCAGTTTATAGACTCCATAGGTTCATCTACCTTTCTATGAGTAACTCCTGTTCCACTTAAAGGGTAAATTCTATATCGGTGATTATTGCAAAATTGGTTTAAAGTGTAAGAACCAAACAGAATTACTTTGGCTCTTATATATGAGGGCTTCGCTGGTGGCTCAGACAGTAAAGAATCTGCCTGCAATGCAGGAAACCTGAGTTCAATCCTTGTGCTGGGAAGATTTCTGGAGAAGGGAATGGCAACCTACTCCAATATTCTTGCCTAGGAAATCCCATGGACAGAGGAGCCTGGTGGGCCACTGACCATGGGGTTGCAAAGAGTTGGACATGACTTAGTTACTAAACAAAACCAACAACTTAACATATGACGGTACAAAGGAGGCAAATTAAAGAGTTCTAGCTTCTGGGAATTCTCCTCTGCCCACTTCCCTAGCAGAGAAGCTAGGTTCTGCTCTACTACAATGTAAAGTCCTCTAGGACAGGAAATTTTCTCTGTTTTATATTCACTGATATTCACCAAGTGCCGCTGAGTCACACAGCAGATAATGAACATTGCTAAACAACTGGATGTGATGCCTAGGCTGGAGGCAGGATGCAGATTACTCTGGTCTGTTCATTCCTAGGATTCGTGTCGACCTCAGTAGTTCACAAAGCAAGCATTTGAGGTGGATGGGCAATGTGAAATGGAAAACAATAACCTTGAAAGGCAAAAAACTTCTTATTGCACAAGCTATTCTAGATCCATTTCCTGCCCTAGCTCTAAATAGCTGGAGAGAGTTATCTGTGCTCTTTGGGGTGAGGACTATTTCTTTTCTGTTAGCAGTCTAGCACGAATTATTGTAGGGACTCTTAAAAATGAAAGAAGAAATCTATGAATGAATTAAGGTGCTTTTGGTAATCTCGTTATCACATACCCTCTTTACATATTCCTTAGAGTCGTGACCATTAAGATCCCCCCCAAAACTCCATAGTCACTTGAGGTATGCAGAGTAGATCATGTGGGTATTTTGTTTTAGTGCAAAGGCTAGACAACCTGGCTGACATGCCAAACGTTTGGCTAAGCTACATAGAGCATGAAGAGGACCTGCCAGGAGGGATTTGGGTAAGAAAACAAAGCAAAATAATATGCTTTTCCTTCTGCTGACTTAGCACCAGCCTAGGCAAGCCTTGGAGAGGGAGAATTTGAATGGGTCTTTGGCAGACATGGACAACACAGCTCTGTTAGTGATTCAGGAGACCTGAGAAACACCCTTGCACCTCAGCTTCCCCATCTGTAAGCTGAAGAGGCTGGACTAGATGATTCTTAACAGCCTTTTCAGCGCTGACACTGCAGTGGATATCTATAAATTTTTGCCTACCCAGTATACAGCCTTCCCTCGTTTTGGTAAGAGACTCCTTTCCTTTTGTTCGCTTATGTGGTCAGATGGGCTGACTGCACTGCTGAATTCAAGGTAGGGGCATGTGACCCAGGCCTGGATAATAGGGGAAACAGATCTGACCTGGCCAGAGTATTTCATTTCCTTTAGCCACTATGTTATGTATATGGGCATAGGCCCTAGATGGTCCAGTGTGTCTCCATTCTGAGACTTTCAACTGTTAAGGAAGAGAATGTCTATTTCTGCTAGGATTGCTGAAGAGGACAGGCTATGATTCAAGAGCTGTTGGTACCTATCCTGCTACTATCAGGGGAGAACTTACTTGATAATGGAGCCAACACTGAAGAAAATAGAGCTAAGGAACAGAGGAGCAAGACTGGGTCCTGATCCTGATAACAGTTGGAACCCTTGGATACAGCTATAGCTGAAATCAGTTACCTGTATACTTCTTAATTACAAGAACCAATAAATTCTATCCCTCACTCATTCATTCAATTTAAGGTAGTTTGGGTTGTGTTCTCTATTGATTGTGACCAAAGGAGTTCTGAGCAATAGAGAAAGCTCTGTGTTCCTTGAAATTTCAATAATAAGAAGCCAGAAGCAAAAGACTACATGATATATGATTCCATGCATACAAAAGTTCAGAAAAGGCAAATCCATAAAAACAGAAAGTAGATTAGTAGATTGCTAGAAGCTGAGATGAATGGGAAGTGACTGCTAATGGGTACTGGGTTTCTTTTTGGAGTGATGAAAATGTTCTGAAATTAGACAGTGGTGATGGTTGCATGACTCTGTGAATATACTAATAACACTGAATATCCACCACTTCAAAATGTGGACTTATGGTAGGTAAATTGTAACTCAATTAATAAAATAGAAAAAAAATTAACTCAGCCATTGGAGAGCCTTCAGGGAGTGAACATGATGAGCACTTGATCCCTTCACTTTCCTTGCTGTGAAGGATAGAAGTTACCAAAACAAGAACCGCAGAGTTGGAAAAAGCTTTATTTCAGGGAATTACAAAAGGTAGTGAAATACAGGGTGAAGGGAGCGCTGGTATAATCTGGCATGAAACAGAACAACCACTTAACTTTGTTTTCTAACTACAAACACAAAAGAGGATCTCATTGTTTAAGGTAAGACACAGTATGCATAAAACTACAGATCACTGGGCTAGAACCCTTCTTTTAATCTAGAGATTATGAAAAGATTGTGAGACAACTAGTGTTAACACCCCTTGAGCTGTAGCATTCACTTGACACAAAGTTCCTTCATTTTATTTACCGGATGACCACGAATCATACACTAGTTTGGCTGCAACCATGTCTTCCACCGCCATTCCTGGAATGGACAGAAATTTGGTTTAACTTTTGTCAGAACAACTTTTCCCCAAACAGGCCAGGTCCCAGAACCAGCAGTTCCCTAATACAGTGTCCATCAGGGTAACAAGGACTAACCACCCAGAGGTGAGTTCAGGCTTGAAGAGTCTGTGAAGGGTAAAACAAGGCTCACCAAAGTTCAGGGGGTCAGAAAACTTTCTGTAAAGAGCCAGATAAAATATTTAAGACTTTGCATGGCAGTTACTTGCAGTTACTCACCTCTGCTGTAGTACAAGTACGGCTTTAGACATCAGGTAAACAGATGAGCTTGACTGTGCTCCACGAAAACTTTCTTTATGGACACTTTAGTTTGAATTCCTTATAATTTTTATGTGTCATGAAATATTCCTTTCCCCCCCAATCATTTGAAAATGTAGAAACCATTTCATTGTGGGCTGTACGAAAACAGATGGTAGGTTGGGTTTGGCCCATGCTCTGTAGTTTGTTGGACCTTTGGTCTAGTCCAAACCCTAAGTCCTTCAGCAATTCCCCCTTTATCTTATAGTTTTGGGCAAATATCCTTAACCTTGAATGGAATATGTTCTTAAAGGCCAGGGGCTGGCTTTTATTTTTGTAACTGCCACTGTACACAGTATGGAGCTTGATACATTGTAGGTATTTAATATGCATCTGTTAGATGAAGGGATGTGCCAGTAAACCAACCCCCCAAAGTGAGAAAGTAAAAATCGCTCAGGAGTGTAGATCAGGTTTCCAGTGCTGTGTCTCCTGAAGGGGGCCAGCTGACCTCTGATCTGCTAAGGAACAATGAAACTCTTTCAGACTCCACTAGATCAGTGTGATGTCTCTGAACCAGGCTCTAGATAAAGCTTATACTGTGTTTGCCTGTCTTTCTATGCATGAAAAATTAAAAATATATTTAACAGATGGTAAGGCATAGATACAATTTGACTGGCATGGGTGCTGGGTGGGCAGAGTTCTCTTAATACTCTGCCAAGTGTTAACACTTTGGTTGCTTGATCATTAAAACATATGTAAGGTCTGGCAAGGTTGAGGGGCTCAGGCAGCAACTGTTTACCAACCATTTTGAGAGTACTTCAATATTTTAGATGTAGGAGCTGAATATTAGCTCTGTTATCATATGTGTCCATTTCCTTAAAATGGGAGAGCTGGGCTGAGAGGCAAACCAGCCAAAGAAGGGAGCCCCTTCTTTGATGGGCTTCTGCTATGCTAACTCAAGGTGGTAATGATGCTCCCCATTGAAGACCTTGTTAAATCAGCAAGCAGAAAGTTAGGGAAGGAGGGGGGGAAAAAAGGTCAGGCTGTACTTCCTGTCTGGGTTGCCCTCAGGTTGGGTCTCCCTGTTATTTCTCTTAAGTTCTCTGTTTTTAAACACCTTTTTCAAGGAGAAGGAAATGGCAGCCCACTCCAGTATTCTTGCCTGGAGAATCCCATGGACAGAGGAGCCTGGCAGGCTACAGTCCATGGGGTCACAAGAGTCGGACACGACTTAGTGACTAAACCACCACCACCACCACCAAACACCTTTTTCTCTTGCCCCTCCACCTTTGAAGGATATCTTCCTCTGAGTTTCATTTGATCAAAGTCTAAATGTTTTCATGCTGACGCTTGTTATGGGCAAATCATTTTATAAACACATCTCACTTAATTCTCACAAAAACTCTAGGTAACAGGTGGTGAGAAAACTGTGACTCAAAGAGGTCAGATCACTTGCCCAAGGATGTTTGTCTAAGGAATAGTATAGAGGGGAATCCAACCCAGGACTGCCCAGTTCCAGAGTTCACGGGCTTCACCACTATGCCAAGATGTAAATAATTGACCTAAGTGATAGGCGGCACAATGATTCCGTTACGGAGCCTGCTGACTCATTCCTCTTCCCACCAGTGGGTAAACCTACCTTGTGTTCTGGTTAAGTTTGTGCCCTGGCAGCAATGACTCTTACCCAGAGACTTGAACACGGTAGTTTTCTCACAGTGGGCTGGTTTCACTCCCTTCACCACTTCTCCCAGCTCAGCGAAGATCTCAGCCTGTCGAATGAACACACACTGACCCAGCTCATGGAGATGACATGGCTCAGGACCAGCTTCTGAAGCCGGGACAGGGTGACCCTGACCTAGATAAGGGATAACTTGATCAAATGACCTTCTGTAAACTGAATCATGTCAGGGAGGATGCCTCTCCTTTAAATCTTTTTTTTGGGATGAGATGTGAGCACATCTGCTTTTGTGATACCATGATTGCAGAAATACAAATCTGCAGCCAGGGGAATGTCCTGCAGGACACTATATCAGTAAAGAAACAGTCCTGTTCTTATCTGAACACTCATTTTGGCAGCCCCTTTCTTACTGCTATGCCCTGGTTATGAAAAAGGTCAGAAAGCGGTCAACACTAGTCCTGATTTGTTGGCCATACTGGGAAAGTTTCCAGAGGCTCCTATTTTCTAACTCTATGCTTTACAGGACAGCCCAATCCAATGGAAAAGGCCATCAAGCTGATCTCCTAAGGCAAAGGGAACAGGAAAACACATGTCATCACATAATGGCCACATTATTCTGGGAGGGAATTGGAAAGGATGGAAAGATATTTGAGAGCTGTCATCCACAAAGAGGTGGGAGTTATGGAGATCTGGAGCAGGCCAGACAGAAGGGGGTATTAATGAAACCCTGGTATCCAGGTGAGGACAGTCAGACATCAGCAACAGAAAGACGGCTCACCCCTGACAAGAGGACATCTCCAGACTCTTTCAGAGCAGCCTCCTGGGAATCCACATACAGCAAAGCCTGTTTCATGAGCTCATCATCCAGTTCTCTCCAGTCAGGTCTGCTGGCGCCAATGGCTAAATGACAGCAAAACAGACCCTGAGCCTTAAAGTAGTCACAGCTCCAAAGAATGAAAGGGGTGGGGAAAAGGAAGTGACAGAGGACACGTGGGAACGACTGTGGAATGCCTCATTTCCCCAGGCCAACTCCCTCCCAAACAACAGGACTGAGTTCACTAATAAGAATGACACTTGGCATTTTTTCCTTTCCATTCCATGTCCATTCTCATTAATAAAAAAATATTTTGAGGCAACTTAGTATTCATGTACTGTGTGCCTACTATCGCTGGGATGTTTCACACATACTATTTCAAGTCCTTGCAAGTACATTCATTTCTGATTCCTATTTAATAGGTACGCAAACTGAGGCTCAAAGAAGAGGTATGTGCCAAGGTATATATCCAATAAGTGCCTCTATGACTCTAAAAGAACACACGCCTTTCATGCTTCTGCTTATCAGGAGCAGAGACTTCCTTACACAAACCCTAAAACAGAGATATCACTTGGAGCTTATTAATACCCCACACTCCTCTATCTTCTGTCAGTCTGCTTTCTCTTCAATCATTCCCATTCCTCATTCCCAACCACTTCTCTCACCTCATGAGAAAAAAAAAGCCCAGTGTCAGGGTCACAGAGAAGCCCCAGTCAGCAGGAAACTGGTTGCACCCCAGCACCAAGGTTTCACATCCTCTGCAGAGCCCAGAACCATAATGATGAATCCAAAGAATCATGGGACATAGGATAATGCTGAGACTGAATCAAATGCTTGCAGGACCAGGAAGGTAATGAAAATGAGCAGCACTGTCAGAACAGGATTAGAAATGGTGGAGAACTCAGTACAGAGAAGAAAGCAGGTCCTTTTAAAGGGGACACTAACTATTCTGCTCAAGCAGAATCGTTGCCATGTAAGAATGCAGGGCCACTCTTAGATAGCTCTCCCCCCAGCCCCTTGCTCCTTTTGTAAAAAGAGAAGCAGGAAATCTATTCGAATGTTTTATTTCTTGGTTTTCAGAAAACTTAACACTCTATGGCCTAAACAAAACACATCTGCTGGCTGGGTCCAGCCCATGGCGGCCAGTCTTTGGAAACGACTATAAAGCTTTATACAAATATAAGGCAGCATTTGTAAGCCTTCTCTCACTGCCAACCAGTTTTCTCTACTTGTTCCCTCTCCTGTTCTCCCACACTCTAATTGTCAAAGACACTGATGCAAAATGTCCATCTTGAAGGTTGTTTGTGTGAGGAGTTCTATAGAACAGAAGCACCAACTAAGGAAGCTTGTAAATAAATCATAAGTTGGTGGGAAAAACCCTAGCCTCTCAAGCCACCTCTTCTGATTGCACTTGTTCCCCCTAATTTGGAACATGGTGAATTCTCAAAGGGTTGCATAAGGCCACTCAAGCCAATGGAGGTGGTCCAGGAAGCAAAGGCAGGGGCCTGACTCAGGCTGGGCTTTGGCCTTCCTTCAGCAGGGTTACATTGGGTGAGGGTCAGACACTGGCTGGTGGGATGCCGAGAAAGAATGAGGGGCATGCAGGGAAGGACAGAATTGGGCCTAACTCTCAGCCAAGTTGTAAAGTAACTAAAATCCCTTGGTGTTTCCCTGTCAATTGCACTTGTAACATACTTTTCTTAAGTATATTTTACTGCCTCTAAACACACAAACCAATTTTGTCTTTAGACAAAATACCAGACTCCTCAACTCAAAATCAAGTTAGCTCTTCCTAGAGAGACATTCGAAGTGTGAGAGGTATACAACATGAGGGAAATTCTCTGTTGCTATCTTTGAAGGTAGAGAGTCCATATGAAAAGAAATGTGGACAGCTACTGGAGCTGAGAGCAGCCCCAAGGAAACTTGCATCCTTGTCCTACAACACAAAGAACTGCCACAACCATGTGAGCTGGGAAGAAGGCTCCAAGCTCTAGATGAGACTGCAGCCTGGAAAACAGCTTGCTTTCATTCTGCATGAGCAGAGGACTTAGCTAACCCATGTCTAGACTCCTAACCACAGAAACGAAGATAGCAAATATGTTCTACTTTAAGCTGGAAAAAAAAAAATCAACTCGTGTCTTTTTGAAGATTCAGCTCTTGTCCATTTTATCCAGAACTCACTTCTCTTGAAGTTCCAAGTCCTTCTAGAAATGGTCTTACTGTTTGAGTCTGGCTTTAGGAACAATAAGACCTATCCCTGGATTCACATTCATAATATGGGTCCCATACAGGCTGAAACCTTCAATTTTCTATGGCCCATTCCTCAATCATACATGTTTTGTTTCCTTCATAGGACTTAACCTTTAGCTGGAACTATCTAGCTCATCTATTTGCTTATTGTCTATCTCCCTTCTCTAGAATGTAAACAGCAGGAAAGCAGTGACCTTGATGGCTGGTTTACTTTGGCTTCCCCAGCAGGTAAAACAGTGCCCGAACCATGGTAGGGATTCCATACACATGTGTGAAAGAACAAATAATCATGATACTTGGCCCTTGCACATGTGTGCAGAGATCTTAGAGTTCATACTATGTGCCTGTCACTAAAACATGGGGTACTGGTAACATGTTTAAATTCTCTAGCCTTCAACTGCTTGCTAATCAGACTCCAGTTTTCCTACTAAAAGATAACATAGGGTATCATTTAAGATCTTAGGCTTTAAGGGTATATTGCCTCAGTTCAAATCCCAGCTTTGCCTCTAAAAACCTTTGACTTTGAGCAAGTTACTTAATCTTTCCATGCCTTGATTTACCTACCATACAGGGGTCATAATAACAATAGTTCCTACTTCATAAGGTTGTTTTCAAGATTCAGTGATATAGCACATAGCAAAGAATTTAGAACAGCACCTGCTAGATACGTATTTAATATAGACCAGATCTTGCTATAACCCCCAGGGTCATCTAAGGATCTTCAGGAGCCCAAGGAACTCTTATGTTTAAAGTCCCAATTATTCTACTCCACATATGAAAAAGCATTCACATAAATGCATTTAGTCACATAAAATGTATTTTGTGCTATAATTAAAAAAAATTAATTTCAAGTGTTGGTAAGAACAAGTGCATCATTTGGCTTTTGTAATTAAATTTCATGACATTTAAGAACTGAGTTATAATTGATCATTTGCCATAATATTATACTTTATAAAATTTTAATTAAATTTATTAGTTTTGAGTTTGTGATTTTAGTTTCATATTTTAGAGTGCATACTGTTTCTTTAAGGTTCAAATGTTTCTGAGGCCATTAAAAAGCTCAGGCATTCTGCAAGAGTAAAACAACTCTGCAGATGCAGCCCCTTGGTCCAGTCAAGGGAGAGTCTGGCCACCCGGTGTTCATGGAGCCACTCTGCTTACCATTGATGTGAGCCCCAGGCTTCACCCATTCCCCAAACAAAATGGGCTCTGTTGCCATGGTGACTGTGATGATCACATCTGCCCCTGTCACAGCCTCCTGGACCGATGAACAGATCCGTACTTCTCCTGGCACTGTGTTCACAAACTTCTCTGCATTTTCTTTGGTGCGGTTCCATATTCTCACCTTCATTCAGGGAAATAAAAGGGACATTGGTGCTGTGATTATTTGGCTGTTTACATTTCATCAAACCTAGGAGTTACAAAGAAAAGTTGAACTACTCTAGGGTTAAGGCTGCAGTTATTTAAATCATTCCTTACGGTGAATGAACATTTGTCTAGGTCAGATTTGAAAATGACCTTTCTCTACTCCATTTCCACGTCAGGAAGGAAGAAAGTTTTTCAATTCTAGCTTGAGACACACAGCCTTAGTGGTGTAATAGCTATTATATAGCTTAGTGATTAGCAGAGCAAATTCTGGAGCTAGACAGGTTTAGAATCAAACTTTGCTCTGTCACTTACTGTTTCTAAGCTATTTAACCTCATTCAGCCTAAGTTTACACGTATGTGAATGCAAATCATAACTGACAAGGTTAGCATCAAACTCAGAGTTTATGTTTGGGACTCTGTAAGGGAGTCATAACAGGTGTGAGATTAACAAACAGGATGTGCAGTGCTGTGCAGGGAACAGCTTGATCTCTGAAGGATATGTAAGGAATTAAAAATTGGAAGGATTTCAGGAGTATATTAGGACTTACCTGGTGACTCAAATGGTAAAGAATCTGCCTGCAATGCAGGAGACCCAGGTATGATCCCTAGGTTTTGGAAGATCCCCTGGAGAAGGGAATGACTACCCTCTCTAGTATTCTTATCTGGAGAATTTCATGGACAGAGGAGCCTTGTGGGCTAGACTCCATGGGGTCACAAAGAGTTGGGCATGGCTGAGCAACTAACACTTACTTACAGGAGTGAATGGTGCAGCAGAGGAGAGGTCAAGAATAGTAGCTTCAATTAGATTCCTGGGAAGTGCTTGCAGGGAGAAGGTGTTCACTGGCATCACCAGGAAGTGAGGACTTGCTAGCTTGTTTAATATATCTTAATGTCTGTGGTGGCAGTTGTCAGCCTTCAATTGAAAATAAGGCTCCTAAAGGAGCCCTCATAAGGAAATATAATAAGTATAGAAATAAATGTTATATGTGAATAAGTTCATTAATTAAGGTGAAAACAGTATAATAAGCCCAGTTATAAGAAAATGGTTAACCACACTACTGTTCTTGATGGAAAACTATGAAATACTATGGAAAACTGATGTTATAACATTCGGTGAAAACTATTAAAACTATGATTAAAAGATTTAATGATTAAAACTATGTTATAAGAAGTTAATATTCAAAAAATACAAAGAACTTACAAAACTTAAATATAAAATATACAGCCTTATTTAAAAATGGGCAGAGGTCCTCAATAAATATTTTTCCAAAGAAACTATTAAGTCCACCATTCACATTGCTATTAAATTAGAAATCAACTACAAGGAAAAAATTGCAAAAAACAAACATGTGATGGCTAAACAATATGTTACTAAACAACCAATGGATCACTGAAGAAATCAAAGGGGAAGGAAAAAACACCTAGAGATAAACAAAAAATGAAAACATGATGATCCAAACCCTCTGGGATTCAGCAAAAGCAATTCTAAGAGGGAGATTTACAGCAATACAAGTTTATCTCAGAAAACAAGAAAAATATCAAACAAATAACCTAACCTTACACCTAAAGCAACTAGAGAAAGAGGAACAAACAAAACCCAAAGTTAGTAGAAGGAAATAAGTTGTAAAGATCAGAAAAGAAATAAATTAGAGACAAAGAAAACAACAGGAAATATCAATGAAACTAAAAGCTGGTTTTTTTGAAAGAGAAACAAAATTGAGAAACCTTTAGCCAGACTCATTAAGAAAAAACAAAGAAGACTCAAAGTAATAAAATTAGAAATGAAAAAGAAGTCACAACTGACACCGCATAAATACAAAGGATCATGAGACTACTACAAGCAACTACATGTCAATAAAATGGACAACCTATGAGAAGAGGACAAATCTCCCAAAACTGAATCAAAGAAGTAGAAAATATGAACAGATCAATCGCAAGCACTGAAATTGAAAACACGAGTAAAAAACTCCCATGAAAAAAGTCCATAACCAGACAACTTCATGGGTGAATTTCATCAAACATTTAGAGAAAAGCTAACATGATCCCTCTGAAACTATTTCAAAAATTGCAGAGGAAGGAACACTCTCAAACTTATTCTATGAGGCTGTCATCACCTGATTCCAAAACCAGACAAAGATGCCACAAAACAAGAAATTATAGGCCAATATCACTGATGACCATACATGCAAAAGTACTGAACAAACTACTAGCAAACTGAACCCAATAATATATTAAAAGACCATACACCATGATCGAGCAGGACTGATCCCTGGGATGCAAGAAGTTTTCAACATTTGCAAATCAGTGTGATACACCACATTAACAAATTAAAGAGTGAAAACCATATGATCATCTTTGTAGAGCAAGAAAAGCTTCTGACAAAATTCAATACCCATTTATGATAAAAACTCTCCAAAAGTGAGCATAGAAAGAGCATACCTCAATCTAATAAAGGACATATATGACAAGCCCACAGATAACCCAGTGCTGAAAAGCAGAAAGCAATACCTTCTAAGATGAAGAAGACAAGGATGTTTACTCTCACTACTTTTATTCAACATAGTTTTGGAAGTCCTAGCCATGGCAATCAGAGAAGAAAAAGAAGTAAAAGGAATCCAAATAGGAAAGGAAGATATAAAACTGTCACTGTTTGCAGATGATACAGAAAATCCTAAAGGTGCTACAAGAAAACTATTAGAGCTCACCAATGAATTCAGTAAATTGCAGGATACAAAATTAATACACAGGAATCTATTACATTTCTATGGGCTAACAACAAAAGATCAGAAAGAGAAATTAAGGCAACAATCCCATTTACCATTACATCAAGGGGAATAAAATATGTAGGAATAAACCTACCATAAGAGGCAAAGACCTGTACTCCAGAAACTATAAGATGCTGATGAAATAAATCAAAGATACAAACAGATGGAAAGATATACCATGTTCCTGGATTAGAAGAATCAATATTGTTAAAATAACTATACTACCCAAGGTAATTTACAAATTACTCATGGCATTTTTCATAGAACTAGAACAGAAAATTTAAAAATCTGTATAGAAACACCAAAGACCCTGAATATCCAAATCAATCCTGAGAAAGAAAAATAGTGCTCAAGGAGTTAGGGTCACTGACTTTTGACTATACTACAGAACTACAGTAATCAAAACAGTAATGGTACTGGCTTAAAAACAGACATATAGATCCATGGAACAAGATAGACAGTCCAGAGATAAACCCATCCATCTATAATTACTCTCTAGTGCAGGAGGTAAGATGATGCAATGGAGAAAAGACAGTGTCTTCAATAAGTGGTGCTGGGAGAACTGGACAGCTACATTTAAAAAATTAAATTAGAACATTTTCTAACATCACATACAAAAAAAACTAAAAATGAATTAAAACCTAAATGTAAGCTTAGACACTATAAAACTCTTAGAGGAAAACATTGGCAGGACACTCTTTGACATAAGTCACAGCAATAACTTTTTGGGTCTACTTCCTAGAGTAATGGAATTGAAAATAAAAATAAACAAATATGACCTAATTAAACTTAAAAGCTTTAGTACAGCAAAACAAACTATAACAAAATGAAAAGATAACCCACAGAATGGGTAAAAATATTTCCAAATGAAGTGACCAACAAGGGATTAATCTCCAAAATATTCAAACAGCTCATGCAGCTCAATTTAAAGAGAACCGTATTAGAAAATGGGCGGAAGGTCTAAATAGACATTTCTTCAAAGAAGATATACAAATGGCCAAAAAGGATATGAAAAGATGCTCAACATCACTCATTGTTAGAGAAATGCAAATCAAAACTACAATGAGGTATCACTTCACACTAGTCAGAATGGCCATAATCAAAAAGTCCACAAACAACAAATGCTGGAGGAATGTGGGCAGAAAATGGAACCCTCCCACACAGTGGGAATGTAAACTGGCAAAGTCACTATAGAAAACAGTATGGAAGTTCCTTAAAAAAGTAACAGTAGAGCTACCATATGATCCAGGAATCCCACTCTGGGGCATATATCCAGAGAAAACCATAAACTGAAAAGATACATACACCCCAATGTTCACTATAGCACTATTTATAATAGCCAAGACATGGAAGCAACATAAATGTCTATAGACAGATGAATGAATAGAGAAGATGTGCTACATACATACAATGGAATATTACTCAGCCACAAAAAGAGTGAAATAATGCCATCTGCAGCAACATGGATGACCTACAGATTACCATGCTAAGTCAAGTACATCAGAGAAAGACAAATGTCATATGATACCACTTATATGTGAAATCTAAAAAAATGATACAAGTGAGCTTATTTCAGACTCAAAGACTGCAAAAACAAATTTATAGTTACCATAGGGGAAAGGTTGAGGGTGAGGGATAAATTAGAGTCTGGGATTAGCATATACACGCTACTATATACACAGCAGATAATCAACAATGACCAACTGTATTACATGGGAAACTCTACTCAATATTCTATAATAATTTGTATGTGAAAAGAATCTGAAAAAGAATATATATATATAAATCATGTTTCTGTATACTTAAAACTAACACAACATTGGGAATCAACTATACTCCAATAAGCAGCTCATAACAACTCAATATTAGGAAAACAAACAGCCCAATCGAAAAATGGACAGAAGACCTAAAGACACTTCTCCAAAGAAGACATACAGATGGCAAAGACAAAAGATGCTCAATATCACTAACTTTTAGAGAAATGCAAATCAAAACTACAATTAGGTATCACCTCATACCAGTCAAAATGGCCATCACCAAAAAATCGAAAATAATAAATGCTGGAGAGGATGTGGAGAAAAGGGAACCCTCCTACACTGTTGGTGGGAATGTAAACTGATACAGCTATTATGGAGAGGCCTTTAAAATCTAGGGATAAAATTACCATATGATCCAGCAACCCCACTACTGGGCATATACCCTGAGGAAAAAAATAATTGAAAAGACACATGTAGCCCAGTGTTCATAGTAGCACTGTTTACAATACCCAGGACCTGGAAGCAACCTAGATGTTCATCAATTGATGAATGGATAAAGAAGATGTGGTACAGATATATAATGGAATATTACTCAGCCATAAAAACGAATGAATTTGAATCAGGTCAGTTCTAGTGAGGTGGATGAACCTAAATCCTGTTATAAAGAGTGAAGCACGTCAGAAAGAGAAAAACAAATATAGTATGTTAACACATATATATGGAATCTAGAAAAATGATGCTAATGAAAGTATTTTCAGGGAAGGAATGGAGATGCAGATGTAGAGCATGGACTTGCGGACACTGTGTGGGAGGGAGAGAGTGGCGTGAGTTGAGAAAGTAGCATCAACATACATACAGTATCAGGTGTAAGAAGAGTAGCTGGTGAGAGGTTGCTGTGTAGCACAGGAGCCCAGTCTGGCTCTCTGTGATGACCTGGAGGGATGGGACGGGGGCAGGGGAGGGAGGCTAGGGAGAGAGGGGATGTATGTATAATTTACATTGCTGTATGGCAGAAGCCAACATGAGACTGTAAACATTTTTTTTTTAATTTAAATAAAAAATAGAGAACAAAAAACTACCATATGATCCAGTAATTCCAGTTCTGGGTATTTATCTGAAGAAAACAAGACAGTAAGGCAAAAAGCGGTAGGTACCTCCATATTCACTGCAGCATTATTTATAATAACCAGGATATGGAAACAACCTGTGTCCATCAATTAATAAATGGATAAAGAAACTGTCATGTGTGTACACACACACACAAAATGAAATACTGTTCAACCATAAAAATAATGAAATTTTGTTAGTTGAGACAAAAATGTGTGGATCTTGAGGGTTTTTATGCAAAATAAGTCAGACAGAGAAAGGCAAATAGTATATGATCTCACTTACATGTGGAATCAAAAAAAATCTCGAATGAACAAACAAAATAATTGAGAAACTGATATATGCATACAGAGAACAAATGAGAGAAACTACTTGTGGTGATTGCCAGAAGGGTGAGGGAGGAGCTGGGGATGAGTGAAATAGATGAAGGGGATTAAGAAGTACACACTTCTAGTTATAAAATAATTATGTCATGGGGATACAATGTGCAGCATAGAAAATACAGTCAATAGTGCGATAATAACTTTGTATGGTGACAAAGGGTAACCAGATGTATCGTGGTGACCATTTTGAAATGTCTATAAATATCCAATCACTCTGATGTATACCTGAAACTAATATGATATTGTATGTCAATTATACCTTGGTGAAAAGCATAAAAAATCATAAAACTATGTTATGAAAAGCAGATGAGAGAAGACTAGAAATGTTAACTACTTGTCTTTGAAAACAGATAAAAGGGGATTTTTCTTTTTTTTTCTTCCTTATATTTTCATTTCTCAAAGCAGAGGTACCAGTTCTATCATAAAAAATCACACCTTAATCTGCCCCACCCCTCTCACACACATAGAAAAAAAAATCAAATATAAGCAGTATCAAGTGTATCAAAAATAACAGGAAACATGAGCCAGGCAGAATGGGGAAGGGTGGACTGATGTCTCGGCTTTAAAGAGGACTGCTGTGGCCTCCTGCTCTCCAGACCTCATTGTCAGTTCCTGGATTTCTAACCCTTGAATAGTTAAGGACTCCAGATTCTTTCTGCTATGAGAAGCAACAGAAAGGGGCCAAAAGAAAAACCGAATGTATGCAATGGATATAATACAATCCTTTAAGTAACTGAGTAGGCCCTGTGTACCTAGGTGTACTCTACAAACTGAGAAACTGGAAGAAGTGACTCAGGCCTTCCCCCCAATTCTTCATCTCCAATGGGACTTTCACACAAGTCATTAAAAGAATGGTCTAGACGGTTGTACTCCCAACCTGACAATTTCAGCATAACTTATATTTTAACAAACGTACAGAGAAATGTCACTGCTGCTTCCTCCCCATATCCCTCACCTCCCTCCCTGGACTTACCTCCTTAAAGAAGAACTGTTCTGTGAAGACTTCATAATGGCTGTAAGCCTGGACCCCAGCTCCAAGGATACACAACACTTCACTGTTGGGAGGTTTCAAAAACTATTTGACAGAAAGGAGATAGAAAAGATCAAGAGAGACTCTTGAAGTCAGGAGAGGATCAAGTACAGTTTGAGAATCAGGGGACCTTCATTCAAAACCTCTCAGGCAGTCAAGGAGATATCATTTTGTAGTTTCATTTCCACTCTGTATGGTGCGGGAGGGAGAGAAAAGCCTTCACTGGGTACCTAATATATACCAATGCTTAACCTTCATGATCTCTTTTAGTCCAGACAATTGACTCCATGAGCTAGACGCTCCCACAGTTATCCTCTTCTTACAAATAAAGAAATTGAGGTCCAAAGAAGTTATGTAACTTGCTCAGAGCCCTGTAATTATTAAATGACACAGTAGGGCTCCAAACCCTCATCTTTCATTCTCCAACGCCCCATGCTTTCTCCTCTGCTACCCCATCTCAGGGACATGATAAGCCAACCTACTTCTCAGAGCTGTGAGTTGCTCCTGGAATCCATGAATCCTTGTGAACCTAGGTTCTTAAGCTATATTTGCTGTGCCTACTCTCTGTTGATCCTGTCTCAGCCTCCGTCTTCCTTTAAAGAGGAATGTAGAGATGGCATTTGTGGGACCTCCTCAGGGTATACGTGTATCTTTATTTGGGAGTGAGGTTGTATGATCAGCTCTCTGGTAAAGTCTGTCTGACCTCTCTGATAGAATTTACCGCTTCATAGCACTTGTTTGTTTACAAATTTATTTTCCTATACTGGTGTGTAAGTCTCATTAAAACAGAGACAGTCTTATTTGCACAGAATTGGCATGTATCTACAATTACCTATGAGAAATAGAGCAGGGTTTCTTGACCTCAGCACTACTGATATTTGGGCTGGATAATTCTCTGTTGGCAGGGTTTGGGTAGCTGGCAGGTGGGAGGGCTGTGCTGGGCACTGCAGGATGCTTGGCAGCATCCCTGGCCTCTGTCCGTTAGCACCCCCTATGCCCTCAGTTGTGACAACCAAAAATGTCTTTAAACATTGCTAATTGTCTCTGGGGCAGTTGGTCTCTGGAAACAATTGGTGTTAACTGTTTCCATTTAAGAACTACTAGCATTGAGAAAGGACATCACTTGCTCCTCAAATCATCCACATTAAATAAGACCATCTTCTTTTCTCTATTTCATTTAATAAAAGTTGATCTTGATTTGCTCTGTATCAATAATTACCATTATTGAGATTCTGGAATGCAACCTTAAAAACAAAAGTGTTTTTAATCATTAATCACTAGCAAAAAGGAGTCTCAAATATTAGCAGGTGATTAGAGATTCTCTCTCCTGCATCTGCACAGGAGAGATACCATTTTCTGCTATCAACTATAGTTCAAAGAAACTTGATTTGAAAAGGTTTCAAAATGACAATAACTTATGTTCCCACTCAGTAAGGAGAATTAGGTAATTTTTTTTAAATAAATAATTTTTTTTCAGTTCTCAGTTAATATAAATCTATTCTTGGAAGTACATGTGGGCTTCAGAAATTGTTGCAGTTTCCTGTAAAAGTAACCTTTAACCTCTGAGAGTACATCTGTAATTCTGCTTGCTTCTCTTGCTTGACACGTTGCTGCCCTGATAATAATGTTATAACTGACATCTCTTTTCCTAAATGGTATAACATTTATGATATTTATTAAATCATAATAGGATTGGTGCCACTTCATTCTTTTCCTAGAGCATGCAGATAATTAAAAACATATATATGAATCTGCTAGGTTTCTTAAAGAGTTTGAAAGACTATGTTTCATTTGCATTCACTAAGGCCTTGCGTGGTCTGGCACTTTGGTCAGCCCAGCTTCCCCTCTGGACACACTCTCTGCCCCTCTGGTCTTTCAGGCAAGAAGCCTCCTTGCTGCTCCCCAAGCACACATGCCTTTATCAACCACAGGGTTTTGCTCTCCACAGGTTCTTTCCTCTACCTGGAGTACTTTCCCTTCTGCTCCTCACAGTAAGTCCTATTATTATTCTAATGCAAGCTCAGCTATTTTGGATCTCAGTTCCAAATTGAAAAAGGAGTACGTCAAGGCTGTGTATTGTCACCCTGCTTATTTAACTTATATGTAGAATACATCACGTGAAATACTGGGCTGGATGAAGCACAAGCTGGAATCAAGATTGCCAGGAGAAATATCAATAACCTCAGGTATGCAGATGACACCACCCTTATGGCAGAAAGCAAAGAACTAAAGAGCCTCTTGATGAAAGTGAAAGAGGAGTGAAAAAGTTGGCTTAAAACTCAACATTCAGAAAACTAAGATCATAGTATCTGGTCCCATCACTTCATGGCAAATAGATGGGGAAACAATGGAAACAGGGACAGACTTTATTTTCTTGGGTACCAAAATCATTGCAGATGGTGACTGCAGCCATGACATTCAAAGACGCTTGCTCTTTGAAAGAAAAGCTATGACCAACCTAGATAGCATATTAAAAGCAGAGACATTACTTTGCCAACAAAAGTCTATCTAGTTAAGGCTATGGTTTTTCCAGTGGTCATGTATGGATGCGAGAGTTGGACTATAAAGAAAGCTGAGTTCTGAAGAATTGATGCTTTTGAACTGTGGTGTTGGGGAAGACTCTTGAGAGTCCCTTGTACTGCAAGGAGATCAATCCAGTCCATCGTAAAGTAAATCAGTCCTGAATATTGATTGGAAGGACTGATGTTGAAGCTGAAGCTCCAATACTTTGGCCACCTGATGTGAAGAACTGACTCATTTGAAAAGCCCTTGATGCTGGGAAAGATTGAAGACAGGAGGAGAAGGAGGAGAAAGGGACAACAGAGGATGAGATGGTTGGATGGCATCACCGACTCAATGGATATGAGTTTAAGTAAGCTCCGGAAGTTGGTGATGGACAGGGAAGCCTGGTGTGCTGCAGTCCATGATGTTGCAAAGAGTCGGACATGACTGAGCAACTGAACTGAACTGAACTGAACTGAAGCTCAGCTAACCCTCACAAAAGAAGTGAAAGTCTCTCAGTCGTGTCTGACTCTGTGACCTCACGGACCATACAGTCCATGGAATTCTCCAGGCAAGAATACTGGAGTGGGTAACCGTCCCTTTCTTCAGGGAATCTTCCCAATCCAGGATCGAACCCAAGTCTCCTGCATTACAGGTGGATTCTTCACCAGCTGAGCCACAAGGGAAGTCCATAAGTCTTGGCAAATCCCACAGCCTGGAGCAAGACACTCCCCACCCTCCACTTTTTGTTTTGCTCCCCTTTCATTCAATGTATCTGTCAGGATTGTAGTTTTCACATTAACTGGTGCGATCTTTAGATTAATATCTGTCTCTCCAAATGCACTCTGTGCTCCGTGACTGCAGGTTCTGCATTTGGTTTTAGTCACCACTCTATGTCCCATGCTGAGCACAGGACCTGGTGCCTGGTGGGCACTTAGGTATTTGTTGAATAATTGCATGTCAAGAATAAACCCTGATACATATCGTCAAGTATGCAGAGTCCCCAACTCAGGGTATGTGCAACACAGACACAAAATTACAGTGTCCATCAAACCCAAGAACTTCCTAATACTTGTCCTTCTCCCAAAAGCCCTAAATAAAATAGAAGTGATGGGAAAGAAAACATTTTACTCCTATAGCACAAAAAGTAAAATAAATATTTGCTTCTTATTGAAATAGCCCAAGCGAGTCCCTAGGAAAAAAGTGGTGTAGTTTAAGCCTAAACTCTGAAGAATCAACTCAATGATTCTTAACATTTCTTGGAGTACATATTTTTATCCATTCAAAAAGCACAGTGTAACTGAGAGCTGGGTCTAGAAGAATTAACCTGGTTGATCATCAGAATTAACTAGAAACCATAAAAAAACAAAACACCTAGATTCTTTGGCCTTTCCCTCAGCGATTTCAATTCAATGGTTTTGGGAACCTGAATTTTAAAAAAAAAAAAAATTTTTTTCCAGAAGCTGCTGCTGCATAGCCTGGGCTGGAAACTATTGACCTGTTACAGGAAGACCTACAGCTACTTGTGTGGTCTGACTTCAGGAAATCTTAGTCTCCATTTTCTTTCTGCACAAAATGAGGCCAGTAATTCTTGCTCTGCCTTCCTCACACAAACTCAAAAATAAGTTGAGACAGTGGGTTGAAAATTATTTTGGAAAAAATCAGAGACGTTTTCAAATGTACGGTAATATTGTTACAGTCCCTCTAAGTTACTAGGGAACATACCTCAGAGTCCCTTGATTACTTTAATCTGAGTTGGGTCTGGATATAATTAAACAAACCAAAAAAAAAAAAAAAAAAAACAGTTCCTCAAGGTGCGTACTGTAGTCTAATCCCTTGCTACATAACTACCAGATTTATCCCCACATTCTTCCCTTATCATCATGTGTTTAGAAGACCTTAAAACACATAATCTGAACATTTGGTCTTTGCTGCTCCAACCTTCCACTGGACCCCCACGTTTCCTTTCTGCTTAGGCCTCATAAGTCAGCACTCCAGATCTTTAATGTGAAAGATTCAGACTCTAACTGTTCCTATCCATACCTCTTCTTTTTCACCCTAACCTCTAAAAGTACTGTTCTTCTTGTAGGATGCCCTTGCACTGCTTAGAAACATTGTCACCTGTATCACTTGCTATTCCTTCTGCCTCAAGGGCTCCTAGCCTCCTCCTGTTTCAGTCCCTCACTTTTTTTTGTCTTTACTCAAATGTCACCTCAGTGAGGTCTGTCTTTGATCATTTTAAATGCCACTGCTTCCCAATACCCTTGATTCTGCTTTATTTTCATCCTTCTAACTGCTGGTGTGGGTGGTGGTTTAGGAGCAAACCCTAGCCTATTATTAAACTCCCAAAGGGTTTGTTGTTGGTTAATTTTTTTTAGCAAATCATACTACGAATTTCACTTTTTATTTTATTGTCTCACCAGCTCTGTGTATGTCGCCCTCTGTTTTGTTCACTACCACATCGCTGACGTTTAGAACAGTGCCTGATACGTGATAGGATCTGAATGAATACACTTGTCTGGCTCGGATATGTTGTCCCCTCTGCTTTTTGTGCAGTCCTGACTCTGGCCTATGGGGCGGCCACACTGATTTGCCAGGAACAGTGTGGATCAGGGGCAAGAAAGCAGTCTGGGAGTCAAGAGGTCAAGTTTTAAATTCCTGCTCTGCCATTTATTAGCTGTGTGATCCTGATCAACTTGCAAAACCTCTGTGAGTCATATTTCCTATACTTGGCAAAAGGAGATAATCATCAAGGCTGGTGTGATGATCAGAAAGAGCACAGGTAAGGTATCTAGAATCTTGGGCTCATTGTGGTAGCCAGTCGTTTCGTGAATCACTGTGCTCACCTGACATCCTACATTTGGCATATGATGTTTCATCTATGCCCATAGAAAATAAAAATGTTCCTCACCTCTACTTAGACCTTCAAATTTAAGATACTCAATTCCACCCACCAGCTTGCACTAATCTTACCTTGGTGGCAATGGCAGACACTGCAGCTGTTCTCTTTGCAGTTATGACATTTCCATCCATGACCTTGAGGAAAGGAGAGACAGTGAGGAAGGGGCATCTGGATTCACCGCTTAAGCAGAGAGAAGATGCTCTAAAGAGTTAGCCCTAGAAAGCATTGTGTGTGTGTATGTGTGTGTGTGGGTTCAGTTGTGTCTGACTCCTTGCAACCCCATGGACTGTAGCCCACTAGACTCCTCTGTCTATGGAATTTTCCAGGCAGGAATATTGGCTGGAGTGGGTTGCCATCTCCTACTCTGGGGAATCTTCCTGATCCAGGAATCGAACCTGTGTCTCTTGTGTCTCTTGCATTGGCAGGTGGATCCTTAACCACTAGTACCTGGGAAGCGCCAGAAAGCATCATAATAGTCTGCAAGGAGAGTGTTTTGCCTGGAACCAATTCCTCCACTTATAAGAAATGTAACTTTGAGTAAATATCTTACTCTATAAGCACTTTGTTTTTCCTACCTGTAAAAACAAATATAATTGCAACCATTCAGAGGGTTTTTGTGATTTAAAAGCATTGACAAAAATGAAGACATTTAACATATGGCCAACCCTCAAGAAATGCCCATTTGCTTTATTTGCCCCAGGATTCTCAAAGTAAGTCACCTGACGTCTGTGCAAGGGCCCTGAAACTCTACCTCAGTGGCTCTCAACTCCTCCTGCACACGTGGGTAGGTTTGTGAAGATAGTGATGCTCAGATATATCCTTAGGCTAACTGAATCTGGATCACTAGGGATAGGACCCAGATGACATTGTTTTTAAAATCTCCCCAGGTGGTTCTGAATTACACCTGGCTAGTAATCACCACTATCCTTTGCTCTGCTGTCCTCTGTTTATATTATTCATCTCAATTGGTCCCCATCAAGTAGTATCAGTACTCTCATTTTATGGACAAGGAAGTGAACTGCTTGGCTATCAGTCAGATTCAGGAAGAATTTCAGGCCTTGTCATTTAGTTCCAAAGCCTGAGGTGGTACCAATTTCATCGGTAAGCACTCTTGGTAAGTAGTATGGATGTCATTTCCATTGGGTGAGCAGAAGTTGTCAGAACTAAATACCCTTTTCAGAGGAGTAATATATAGCCAGCTTCCTTGGGGAGCCTGAAATTCTGAGAAAATTTTAGAGGAAAGTTGTCAGAATTGAATGAGATCAATTTCTCTTGCCTGGCACATAATAAGTGCCCAGTAAGTGGCAATTAGAAAGGCAGAGGAGCATAGTCTACTATGCTAAGACAGTATAGGCCCTGGGCTTACACAGAGTAGGTATGAAGTCCAGTCCATCCATGCCCCTGTTAGCTGTGTAAACTTGGCAACGTTTGGCATAGTTGCTCTGTGACTCAATTTTCTCATCTTCAAAATGGGATAATAAAATTACCTCACAGAGTGGTTTTAAGAATTAAAAGCATTAATACATATGAAGTATTTGAACAGTGTCTGACATACACAAAGTAATTCACAAATACAGACCACTACTATTCTTTTGATATTATCATTAAATGTTAAAACAGGTCACTGTGTACCCCTTAGAAAATACTCCCACATATTAGAGAGTGCCCCTAATCTGCAACTCATGTAACTACATGTTACAGATTTGTGTTAAAAGTTTCCTTAGCTACTGGATTTGTGCAAGCTGTATATTTGTAGTAACTGGTACAGGACAAGATCACTACAAGAATGACAAGATCATTACTTCCACAAGTTCACACACTGGAAGCAGCAGTGGTCTCTGATGCTGGGTTACATCCTCAGGCAGTCCTAGAAGCAGACACACAGTCACAGGTAACCTGCACAGTCACTGGCATCCATTCATTCAGAGAGGGGCATATGTGGCCACATTCAATCCTCCCCCTTGCCTAAATCCTGAGCCTAGCTTTGTGCACAGGGCCCCCCCTAAACCCCTGGGCAGGGAGCTGCTCACCGCCAGAAGGGAGCCATTGCTTGGCTGGAAGAGTAGCACCGTGGCCTGATGGGAGGGGACAGTGGGGGTGGTGCTGTGGCCCTCATAGAAGGTGACCAGCTTGGTGGTCAGGGCGTCCTCTGCTGCACTGTAGGCGGGCATGACCCCCAGGACCTAGGAGAAGAGAGGGAGCAACTTCAACCCCTTCCCGTCAATGCGGAGACATCCTGTCAAGTCCCTATGTCCCTTTCTTTCTCTTTCCTCACTCATTGCCCTACTGGCCTTCTCCCTCCTTTGTCCCCATCCCTCTGCCGTTCGTTGCCTTTAGCAGTGTGCAGAGTACGTTCGAGTCTGCCTCTGGATGAGAAAAACCACCCCAGTTCTGCCACTTACTAGCTGCCATAACCTTGGGTCATTCGCTTCACTTCTTGAGTCTTCGGTTTTCCCATCAGTAAATAGCTGCATCAATAGCCACATACATATGGAGTGTTGAATGAAACCAGATCACGGCTTTAAAGCGCCCACAGCGGGCTGCACAAATTAGGTGAAAGGTGTTAGTAGGGATTAGGAAAGCCCTCCTTTCTTTTCTCCTGCTGCTTCCCTTCTCACCCCTCCCCTTCCTCCTTTCCAGTTTCTCCAGCCCCGGACCCGGCCTTCCTCACTTACCCTCTGTGCTTGGCGACTGGCACCACGGTGCGCACAGGCTGCACGACTCCCCCGTCGGGGCCGCTGGAGAAGTTGGCCAGAGCGGTCTCCAGGGGCGGGATGAGCAGGCTGGAGCTGCGGAGGTGGTCCTGTACATCAGCCGCGCTCAGGAACACCGGCCTCGAGCTCATGTCGCCGCCGGACTTCTAACCTCAGAGAGCTCACGGCGATCCGCGTTTCAAGTGCTGCGCCCTAAATGAGAGCCGAGTAAAGCGGGGAGCGCTGCCGCCTACAGGTCACCGCCCAGCTCGGAGGGCGGAGCACAGCCGTTTTCCTCCCACCCCCATCTGCAGGATTGGGAGAATTGGGTCCGCTCCAGTCGCGGCTTCCCCTAGGTTGGAGTTGAGGCAGCCGGCGGGCTGGGAGTTGGTATCCTTGGGTCTTTCTCAATTCCGGTAGTTAGCTGTGGTCACATTCCTTGCAAAACGTGTTAGTTTGGCGCCCCACTTTGTCTCCACCAACTCCACTATTTGCTGTCCAGGCCCTGCTCCAGGGAAAGAGGGGACAGAGGAGACGAGGGTAAACAGTGACAGGCTCCCTTATTTCTTAAATTATTGCCTACATCTTAGGAGGTCTTGGATGTAAGGCGATAGAAGGTTTTTAAAAACTATTTTCCTTTCAATTCTGTCTCTATCTGGAGTCTCTTATCCCAAACTCCTTCCACCCCCATTCCCATCCCCATCCCCAGTTGCCTGCCTGTTGCACAGTTTTCTCTTGGGGTTAACCAATTCAACTAATTAATTCACCTTTAGAAAAGGGGAAAGTTCTCAGGACAAGATATAATGACCTCAGTTACAAATTACTTAATGCATCAGATGTCATATCAGCAGAGGAGTTGGGATCTGCCCTTGAAGTGAGACTCCAAAACTCTACCCTTAACCATTAGGCTACATTATCAGAGAGGTTGGGAGAGGGCATTTCGAGCCAGGTGAAACCCAGGAGTGGAAAGAATATTGTCTCCTTGAGAACAGTATTTTGTAAGACTGGAACCAGGAACTGGTTTTATCTAGGAGCACCAGGCATAAGACTGGGATGCTTCTTGAATCACATGGTTAAAGAGATTAAATATTTAGAAAGATGGGTCTTATGACAATACAGAGGATGAAACAAATGAGCAGGAGTGTAGCTTGGCATATGGGTAAGGAGACTTCAGTCCTTAAGTTGTGCTCCCTTGATATTTTCATTGGAAAATGAAAATAGGAAATGGTCACATCATAATGAAAGATGGTGTAGTGTCAAAATATGTATCAATGAAGTAATAAATCATATAAAATGTGCTTAGCACAATGCTTGGCACAGACTTGTTATTCGCTCAGTTCAGTTCAGTTCAGTCGCTCAGTCGCTCAGTCGTGTCGACTCTGCAACCCCATGAATCCCTGTCCATCACCAACTCCCGGAGTTCACTCAAACTCATGCCCATCAGTCATGTCCAATTCTTTAGAGACTCCATGGGTTGGGAAGATCCCCTGGAGAAGGACATGGCAACCCACTCCAGTATTATTGCCTGAAAATCCCATGGATGGAGGAGCCTGGTGGGCTACATAGTCCAAGGGGTTGCAAAAGAGTTGGATGTGACTGAATGACTAAACAACAACAGCAAGGACTGTAGACTGTCAGGCTCCTCTGTCCATGAGATTTTCCAGGCAAGATTACTGGAGTGAATTGTCATTTCCTTCTTGAGGGGATCTTCCCAACCCAGGAATTGAACCCACGTCTCCTGCATTGCAGGTGGATTCTTTACTGCTGAGCCACTGGGGAAGTCTCTGTTCCATAAAATTGTATCAATGAAATAATAAATCGTATGTAATACACTTAGGGCTTCTGAGGTTGCACAGTAGTAAAGAGTCTGCCTGCTAACATAGGAGACAAAAGAGACATGGGTTTTATCCCTGAGTGGGTAAGATCCCTTGGAGTAGGAAATGGTAAACCATTCCAGTAGTCTCACTTGGAAAATCCCATGGACAGAGGAGCTTGGCAGGCTGCAGTCCATGGGGTTGCAAAGAGTCAGACACCACTGAGTGTGCGTGCACACACACTTAATGTACTTAGCACAGTGCTTGGTACAGAGTAGCCACATAATACATGAAAACCTCTATTATCATTAAAAAAAAAAAGATGAGGTTGTGGTTGGGAAAAGCTTATTTTAATTACACAATTCTGTTTCCTCAGTTCACCATCTCTAGAAGTGCATGTTCAGGGCTGCTGGGATTACAGAAGTGTTTATGGCTCATTATTTGTGTTGTTATAATTATGATGATATAACATTGATTGGATTTAGAAAACAACAGAGGTATAAAGAAAACAGCAGTTTGGCTCATTATTCTGAGGGAGAAAAAGCAAAACTGAAAACCAACTAAAAGAGAAATGAACTAGGAAAGCCAGATGCCTTTTTTTCCCTTCACCATTCTGAATTTAAAAGTCGAGCCATGGGACTTCCCTGGCGGTTCAATGGGTAAGACTTCACCCTTCAATGCAGGGAGTGCCAGTTCAATCCCTGTTCAGGGAACTAAGATCCCACACGCCTCGTGGCCAAAACGGAAACAGAAAACAGGAGCAATATTGTAACAAATTCAATAAAGACTTTAAAAACAGTCCACATTAAAAAAAAAACAACAACTTAAAAAATGAATAAAAGTTGAGCCCTGGTCAAGTTGAAAGTTTTTGTATTTGTTTCTAGCAGATCTTGTAGGAACAGGACTAGTCTGTAAATTACCTCAAATCATGTTCTTTATACAGCTTTGCATAACATCACCCAGGTCCTCAGTAAAGTAGCACTGGGAAAATTGGTCTTGACTGAATTAGTTCTGTTGAGACTGGAGTCCCAGGCAACTAACTGGTCCCAAAAAATCCAAAACCTTTCAAAACTAATGTTATGCAATATGCAGTATCTCGTTAGGATCAGCATTTGTACAACCTGGGCAGATTCTTAGGTGATCACACATGCTAGGAGTCCAACTGCCAGGTTCTGTGGATGCTCTAATAGCTTCTGAGAGCTCTCTTATTATTTACTTTAAATATATTGTGTTAAGACTTTTACTACTCTTTTTAGCATCCGTTCCGTTCCATTCAGTCGCTCAGTCATGTCCGACTCTTTGCGACCCCATGAATCGCAGCACGCCAGGCCTCCATGTCCATCACCAACTCCCGGAGTTCACTCAGACTCACATCCATTGAGTCCGTGATGCCATCCAGCCATCTCATCTTCAGTTGTCCTCTTTTCCTCCTGCCCCCAATCCCTCCCAGCATCATGGTCTTTTCCAATGAGTCAACTCTTCGCATAAGGTGGCCAAAGTACTGGAGCTTCAGTTTTAGCATCATTCCTTCCAAAGAAATCCCAGGGCTGATCTCCTTCAGAATGGACTGGTTGGATCTCCTTGCAGTCCAAGGGACTCTCAAGAGTCTTCTCCAACACCACAGTTCAAAAGCATCAATTCTTCAGCGCTCAGCCTTCTTCACAGTCCAACTCTCACATCCATACATGACCACAGGAAAAACCATAGCCTTGACTAGACGGACCTTAGTCGGCAAAGTAATGTCTCTGCTTTTGAATATACTATCTAGGTTGGTCATAACTTTTCTTCCAAGGAGTAAGCGCCTTTTAATTTCATGGCTGCAGTCACCATCTGCAGTGATTTTGGAGCCCAAAAAAACAAAGTCTGACACTGTTTCTACTGTTTCCCCATCTATTTCCCATGAAGTGATGGGGCCAGATGCCATGATCTTCGTTTTCTGAATGTTGAGCTTTAAGCCAACTTTTCCACTCTCCTCTTTCACTTTCAACAAGAGGCTTTTTAGCTCCTCCTCACTTTCTGCCATAAGGGTGGTGTCATCTGCATATCTGAGATTATTGATATTTCTCCCAGCAATCTTGATTCCAGCTTGTGTTTCTTCCAGTCCAGCATTTCTCATGATGTACTCTGCATATAAGTTAAATAAGCAGGGTGACAATATACAGCCTTGACGTACTCCTTTTCCTATTTGGAACCAGTCTGTTGTTCCATGTCCAGTTCTAACTGTTGCTTCCTGACCTGCATACAGATTTCTCAAGAGGCAGGTTAGGTGGTCTGGTATTCCCATCTCTTTCAGAATTTTCCACAGTTTATTGTGATCCACACAGAGAAACGAAATTTACATGCTATTATAGTTTAATATACTATTTCAATAATTTTGAATTCGCATCAAAATAAATGCATAATTTAAAAAGTTTCTAGTGTAAATTCAAAATTATTGAAATAGTATATTAAACTACAATAGCAGACGAATTTTGTTTCTACTGATGCTAAAAATAAAAGCATGGTTGGGCTTCCCTGGTGGCTCAGCCGGTAAAGAATCTGCCTGCAATGAAGGAGTGGAGAAGGCAGTGGCACCCCACTCCAGTACTCTTGCCTGGAAAATCCCATGGACAAGGAACCTGGTGGGCTGCAGTCCATGGGGTCGCTAAGAGTTGGACACGACTGAGCGACTTCACTTTCACTTCTCACTTTCATGCATTGGAGAAGGAAATGGGAACCCACTCCAGTGTTCTTGCTTGGAGAATCCCAGGGATGGGGGAGCCTGGTGGGCTACCGTCTATGGGGTCGCACAGAATCGGACACAACTGAAGCGACTTAGCAGCAGCAGCAGCAGCAGCAGCAGCAATGATGGAGACCTGGGTTTGATCCCTGGATTAGGGAGATCCTCTGGAGGAGGGCATGGCAATCCAGTATTCTTGCCTGGAGAATCCCCAAGGACAGAGGAGCCCGGCAGGTGATGGGGTCACAAACAGTTGGACATGACTGAGCGACTAAGCACAAATGCATGATTATTCAAAAGACAATCAGTTCAGTTCAGTCACTCAGTCGTGTCCGACTCTTTGAGACTCCATGAATCGCAGCATGCCAGGCCTCCCTATCATCAGCTCCTGGAGTTCACCCAAACTCATGTGCATCAAGTCAATGATGCCATCTAGCCATCTCATCCTCTGTCATCCCCTTCTCCTCCTGCCCCCAATCCTTCCCAGCATCAGGGTCTTTTCCAATGAGTCAACTCTTCACATGAGATGGCCAAAGTATTGGAGACAATAATCAAAAGATTATTCAAAAGGTCTCTGAGTTACCTCAAATCATCTTCCTTATGTGGCTTTGGGTAATATCACCCAGGTCTTAGTTTTAGCTGCCAAACATTTTGGTCTGGTTTTAACTCAAGAGTCTGGAAAGAAGTCATTGTAAATGGGGAAGGCAGCCTTCTTTCTCCTCCCCAGCTTAATGGTGGCAGCAGTGCTTCTGAGGAAGCTAGTTGGAATTCCAGGGGACCATCACAAGTCTGGTGGCCAACTGTAGAGCAATGATTTGGAATATAGGTTAGAAGCTGGTTTTGCAGCATGGACTGCCAGCAGATCAGTGTACAACACACACTGGCTCAAATGCTGCAGAGGGAGAGGGGATTGCTGGGTCACACCACTTGGCTGAGCTATGGAGTTAGCATACTTTTGTATAATAGTAAAATACCTTTCTAGGATTACTTTACAAGGAGTTTCCATGGAAATCATATTGTTTCTTTCCTCATAGATCTGATACATTGTATGAATAGATATTCTAACATCTCAGTTTGTTTCTGAGTGTTTTTTAATTGGAGTTTTAAGGCTTTTTTAGCTGAAATCCCCACCAAATCACTTGCTGGTAGAGGATAATGCATTTTGTGATTCCTAAGTAAGGGTTCTGGGTGGGGTTAGCCAGTTTGGATTTGAATTCTAGTTCTGTCACTGTACATGCTGGATAACCTTAAACAGACTTAACCACTCTGATCCTGTTACTTGCACTGTAAAATCAGATAGTAATATCAGCACCAATCTCCCAGAGTTGTGGTGAGGCACAAAGGAACTCATTTTGTAAAATGTTTAGCTGGCAGGCAGGCTTCCCTGGTAGCTTAGCTGCTAAAGAATCTGCCTGCAATGCAGGAGACTCCGGTTCAATTCCTGGCTCAGGAAGAGCCCCTCCAAAGGGGATAGGCTACCCACTCCAGTATTCTGGCCTGGAGAATTCCATGGACAGAGAAGCCTGGGAGGCAGCCCATGGGGTCCCAAAGTGTGAGATATGATAGAGTGACTTTCATCTTCACTTAGCTGTCAGGTGTTTATTATGTAAGTATTCTTCATGCTTTTTAGTTTATATCATTAAAATAATGAAAACACTGTTAGTAGGAATGACTTACTAGAAAGAATATTAATAAACATTAGTTTTGTAGTGGCCAGTAGCCAGAATGCTGGTTGACTCTCCTGTCCCTGCCCTCCACTGAGACCTTGTGCTGGGACACATGTAGAAGGTTTGCAGTTCTGGAAGTTTCTTGCTAGCCCCCGACAGGCTCTGAGGAGAAGGTGGCCACTTGCACTTTCCTAGCCTTGCTGCCACTACCACACTGAAGCTGACAGTAGGGGAGGGCTGTCAGTAGCCTAAGTTAAGCACAGTGACTGAGTACTCACTTTCCAGTGCAAAATTTAGGGACATACTCAGAACTCAAAATAGTACTGAAGATAAAGGGGAAAAAAAAATTTAATGCAATATTGAAAAAAACACCAAAAAATTCCATGAGAAAAATAACAGATTTTTAAATAAAGATAGTCAAGATTACTGACTTCCTTTTGTTTTATCTCCCTTCTAGTACCTCAGAGTACTTTTAGGTTTTTATTTTGAAAAAAAATTTTAAATGTCACATGAAAGTATTTATCTTGATTGTTGAGCTGGTTTCCCCTTAAATATCATAGCCAAGGCAAACGTCTCACTCCTAGCCTCTATTTGGGAAAGTAAGGGACTGTGCGGTTGGCCAGAAGGAGCAAGTGGTGCAATATTTGGGAAGCCTGAGAAAGGTGGATTGGGCGCCCCTGGAGCATGCAGGTTGCCAGGAATGGACAAGCTGGGGAGGCCCCGTGGGCGGGGAAGCGGCCAAGGCGGCGCTTACTGGGTCTTCCAGCCTGCCTGATACAGGGGTCGGACCGCGCCTTTGCAAGGTCTGCGCGCGGCGGAGGCTGTAAACCTGTCCGCGGGCCGCTGGCGGGGCGGTTGGGGAAGGCGTTGGAAGGAGGCGCGGTGCTCGGTTGATTAGCGCCCCTCTGCGTCGAGGCGGAGGCAGTTGCCGAGGCCTCAGCGGTGAGCGTACGGACCTTCTCGCCCTTTCTTCTCTTCCCTAAACCCTCTAACTCCCTATGTTTTGCTTGCCCCCTGCCGGCCTTCCAGCCCAAGAGCGCTCTTCTGCTGCGCCACGCCCCCGCACCCCTGCCCCCACCCCCCGCCTTCGCTTCTCCTCCACAAAAACCGCCACAAATGCACAAAATCCCAACTAGGAAATTAGAGTTAACTTCTAATTTTTAATTTTGGTTGTAACTTAGTGATTAGAAGGAAAGTTTTGGGAGGTTCAGTCAGTTTTGATTTTAATTTGACTTCAGGCAAGTGACTTGACCTCTAAATCTCAGCTATAATGTAGGGATATCATTTTATTCTCCTATAGGAGTTTTGTTTTTTAAGAAAATCAAGATAAAAGTCACCAGTTTCACTATTTTAAATTATTGGAATTCAGTGACTTTAATTACATTCATTATGTTGTGAAACTGTCACCACTAATTGTGGAACATTTTAATCTTCCCTAAAATAAACCCTGTACTCAGGAACAGTCATTCCTCAGGCTCCCCATTTCCACCTTCTGGCACCACAAATTGACTTTCTGTCTGTATGCAGTTGCCAGTTCTGGACATTTATTACGTCAGTGGAAATAATAAGCCAATTAAGAATAGGAAAAGAAAACAGTTTCAATTGAATCAACCTGAGGACTGCAGCCTGGGAGACTGGCTTTCAGATAACTGAGAAACTGCTCCAGGGAAGCCATGGTGGTTTTCTGCATAGTTTTATATCTCACCAGAGCAAATGTTAGTGGAAGAGTGTCTGGAGGCCTCTCCTGTGGCCTTCATTCTTGGTAAGGAGGCAGAGAAGAATCTAAGGTACTACCTGTTGCAAGCAAGTTTCTTAACAATAAGGAAAGAAAGAACAGGTCGGGAAGCGGTGGGACGCCACTGAGCACACAGGAAGAACAGAGAGAATACCTTGAGAGAGGTGGACCATGCAAAGGAAGGCAATGGCCTTGGAAGGCTGGGGAACAGAGATTTTAAGGCAAGGTCATTTGCATAATCCAGGGGATTATCGATTGACAGACTTGATTGACAGCTGTGGGTTATGTAACAAGATGCTCTACTGCACATGTCCTTTTCATAATTCAGTCTGTTATAATTAGAGGTGTATATTCATGAAATATTTGTAAGTAGTTAATGAGTCCAATGGGCACCATTAGTACATGATGGTGTGAGGTGTGTGTGTGTGTGTGTGTGTGTGTGTGTGTGTGCCAGAGTAGGGAAAGTCCCACTAGTTGGCTGGTGGGTGATTTTTCTGGCCCCTTGTCTATTTTGGAGTACTGATGGGGGCATATTTGGTGGGGGTGGTAAATTGCTTGGTGGGATTAGGCGACTACTGGTGTTTGGCTGAAGGGAGCCACCTTTCCTTGCTCTTGGCTAACTTCTTGCCTAACAGAAAGAACACCAAACAGGTAGGAATACATTTCTTTAAGGTTTCACAAAAACAAACAAAAATAGATAGAAATGTATACATGTCAGTATGGCCTTGGCACCTAGAAAAGGAGTCTTATCATCCAATAAGTATTGGCACTGTCATCTCAGGAAGGGAGGCATTTAATCTTTATTTTTAACAGGGACTTTTCAACTTTAGATCAATGTACCTTTTTCTTTAGTGATTAAAGCAGATGCACCAGGTTATGTTTGAGAGGCTAAAAACAGGCTGTTTTCGCTAGCATAAAATTCAAGTTGGGCTTCCCTGATGGCTCAGTGGTAAAGAATCTGCAGGCCAATGCAAGAGACATGGGTTCGATCCCTGGTTGGGAAGATACCCTGGAGAAGGAAACAGCAACCCACTCCAGTATTCTTGCCTGGGAAATCCCATGGACAGAGAAGCCTGGCAGATTACAGTCCATGGGGTCGCAAAGAAGTCGGACACGACTTAGCAACTAAGCAACAACAAATTCAAGTTAAATCATGTATAAGCAAGAATGACTTCTTCGTAGCTCAGTTTGTGAAAATTTCTTCCTTCATACATATATAAATATAGAATCATATAATATGTGGTCTTTTGTGTTTGGCTTCTTCCACTTGACATATTTTCAAGGTTCATGAGTTTTGTGTCATGTAACTACATTTTGGATAATACCACTTTCTGTGTATCCATTCTCAGAATTTCAGGGTGTTTCAACTTGAGTATTATGAATAATGCTACCATGAACTTTAGTGAAAATATTTTTGCATCGGTGTATGATTTCTATTCCTAGAAACTTAGGAGTAAACTTTCAAGGTCATATGGTAATTATATGTTTAACTTTGAGGAATGGCCAAATATTTCCACAGCTGCTATACTACTTTACAGCCCCACTAGCACTGTGTGAGGGCTCCAGTTTTCTACATTCTTGCCAATATTATTTTCTGTTTAAAATTAAAATATTTTAAGTTATAGCTCTTTGTGGGTGTTTGCACATTGTGGTTTTGATTTAAATTTCCCTAGTGACTATGGCAACCCACTCCATTACTCTTGCCTGGAGAATCCCATGGAGGGAGGAGCCTGGTAGGCTACAGTCCATGGGGTTGCAAAGGGTCAGACACAACTGAGCGACTTCCCTTCACAGCGACTATACTGAGCATCCTTTCATGTACTTGTTAGCCATTTGTATAATTTCTTTTGGAGAAATGTCTATAGCTCCTTTTGCACATTATTTTACTAGTCTGTCATTTTGTTGTTGAATTGTAAGAGTTCTTTATATGTTCATAATATGAAATCCTTATCAGATAAATGATTTGAAAATATTCCATTCTATGACTTGTCTTTTCACAGTCTTGTCTGTCGATGCTCAAAAGTTTTTGCCTTGGTGAAGCTCAATTAATGTGTTTTTTTCTGATGTCATATCTGAGAATTCATTGCTGAATCCAAGTTATGAAGATTTCCTATGTTTCCTTCTAAAATTTTATTGTTTTAGCTCTTACTTTTGAGTGTTTGATCCATTTTAAAATAATTTTGTATATATTGTGAGGTTAGAGTCCAACTTTATTCATTTGCATTTACCTGTTATCAGGTCCTCTCCACATTCTTGGGCAGCAATACGATAGAAATAAATATTCCTACTACAAGGCTCTTAGGCAAGCAGTTTCTTATTTGTGTGATATTTTGTCCACAAAGGAGAAGGCAGAAAAGACTGCCCAATAACTCCACGGTAAGTTTTGAGGAACAGGTTTAATGTGAGGGAGGGTGTTGCAAGGTACCTGATCAGCTTGTGTTTGATTTTTGAATTGGTTGGCATGAAGGTTAAATTTCAAGCGTCATCAACCTACTGGTTTCAACCAGTGTGGGGCCTACATGCTTGTAGTCAGCAGTTTTCATCTGGTGGGGATCTGTGTCCTGCAAAAAATTCTTGGGAATGTCTGTCAGGTCTTTGGGCTTCCCTGGTGGCTCAGTGATAAGAATCCTCCTGCAATGCAGGAGCCACAGGAGACATGGATTTGATCCCTGGGTCAGGAAGGTCCCTTGGAAGAGGGCACAGCAACCCACTGCAGTATTCTTGCCTGGAGAATCCCGTGGACAGAGGAGCCAGGCAGGCTGCAGTCCGTGGGGGTCACAAAGAGTTGGATACAACTGAAGTGGCTTAGCAGCAGCAGCAGTCAGGGAAATTGGAGTTCAGTAATTCTTCTAGGTGTCAATTAAAAAAAAAAAACTATTGGAGGATAATTGCTTTACAATGTTGTGTTGATTTTTGTCTTACAATAATGTGAGTCCGTCATAACTATATATATATAATAACATATAAATAAATATATAGATACACACACACATACCTCCCTTTTGAGCCTCCCTAGTACCCATTCATCCCACCCTTCTCGGTCATCACAGAGTGCCAGGCTGGGCTCCCTGTATTATATAACAGCTTCCCACATCCCATCTATTTTACACTTGCTGGTGTGTACATGTCAATGCTACTTTCTCAATTCATTCCACCCTCACCATCCCCCATGATGTTCACAAGTCCCATTTCTACGTTTTTTCGTCATTCCTTCTCTGTAGATAGGTTCATCAGTACCATCGTTCTAGATTCCATATATATGTGTTAATATATGATATTTGTTTTTCTCTTTCTGACTTCATTCTGATTAATAGGCTCTGGGTTCATCAACTTCACTATCAGCTCAGTTCAGTTCAGTTCAGTTCAGTCACTCAGTCCTGTCCAACTCTTTACGGCCCCGTGAATCGCAGCACGCCAGGCCTCCATGCCCATCACCAACTCCTGGAGTTCACTCAGACTCACGTCCATTGAGTCCGTGATGCCATCCAGCCATCTCATCCTCGGTCATCTCCTTCTCCTCCTGCCCCCAATCCCTCCCAGCATCAGAGTCTTTTCCAATGAGTCAACTCTTCGCATAAGGTGGCCAAAGTACTGGAGTTTCAGCTTTAGCATCATTCCTTCCAAAGAAATCCCAGGGCTAATCTCTAATGTATATTTAATTCTCAAACAGAACTTCCCTTGTGGCTCAGATAGTAAAGCGTCTGCCTACAATGTGGGAGACCCGGGTTCAATCCCTGGGTCAGGAAGACCTCCTGGAGAAGGAAATGGCAACCCACTCCAGTATTCTTGCCTGGAAAATCCCATGGATGGAAGAGCCTCAATCTAGGCTTAAAGGTGAAGTAACTTGCCTAAAGTCACATAGCTGGTATGTGGCTGAGCCTAGAATCCAGAGTCCATGATTTTAAACATTCTGCTATACTGCTTATCCTTGACATATTTTTTCAATTTCCTTTGTGAGCTCAGTTTTGCTGGTCCTTTAGACACTGAAATTCTTCAAGATTTCCTCCTTGGCTCTACGATCTCCTTCTTACACACTCTCCATAGGTAATCTGTTTACTCTCATGATTTTAGTTACATGCTGTTGATACTCAGACCTATATCCAGTTGTGACATTCCTTGAACTTCAGACTCATAAATTCAACTGCATCTTGGTAGGATCCACTTGGATGTTCTAATGGTATCTGGTACCCAACGTAAAAAGTGGCTTACTTGCCATGCTCTTCTTCCTATATTCATCATGCAGTAACGTCATCCAGTTATCCAAACCAGAAAACAGTGACGTCTCTACGATCTCCTTCTTACACACTCTCCATAGGTAATCTGTTTACTCTCATGATTTTAGTTACATGCTGTTGATACTCAGACCTATATCCAGTTGTGACATTCCTTGAACTTCAGACTCATAAATTCAACTGCATCTTGGTAGGATCCACTTGGATGTTCTAATGGTATCTGGTACCCAACGTAAAAAGTGGCTTACTTGCCATGCTCTTCTTCCTATATTCATCATGCAGTAACGTCATCCAGTTATCCAAACCAGAAAACAGTGACGTCCTAGCTTTTCCTTCTCATTTATCTTCATAATCCAATTAATCTTCAAGTTGTCCTAATTCTGTCTCCTAAAAAATTTCCCAAACCTTTCCCTTATCTTCATCCCTATTTCCAACTCCCTTCATCACTTTCCTGATATATTGCAAGTCTCCAGCCTGGCCTCTCTTAAATCTATATTGAGTCATCTCAGCAAAACACAGATCCAACCACGTCACTGCCCTTTCATGATTCAGTACTGCCAAGAGGTACATTTTCAGTTCTTTAGCATGACACAGCTTTCTGTAGTTAAAAGCATGGGCTGCTTTGAATCTCAGTTCTAATGATGCACCACTTTGGGCAAGGTACCCAATCTCCTTTTGTCTCAGTTTCCATATGTATTATAATCATGAGAATTACATGACATATCCATGTAAGGCACTTATAACATTGCCTGGCACACAATAAGTGCACAATAACTGTTAGCTATTGTCAGTGTTATTATCTAGTCTCATCTCATTCCTTGCCTTCAATTTTATGTTTTGGTAATACTGCACTGTTTATAATTTCCTAAAGGTGTCATGCTGTTTCACAGCTGTGTGCCTTTCTATTGCTGTTTCCTTAACCTCCTTTCACATGCTTATTTACCTGGCTAATTCTTGGCTCGGTCCTTGCCAGACATCATCTTCAGGACATCTTCCCTGTCCCCCATGCCCCTGCCCCACTCCAAGTAAGTTGCATTCTTCTGTGACCTTGTAGACTGTGCATGCCTCTAACTTAGTGTTTTAACACAGTGAACTGAAGTCGTCTATGTATGTCTGGCTCCCCTGCTGGACTGTAAGTTCTTTGGGCAAAGGGATATCTTTTACTTTTTTGTACCCTCAGCACTTAGCACTGTGCCCAGCACTGTGTCTGGCACCTTGTTGGCATTCAATAAATATTCCTTAAATGAGTGAGTGACTTTATAAGTCAATCATCCAACCAGTAAAGCAGGGCAGCTATGTGAACTTTCTTTTGGTCTCTTCAGTAAGAAAAACTTTACAACTTCAGGTCACAATTAATTTGTGAAATGAATCATCTTGCTTAACCCAGCTGAGAAGTATTGCAGGAGATCTTAAGGAAGCAAGAAAAAGGAAATACTTTTTTAAAAAGTCTGGATCTTGGGCCCTTTCTACTTGTGAGTGACTCAGGAGTAACAACAGTAATTATTACAAACCAGCAGTTCTCAACAGGGGGTGATTCTGCCAGGGGACATTTGGCAATGTCTGGGTACATTCTTGGTTATCACAACAGAGAGATGCAGGGAGTGTGCTCCTGGCATCTAATAAGCACAGGGCAGGGATGCTGTTCAGCATCCTATAATACATAGAACAGCATCTCAACACTGCCCAACAAAGAATTATACCACCAGAAAAGTTAATAGTGCCAAGGCTGAAAAACCAAAAGAAAAATAGGACTAATATTGACTTTGTGAAACAGAATGGTCAAATATAGGTGTTAGTGTTCCAGAAGACTTGTAAAACTCAATAACTGAAGCATTAATAAGCTCTCTTGTTTCCTGAGATTTATTTCTGTTCCTTAGAGTGGGTTTTTGTTTGTTTGTTTTAAACAAAGAATCCATTGATGGGCTTTAGCAAATTGCTGAATGCTCTGAAATTGTATCCAAAATTGTGTAATTGTAAGCATTTATCTCGGAGGAGAGGGCGTCAGATTCTCAAAGGGGTCCATGAGCACCAAAAGATTAAAAAGCCACTGGTATGGAAAGACCTCTGTGTTACCTGGACTGTACTTTAAAACGTCATTATTTTGTGGAATACAGGTTCTGCAAAATGCTTGGAAATATGCATGCTGGAGGGGTGTCTTTTAGAGCTGCCTCGGGAGGCAGCCAGATGTGAAGGAAGCTCAGCCTGCTTTCTTCCTAGTTGGGCAGTACAAGTTTCACTGGGCTGTCAGGAGACCATGTGAGGTAACTTATATAAGCCCAACTGAAGTGTTAGGCACACTGCAGGTGCTCAACAAATACTTCTTCATTCTTATAAGGTTACTGTGAGAATTGAATAAAATAATGCTTTGAGAACTAATGAAATAATGCATGTGGCATGTTGTCTGGTCAGAAGTAGATGTTTTATAAATGCTTATTTTTCTCCCATGTATTCTTTATACTAAAACCCTGGATCTTATCCTTGAAAGAAGGATAAAAGGAATAAGCCCCAAATTTGAAAAATTTCAGTTTCAATCTTGGTTATGCTGTTTTATTAGCTGATCCTAGCCAAGTTATTTGGTGAGTCTTATTTTCTCATAGGGGGATAATGCTTACCACCCAGGTTGCTAAGAGATATAAATGAGATAATTATGTAAAGGATCTGGCATATGGATATTCTTACATGGGATATAATTGGTGCTTAATAAATGTTAAGTTCTTTTCTCAAACAGTTCCTAGATTCTATCTCTATGAAGCTTTTCTTCTATAGAAGGATAGTTTGCTGAATGCCTGTACTAACACCTTATCTAAATATAAAACTCAAAGATAAAGTTTCTAGTATTTCACTTTGTTCATACTCACATTTGTTCACATAAAATGATAATATTTCATTTATATATGTTTAAAAAATTTTGTTGCATGAGCTCTGTGTCATCAAGAGCTGTTAGGCTAAATACACATAGCATCCAGTATGCCAGCATCATGTTCAGGTTTTTTAATTTATTAAGCACTTACCGGATACCAAATTCTCAGCACTGAGGGATTAAGAAGAAATAAGTCCCTGGCTGTGAGGGGTTTTACTAATATTTCTGACATTAGCCATGATATATAAAGTTTAATTTATATTATTTAGATATTATATTAGTAATATATTTGTATATTTTATTTATTTATGCCAGCATTGTTCTCAGCATTTAATCTACATCAATACACTTAACCCACAATGATTCCCATTTTATAGGTGAGGAAACTAAGGTCCAGACTGGTTAAATAATTTGCTCAACTTGTCTAGAATACATTATTACTATGATATAATACGATATGGCTGTCTGAGGAGGCCTTACAAATAGCTGTGAAAAGAAGTGAAAAGCAAAGGAGAAAAGGAAAGATATAAGCATCTGAATGCAGAGTTCCAAAGAATAGCAAGGAGAGGTACGAAAGCCTTCTTTAGCAATCAATGCAAAGAAATAGAGGAAAACAATACAATGAGAAAGACTAGAGATCTCTTTAAGAAAATTAAAGATACCAAGGGAACATTTCATGCAAAGTTGGGCTCAATAAAGGACAGAAATGGTCTGGACCTAACAGAAGCAGAAGATATTAAGAAGAGGTGGCAAGAATACACAGAAGACCTATACAAAAAAGATCTTCACGACTCAGATAATTACGATGGTGTGATCACTCACCTAGAGCCAGACATCCTGGAATGTGAAGTCAAGTGGGCCTTAGGAAGCATCACTATGAACAAAGCTAGTGGAGGTGATGGAATTCCAGTTGCGCTATTTCAAATCCTGAANCCTTGTAGGTCTTCATAAAAGCCCACAGCTGTAAATAAGGATAAATCCCTCCTGTCTGGAAGGGCTGCTGGGAGGACCAAAAGACACAGCAACTGTGAAAACACAGTCTGCATCCCCAGGAGGACATGTCCTCAGGTGATCGTTGTCTTTGACACTGTTCCGGGATGTGAACCCAGTTCTCTGTGGGTCCCCAGCTCTGGCTGTCCTTGGGCTTCCCACTCCTACTCTAGTCCTAGCAGAGGTGGCTCAGCGCCGCCTCCACCTGCCCCCCGGCATGCCTGGGAGGCAGAGGCCCCTCTGGAGGGTGTCACGGTGGATGCCCAGTTTCCTCAGGTACCATCCACCCAACCTGAACCTCTTGATTTATCTTCTTGGGAGACCCTTTGTCTTGCCTTGTAAACCTCCTGAGGTCAATTCTATTCACTATGTGTTTTTCTGAGCACCTACCTTTTTTTTCTTTTGGCTGCACCTTGCAGCTTACAGGATCTAAGTTCCCTGACCAGGTTTTGAACCCAAGCCATGGCAGTGAAAGCCCAGAGTCCTAACCACTAAACCGCCAGGGCACACCTTTTATAAGCGCTTGTTCTAGGTGCTGTGGGATAAACAGGAATTGCCCCTCAGTGCCCCCCCCCTTTCACACACACATATGCACACACATGCACACAGTCCCTCAATTTTAAGGCTTGAGAGATGTATTAATACAGCATCTCAAGGAAGAAGCCATGTGGCCGCAGGAGGGGGAGTCAAGGAAGGCAGCATGGAGGAGGCAGCTGGTCAGGAAGGACATTCTAGATAAAGGGGGCTGTTTAAGTTCTGGAATTTGGGAAGACCTCTGGAGGTGTGAGAAGAGGGGAATGGTCTGGCGGGGCTGGAGCACTGGGTTCACTGGACCAGGTGGGAGGTGAGGCTGGGACTGGGCTAGGGCTCCCCTTTCCTGCACTCTCCACACCCCAGCACCCCTGCCAAAGGAGAGGAGAATAGCTGGTGCCTGCCAAGGACTCGACGCATGCCAGACACTGCCCCATGTGTACAAATCCTCCCAGCAGCCCTAGCATATGTGCTATGCAATATGCAAGTTGCTCAGTCATGTCCGACTCTGTGTGACCCCGTGGGCTGTAGCCCACCAGGCTCCTCTGTTCATGGGATTTTCCAGGCAGGAATACTGGAGTGGGCTGCCATGCCCTCCTCCAGGGGACCTTCCTGACCCAGGGATCGAAACTGCATCTCTATGTCCCTGCATTGGCAGGCAGGCTCTTTACCACTAGGGCCACCTGGGAAACCCTCAGCAAACCTAGAGTTGGTGTAGGAATTATCCCCATTTTACAGATGAGGAAACCGAGGCCTAGAGAGTTTGAATGACTTGCCCATGGTCACACAGCTGGTAAGAGGCAGAACAAGGATTCCAGTCTAAAATCCAGGAGCGTTTTTTTGTTTTGTTTTTCTTTTACTGTATAAAGAGTGTCATGCACTGGCTTATAGCCAACCTTTGCTTCGTGTGATTGAGCTCTATGTGATGTTTGTAGTGACTTCTGCTATAGTAGAAAAAGGGAAGTCAGAGGGAAGAGGCTGATTATCAAGAAGATGATGAACCTGATTGTATCTGTGGTGGATGCTGACCCTGTGTCTACCGTGGCACTGGCCCCCGCGGTCAGTTCTCATTGGCCCAGGGTCTGACGAGCTCTGGAAAACATAGGGGTGGGGCTTGAGTTCCTGCCAAGGAAGTAGGAGGGGCCAGGGATAAGCAGAGAAGAGGGAGAGGGGGCTCCAAGCCAGGATCAGGCCTGGAGACGAGACTGCGCCTGGCCCTTTCAAGGGACAGCAAACAGCAGAGGTGGTTGTTGTCAACAGTGTGATCAGTTGAGTCATCAGCAAGGGCCCCACTGTCCTTGTTTGGGCTGACTTGGTGGCTTCCTGCTGGACACAGAGTGAGCAATGTGTTAGAAAGAGTAATCTGATGTCAGCGGGAGGGACACATTGAAACGCTGTCCGGTCACTCCTGGTCAGATTTTTCCATGCCTGCCCTTAGCAATGCTGTCAAGCCCATGCCTAACCTGACCACTTGACTGCTGCCCACCTCTGCAACCTCATCACTAGCCCTCCAGCCATGGAGCTTTGTCAGTTTGGTACTGAAATGTTTGCTCGTTGCAAACTCTAGTACCTAGAACTGTGCCTGGCACGTAAGATTTGCCCAGTAAGTACTGGTTGAATGAATGAAGACTTGCCACCCAGACTGAACTCATTTCATTGTGCCTCATCTATCCTGTCTGTCCGCGAGTCACCGCTGGCATAGCCAGCCCCTGTTCATTTTCAGGAAGGAGTTTTGTTTTTGTTGTAATCTTTTGGCTGTGCCTTGTGGCACGCTGGGTCTTAGTTCCCCAGCCGGGGATCCTATCGCCCCTGCTGCAGTCGAAGTGTGGAATCCTAACCACTGAACCACCAGGGAAGTCCCAGGTAGGAGTTTTAAGGCCACCTTCTCTGGAGAACTTCCTGTGCCTCCCCTTTACCACATCAGATGTGCGTGTCTTGCGCCCCCAGAGCTCAGTCTACTTTCCCAATTGCACCACTTAACACACTTCTTTTTTTAACTTCTTTATTTTTTGATTATATCACTGAAAATTCTAATTTTACAGAAATGTATAATATGGAAAGTGAAAGTCTCCTTCAGTCCCCTTTTACAGAAAGAATATCTGTTAAGAGATGGTTGTGTATTTTTCCTTATTTTTCCAAGTAAGATATTATATACATAAAATACATTTTTATGTATATTTATAAATACATTATATAATACATATGTATTTATGCATTATATATTTATATATAATACATTATGCATTATACATATATAAACACATTCTATATATATATGTATATATTGTTGTTTAGTCGCTAAGTCGTGTCCAACTCTGTGACCCCATGGACTGTAGTCTGCCAGGCTTCTCTGTCCATGGAATTTTCTAGGCAAGAATACTGGAGTAGGTTGCCATTTCTTTCTCTAATATGTGTATATGTGTGTGTGTGCATATATATATATATTTTAAAGTGGGATCATACTATTGATACTTTATGCAGTTTGCTCTGGTTATTTTACTTAATAAGTCTTGGACATCTTGCATATCAGTAATTAAAGACAACTGTATATAGTGTTTCTTTTAACGGATGTACCATAATTCACTTGGCCAGTCCCCTTCAAATGGACGTTTGTTCTGTTTTCCAGTCTTTCACTGGTTCAACCATCATTGTGCAGAGGTCTTTGAGCCCTTGTAGAAATGTTTTTGCAAAAAATCCCTTAAAGTGGAGGTGCTGAGTCAGAGGGTGTGAACATTTTAAATCACAATAGATATTTCCGAGTTATTCTTTCTGAAAGGGCTGTACCTCACCCCGATAGTTCTGAGATTGTACCCTTCCCCTGGCCCTACCTTGGCGAGCGGTGGACAGTCTGTCCCTGAGACAGTCAGCTCCATGGAGGTAGACAAATCCTCTTGCTGGTGGCTACGTTCTGAGTGCTACCCCAGTGCCTGGCAGGCACTGTGGGCAATGAACAGATACTTGTTGATGGAGTGGGTAAGGGACTGAGGGGATGGAGAAGAGTGTGAGAGAAGGCTGCTGGGTTTGGGGAGAGTAAACTGTTGGTGGCTTGGAAAAGTGTAGGCTTGGCGGGTGTCCGAAATCTCAGTCCAGTGCCCCTTGCCCATGGGGGAGCCCACGCCCCTCGCCCTCCACAGAGTGGTTCCCGCCCCTCCAAGTTCATCACCTGCCCGTTTTCTCTTCTGTCCTCCTGCTGTGTTTCCTGGGGTTCCTTGGAAAACATTTTCCTCCATTTGCCTGGAAACCCTTCCCCTTTTCAAGATGCTGCTCAGAAACCATTCTCCTGTGAAGCTTTTCCTCTCAGGCAGGATTAGTGCCTTTGTCCTCTGTTCCTGCTGTGTTGACCAGTGAGAATACTGCTTCATCTGTTTATAGGCCTGTCACCCTCTCTGAGTTGAGTTGAGAGAGCATTCCTCATTTTTTTTTTTTTTTTTTTTGCCAAGAGGCATGCGTGGGATCCTCCCCAACCAGGGATTGAACCCATGGCCCCTGCAGTGGGAGCTTGGAGTCTTAACCACTGGACCACCAGGGAAGTTTGAGTTGAGAGCATTCTAATAGCGAAGGCTGTGTCCCCCAGGTTTGTGTATTTGTAATACCCAGGCCTTCTGGGTATGAATGAACTGTCAGATGGACAGACAAGATCAGGAGTCAAAGAGGAATATTATTGCAGTTGTGTAGTGTGAGATGCTGCAAACCCTGGTTGGGGTGGTGGCTTGGAAAAGGAAAAGAAGGAAGCACTAAGTGACTTGGTAAAAAGGACGTGGGGCCTGAGGGAAGGAACAGTCACAAGATGGTGACCCTCCCAACAGAAGTGGAGAAGCCAGAAGGGGAAGCTGGGTGAGAGAGAGAGAAGGGCCGTTGGGTCTGGAGAGGTGGAGTTTGAGGGGCTGCCAGTGGGACTTCCAAGTGAGAAGAACCAGCTGACAGCTCAGATATCACACTGGGAGCAGAGCAGGACACTGGGGCTGCAGATGGGGACAGGCTAGCCGTGACAGGGGATGAGTTCCCCAAGGGAGAGAGCAAAGTGCAGAGGCCTGGGTCCGACTGGGTGACTCGCATCTTCTAGGGGATAGGAGAGAGAAGGGCCAGCCTAAACCAGAGTGGTCAGAGGCAGCATCGACACGGCCATGGGACCTGAGGGGTTTAAGAGCGTCCAGACTGCAGAGACCAAGGAGTAGAGAAGAGGGCCTGTGACTTGGGAATACAGCAGCTGCGAGGCTTTTGGAGCAGGTGGCTTCTCTGGAGAGGAGGATCGGGAGCTAGGCGGAGCAGGCGGAGCTGCACAGGGAGGACACAGGGAGGAAGCCTGGTCCAGGGCTGGCTTAGGGCACAGGCCAGGGAAAGGGAGGGGACACCCCCTGGGACTTGTGAGTCATTCCCACCAGGGGCAGGACTGAAGGCCTCTGAGCGGAGTCTGTGTGCCCGGGGGAGATGGAAGGGCACTAGAGTTACTCACTGGAATTTCCAGCCAACCCCAGCACTGGTGGAGTGGAGATGTTTGGATATTCAGGGAACAGCTTCTGAGAGGTTTCAGGGTTCGGAAGAAGTGGGTGTCGATCCTGCCCTGCTGTGGAGGAGCCTGGGGAAACAGAGGAGGATACTTCCATGAGACCCCTCAGGGCCCCTCATGTTTCTTTGGGTGGGGGAAGGCAGACGGGGGGCTCCTGAGCTGTTAGGCCCTTCTCCCATGCCACCTGCTTGTCCGACCAGTGAGGGCAGCCCCATGTGCCTTGCACCGGAGCCTGCAGGGGGGGAGACTGGCACAGAGCCCTGGGCTGGCACACTTCTGCCCTGGGGAATGCCAGTCCTGGTTGTTCCCAAGCCCTGAGAACAGCTTAACTCACCCAAACAGATGAGGAATTGTGGCCCTTCTGATGTACCCCGGCTATATATAACCCAGCCAGGGCAGGGACAGGGACTGATGCAGAGGGCGGGTGTAGGGTGGGGTGTGCCCGTGTGGAACCCCGTCAGTCCTGAGTCCCCAGAGAACTTACACCAAATCCCTTGGTCTGTATTTCAGCTATAGTGACAGGGAGAAATCTTTTACTGGAGAAGACAGGTTTTCAGCTGTAATAGAATGGCAGGAGCCCCACCTAGAGATCAGAACTTTCAAAGATTTTGGGGGAAGCTGGGATGAGAAACCACGTCCACCTCTCTCCTTTTCCCTCCTCCCTCTTCCTCAACCCCTCCACCCAGCCTGGAGGCTCAACCAAGGACCCTATTTTCAGCTGAGACACTCAGTCGGAAGGAGAGGTGCTGACCCCAGGTGGGCCCAGGGTGGCGCATGGTCGACCCTCACTTTGGAATGCATTTCCAAATGAGTCCCAAAGAGCTGGACTCTCCCCTCTATGGCCATGCACCTGCCACTAGACGGGGGTGCACCATTGCGTGAGGAGGTCCTGGTAGACACACAGGCATTGGGGACAACTCAGACACTGCACCATTAAGAACCACGCTGGTTGGTCCTGGCAACTGTGTACTGAGAGTCACTTGTGAGCTAGAAGCACCAGGAAGATTTCGAGGAAATCCCCAACTAGAGACATAGGTTGGGGGCTGGTGGGAGATTGGCAGGGTAGGGGCAGGTGGGGGCTGCTTGAGAGGAGTTGGAGCTTCAGGGCTCATTACTCAGAATCCAGAGTGTTCACTTGACCTGCCTGGTTGGTGGCACTTACTATCCAGTCATGCACCTGCCACTAGACGGGGGTGCACCATTGCGTGAGGAGGTCCTGGTAGACACACAGGCATTGGGGACAACTCAGACACTGCACCATTAAGAACCACGCTGGTTGGTCCTGGCAACTGTGTACTGAGAGTCACTTGTGAGCTAGAAGCACCAGGAAGATTTCGAGGAAATCCCCAACTAGAGACATAGGTTGGGGGCTGGTGGGAGATTGGCAGGGTAGGGGCAGGTGGGGGCTGCTTGAGAGGAGTTGGAGCTTCAGGGCTCATTACTCAGAATCCAGAGTGTTCACTTGACCTGCCTGGTTGGTGGCACTTACTATCCAGGTTTACAAAGTGGTAGACTGGTCATGTGTGAAGCTGAATTTGATTCCAAGATACCAGGAGGAAATGGGACAGAGGTGATATTCCAGGACCATCCTCCAAAACCCTCTCCCCACCCCCCTACCCTCACCCACTTGCGCGTGTGCGCGCGCGCGCGCACACACACACACACACACACACTCCCAAACTTCCCTCAAAGAAACAACCAGTTGCAAGAAGGCAGCAGTCTTGTCTGTAAGCCTGATTCAATGCACAGATGTTTCATTTAGACTGCACCTTGTTTCTTAAATAGAATTTACCTGCCATCATTTATTTTTTATTTTTATTGTTTTGATGTGGACCTTTTAAAGTCTTGGTTGAGTTTGTTACAATATTGCTTCTGTTTCATATTTTGTTTTTTTTGGCATGTGGGATCTTAGGCCCCAGGCCAGGGAACCGGTACCCTCTGCATTGGAAGGGGAAGTCTTAACCACTGGATTGCCAGGGAAGTCCCTCTGCCATCATTTTTAAATTGAGAGCTCTCACTTAATCCAGATTCCAGCTTCTCTGGAACACTCCAAGACCGGGGGGGTCGGGGCAGGGGGGGGGGG
>SJXQ01013065.1:107410-123921 GCA_006408695.1 Aepyceros melampus
TGGCCATGCCTGTGTTTCCTACTCAGGTTTTTCCCTGAAGTGTGCGCCACAGATGAGATGATTTGAGAGGTGATTTTAGGTAGCACCTAGATATAGATTTTGCGCTTAACACTTAGGCATATATTTTAATGTATCTTAGAAAAAAAGTAAGAATTTGATGGTGGTCCAGTGGTTAAGACGCCAAGCTTCCGCCGCAGCTGGTGCGGGTTTGACTTGTACATCTTTCCTGTGCTTTTAAATATAATGCTTGGGATAAGGCTGTTTTTTTATAAATTTCACTTATTTATTTTTGGCTGTGCTGGGCCTTTGTTACTGCACAAGCTTTTCTCTAGTTGCGGTGAGCAGGGGCTACTCTGGTTGAGGCCTGTGGGCTCCTGATTGTGGTGGCTTCTTGTTGGGGAGCACAAGCTCTGGAGCACATGTGTGGCAGCCGTTGCGATTCCCAGGCTCTAGAGGCAGGCCCAGCAGCTGTGGTGTAACGGGCTTAGGTGCTCTGCAGCATGTGGAAGCTTCCCGGACCAGGGATTGAACCCGTATCTCCTGCATTGGCAGGCTGATTCTTTATCTCTGAGTCACCAGGGAAGCCCAAGGCTGTGCTTTTAAGAAGCCAGTTGTTGTAAAGAACAGTATTAAGTAAGCATGCTGGTGGTATGTCAGGATGACACAACTGCAAAGATGTGGGATGTGAACAACTGAACTATGGAAGCACTGCTGGACCCCGTGGGGCCTGCCTGTGGCTCTAGACAGCCCAGAATATGGGACTCCACCTTTCATCAGGAGAGTCCCCCAGCAGCGGCCCCTGTCCTCTGCCCTCCATTCTGCTGAGGAACTAACTGAAAGAGAACTTCCCGGTGCCTAGGGCTGGGAAGAGGAGAGAATGGCTGAGTTCCCTGCATCGACTCAACTCAGGGAGGGGCCAGCTGTTCTGAGGCTGATGCTCAGCATGGACACAGCGCCTAGACTCAGTGGCATCGACTCTGGCCAGACAGCCCCACCGCCACCTCCGTACCCCTTGCAGACTGGTGTGGCCAATGGGCTGAGTTCTGCTGTCTGCAGAGCCACTTGGCCTAAGACTTGGGAGTCACAGGCGGTCCTGCCTGTTCAGCCCACATTGCTGTCTTGGAGGAGATTAAGGCTCCTGGAGAGAGTGAATGTCTTGATTTGGCCTGGAGCCAAAGCCTGGAGGCTTTATTTAGCCTAGACTGTGGAAGACCAGGCCGGAGCCAGCTGAGCCTAACTTGCAGCTACTGTCTCTGAAGAGAGACTTGACCTCTTGGATTTGGGGCCTCAGGCTGTGACAGCCTTTCAGCCCAGCAGATTGTGTAAAATGCTGGCCATGATCGAGCCCACCATGGCTGCTGAGTTTCATAAGCTCTGCTTGGGGAGGAAGTGGGGACAGTGTCGGCCAGAAGGCAGCTTCCCCGTGTGCAGGACTGGCAGGCAGCCTGGCACAGGCTCTGGGGGCCCTGAACTCCCAAGAACTACCCCCAGTGATTCTAGGCATGTGGGCGCCTCTGGGGGGCTCTTTGGGGGTTAAGGCTGTCCTTTCCCCTTTTTTTCCCAGTGCTGGGCACACAGTGAGGAATGAGTGAATGGATGCTGAGCCCTGGTGGCTTTTTTGCTTTGTGGCCACACCGTGTGGCAGGCAGGATGTTAGTTCCCTGACCAGGGATTGAACCCATGCACCCTGCAATGGGAGCACAGTCTTAACCACTGGACCACCAGGGAAGTCCTGAGCCCTGGTGTTTTATGGGATGAGAGTAGCCCCAGGAGGACTGAAAAAGGAATTGTGAATTTCCAGGTAATTCCAAACCAGGAACAGGTGTGGTCAGAGGAAAGCGAAGATGGAAGAGGATTGGGGTGTTAACTGAGAACAGGTTAACTGTTGGTAAAATGGTTAATTTCACATCCCTTTCCATTGCCTCCATCACCTCACCAGCCAAAACATCAGAGTGAATACAGCCCAGAGTGGGGCTGCTTGGGAGTGACTACTTGCTGCGTTTGTGGGGATTTTTTCAAGATTGGACTCCAAGGTTGGAGTCTCATGGGGAGGGGGTCCTGCTGCACTGGGCTGTCATGGGGGCTGACCCCAGGGTCTATGCTTGTGCCTGGGGTGGAATGTAAAGGCTTGGTGGGAGCCATGAGTCACCAGCTCTTCACCCTGAACTTGGTCCAGCCAGGCCTACAGTTAAGCTCACAGTGTCCCCCAAGTGACTTCTTGAGAGCATGTTTGCCAAGCCCTTGGGCACATCCCCGGTTGGCAGGGAACAGGAAGGGAATGGGATACAGGAGGGAAGTGCTGGCCCCCAACGTAGAGGGCTAGTTCCCACTTGTCAGGCAGAAGCAGCAGGGTCTGACCTTGACCTCTGCCTCCAGGGCCTGTGGGCCCTGCTCCAAGCTCCAGTCTCGTTCCTCGGAGGTGGTGCTGCTGCCTGCCTGCGATTCCCATGGCTCTAGACAGCTGGCAGTTTCTTTTCTCTGTACCTCAAAGGGATAATGATAACACCATCCAGACTGCAGGATTCCAGAGAGTTAATCCTCGGAAAGCACTTAGAACTGTGCCTGGTACTTGTGAGCCCATCAATAAGTAACTATTGTTTTCCCCTAAACCTTGGCACCCATACTGGTCTCCTAATGCTGCCGAAAGCAACTACCACACATTTGGTTGGTTAAAACTACACAGATTTATTCTCTTGCAAGTCTCAAGGGTCAGGAGTACTGCATTCCTCCTAGAAGCTCTAGGGAAGATGACCTGTTCCCCTGCCTTTTCCGGCTGCTAGAGGACCCTGCATTCCTTGGCTTGTGGTCCCATCCTTTGTCCTCACATCTTTCAGTTTCTCACTCAATCTCTCCCTGTCCCCGCCCCCATCCTCTCTCTCTCTCCTTCTGTGAGTTAGTCGCCTCTTCTCTGACCCTGACCCTCTTGCCTCCTGCTCATAGGTCTCTTGCATGCATGCTGTGCTAAGTTGCTTCAGTCGTGTCCAGCTCTTTGCGACTCCTTACAGGCCCTTTGGGACTGTAACCCACCAGGCTCTTCTGTCCTTGGGATTCTCCAGGCAAGAATACTGGAGTGGGTTGCCATGCCCTCCTCCAGAGGATCATCCCAACCCAGGGATCACACTCGTGTCTCCTGTGGCTCCTGTCTTGCAGGCAGGTTCTTTACCACTGAGCCATCGGGAAGCCCCAAAAGGTCTCTTACCTGGGCTCTATCTGATAATCCCAGGAAACCTCCCCACCTAAAAATCCATAATTTGCAAATTCCCTTTTGCCACTAAGGTGACATAGTGGCAGGTTTTGTGGCTGAGGAGGTGGACACCTTTGGCAGGATGTCCAATTATAAGATCAGGTTTTATTTCAGAGGCTCTGGGAAAGACCGCCTCCAGCAAAATTGCTAACTGGTTTGCTGATAGCAAGTCAAGAGTTAAGTTCCTCACCTGGGGAAAGGGTAGCAAGGCCTGTGAGAACTTGCTGGGCAGCGAAGCAGCAGTGAGGAAGCAGCTTTCCTGGGACCTAGGAGATTTCTGATAGCTTCAGAAATATGAAGCTTAGCATAGCTTCAGCTTATGCTTAAATGCCCAAAGAGGGAGCTGTTTGAGATTCTAGGTAAGCATCTGAAGCCTGACAAAGGAACGCAAGAGTGAGGGAATCATCAGAGCGGGAGATGAGCCCTGAATTTGGTGTTCAAGGACCTGGGAGAAGGGAGTCCCGGCTCTGCCACTTTCTGGCTATGTGATTCTGGACTAGTCCCCTCCCTCTTTTTAAGTCTTATTTGTTTGTTTCCATTTGCATCATGGAAAAATATAGTACCCCCTTCGGAGAGGTATTTGAGAGGGCAATGAAGCTGAATGAGAGTGGAAAGAACTTACAAGGCTTAATAAGTGTCAGGTGCCCACATGTTGAGCATCACGTGGTGCTGGGCTTTGGGGGAGGGAGGGGGCGGTGTCCGGAGGAGCAAGATGCAGGTGCTTCAGAGGCCCTGCAGAATCACCGGGCAGGTAACAGATCAGGCACGTGTCAGGGGCAGCGGACTCCCTCCTTGGGAGCCGAAACTGCAGGGCCAGGGCCTTCAGCTGTGCCTTCAGGAGAGACACGCTCACGCGGGAGAAGGCATTATAGGCATCAGGATCGGCTAGAACCTGAGGCTGGAGCACTCTGGCCTGTTGGAAAGGCAGACAGCTGTTGGAGAGATGAGAAGGGTGGGGAGAGGCGCTGGGAGCCACTGCAGGTGTTTAAGGAAAGAATAAGCTGACCCCAGCACACTTTATAGTCATATTGATACTACTCGGCTTTTGTTTTTGTTTGTTTGCTTTGTTTATTCTTGGCTGTGCTGGGTTTTCGTTGTGATAAGCAGGGGCTACTCTCTAGTTGTGGTGTGGGCTTCTCGTTGCAGTGGCTTCTCTGTTGCAGAGCACAGGCTCTAGGTCAAGTGGGCTTCAGCAGTTGGGGCACACAGGCTCAGTAGTTGTGGGCTTAGTTGCTCCATGGCATGTGGAAGCTTCCCGGACCAGGAATCGAACCTACGTCCTCTGCATTGGCAGGCGGGTTCTTATGCGCTGTATCACCAGGGAAGTCCTTGGCTTTGGTTTTAACATGTTTCTTTCCCACTAGATTATAAGCCACATGAAAGTAAGGGCTATTGAATGCTTGTTTTCCGTTGTATCTACGGGATAGGTGGGCATGTGTTGCATGAATAAATAAACGAGCGAAGAACCTACTTGAATTCCCCAGTAACCACTTTTTGCAGTATTAAATCTTTGATAAGCATCAGGTGTAGGCTGGCATTCTGGGAAGACTGATCTGACTCTGAATGCAGTGGAGACAGGAGAGAGAAGCAGAAGGCAGTCTGAATCCAGTGTGGGCCTCAATTACAACAGTGAAGAGGGTGGAGCAGAGGAAGGAATCCTCCCTCGTAAGAGATGAGCTAAAACACTTTGAAGGGACTGGGGACTCCGTATGGCAGAGGAGAGGGAGAGAAGAGGCTAGAGGTGACTTGGGGATCTTAGATGACAAGAAGAATTATATGTCTTTTCACTCAGGAAGAGTGTTCAAGTATTTTCTCTGTGCCAGGAACTGTTGGTGGCACTTAGTACTGCAAAAAATGATTACTGGGGAATTTGAGTAGATTCTTCACTCATTTATCTATTCATTCAACACAGGCCCCACCTATCCTGTAGATACAATGGGAAACATTGGCTAGTTGGTGGCCATTCAAGGCTAAATGGGGTATGATCTCTGCCATAGAGGAGAAAGAATTCTGGAGCGGGGAGGAGTCTGTTGGGGTCAGAAGATGCTGGGGGCAGGGTAGGGTACAAGGGGTAAGGTTGAGGGCCCACAAGCCAGCACCTTCCATTGTGGGCTTGAGCTCCCGGGGGCAGGAAGATACAGTCAGAGGTGTAGCTGGAAGGCTGCTTGGCCGGGAGTCCCATGGCCACTTCCATCCCGTCATCTCTGACCCTACTCCTCCTCTCTGTTCATACATATCTTCCATCGAGCACCTTCTCTGGCTCCTGCTATGCTCTCCAGGTGACCATGCCCATCTCAGTCATGACTCTGATTTCCCTTAGCTGTCTCTTTCCCCTCCTCCATTAAATTGCTCCCACACATGGGCTCAGGTTCTTTTTTTACCTTGCTCACTATTAATAAGGGTGAAAGTATGTAAGTCGCTCAGTTGTGTTGGACTCTCTGTAACCCCATGGACTGTAGCCCACCAAGCTCCTCCGTCTGAGGAATTCTTCGGCAAGAATACTGGAGTGGGTAGCCATTCCCTTCTCCAGGGGATCTTCGCAACCCAGGGGTTGAATTCAGGTCTGCTGCCCTGCAGACAGATTCTTTACCATCTGAGCCACCAGGGACGCTCTTATAAGGGTGATGTGCTAAGTTACTTCAGTTGTGTCCAACACTGTGTGATCCTATAGACTGGAGCCTGCCAGGCTCCTTGGTTGGTTGTGGGTTTGAGCTCCTGGAGGCAGGAAGATATAAGGTTAGATGGGTATCAGATAAGGAAGCATGGGGGAAAAAAAGGATGGAAGAGAAATTAAGCAAGATGGGAGCAGTAGGAGTATGGATGATATTTTTTTTTTCCTTTTATATTTCTGTGTTTTCCAAATTTTCTATAATAAGATTTTGGCTTTTGTCCCCTTACAAAAATGTTAAAGAAGAGGGGGGAAAAGGCAAGAAAACAGGCTGCTCAGATTCTGATCTGCTTTTACAGGTGGAAGCAGGGAAGGGCCTGGAGATGAGAAAGCTGGTTCTCTCGGGGTTCCTGGCCAGCGAAGAGATCTATATTAACCACTGGAAGCTCTGTTGCTGGTAAGTATGTATTTTAGGTTCTTTGTGCTCTGAGACTGTGTTTGGAGTTGGGAGAGAGAGAGGTGGACCAGTCCTTCCGAGGGCTGGGGTCTGTGGAACTGCTCTGCCTACGGCTTGGCAGCCAAGGTCATTGCCAGAAGAGGCCCGTGCCTCTGGACTCCAATTCTCCATTACTTACCCTGGGAAAGGTGGAAGAAGCAGCACCACCTGGTTAGGCATGACAAACACGCCGTCACTCCTAACTACAGTGCAGACATTACTAATGGATCACAGTGCTCTGTCCAGGTGGGATCTTAGCCTCTGCCTCCAGCTGATGCTGTGGGCAGTCTCTACCAATCAATCATGTTGAGGCCTCTTTGTCATCCCTGGTCCCAGTCCTTCCTCCTCCCTGGAGTAGTGAACTACTAGCACCATCCTGAGGCCTTCTGGCAGGAAATGAGGTGGAAGGCTGTCTGTGTCGTTCTCAGAAGCACCATAGCTCTGAGGCATTAGACAGACCGCAGCCCTCTGTGAATGTGCCTTAGTTGCTTCTCCAAGCTGGAGGCATTGTGAGAATCAGACTGGGAGGGGAATAATACAGTGTTTTCAAAGGTAGAAGTAACCACAGATGTAAGATGTTTTTGCCTCTGAAGAAAGTGCGTATTAGATGCGTCTGGATATTATGCAGAGTAATTGTGCGTGGAAAGTTCTCTTCCCGGGGTGTTTTGCAGACTAAGACATCAGATGATATCAGAACAAGGAGGAATAGGAAATGAAGATATAGATCAGGGGAAAGTACTGTAAGATCTGCATTTATCTACTTGCTGTGATGTGAGCTGCTGTCATTTGTCACCCCAGGAGTAACTGTTGAGGTGTGTCTCTGCTTTGTGACACAGGGGAATGAGTTGGTGGTCAGTCTTACTGGGAATCTGTTGGTCTTCACAGTTATTTCTTCAAGGGAGGAACAGTTTGGCATGTCGATCAGGACTGTGGGCTGGGGCTGGAGCTGGGGCAAGACTTGACGCGCCATGAATAGTGGACTTACTGCCCTGCCTTTCAAACTACGCGTCTTGATTGCTAGTGGATTGCTCAATCAGCAAAGTGGGGTGAACCAACATTTTAAAGCGAATGAGAAAGAAAATGTCAGCATGCGTCCCACGTAGTAAGAATAAGTACTGTTTCAGGCAGCTTTTGGTTTGTGTGGATATGTGTATGTATGTACCGGGCCACGTGCCTTCTGACGTGTGTTGTTGGTTTTAAAAACCACTGATGGGACTTCCCTGGCTGTTCAGTGGCTAAGACTCTGAACTTCCAATGCAAGGGACATGGGTTCAGTCCCTGATTGGGGAATTATAATCCGACATGTTATGAGACACTGCCCCCCACCCAATTAAAAATATTAAATTTTTAAAAATTAAAAAAAAAAGCACTGGCTTTGGGTAAGCCATGGATAACCTCCTTGAGCCTCAGTTTCCTCATCTGAAGATGAGAGCAATGCCGTTACCTTCTCTTTGTCCTTCATGGGGTTGAGAAGATCATTTTGAGGACCTAGTACAATGCTAGGTTCTTAGACACTCAAATATCAGTCGAAGGAAGGGGAGGACAAGCAACCAAAATCCACCTTATAGCCTTTTTTTGCCTCACCATGCAGCATGCAGGACCTTCATTCCCTGACCAGCAATAGAACCCAGTCCCCCAGTGAAAGTTTGGCATCTCAACCACTGGACCACCAGGGAAGAAATACACCTTATAAACTAGGAATTGCTGTGCTGAACAAAGGGGCATGGCTGTCATTACTATGAATAAAAGGATGCATATTTGAAAGAGGCTCAGAGGAACGGCTTTGAATCCCCACCTGACCGTCTGCCAGCTCTAGACCTTCAGCAGATTACTGGACCTTTGTGCCTCATTCTGTCCACCTGCAAACTGGGTATACACATTCATCCTCTCTTCTTGGGGTCGTTGTGAGGGGTGACTGAGTCTGTAGGGGAAGCTCTTTGAGCCCAAGTGGGAGTGTATTCTATTGTTTTCTCCCATCCTGCGAGAAGCGCAGGTTAGAACCTGTTTCTGTCCACACACCCGTTCCCTGAAGGAAGCAGAGGTGCATGTTCCCATCGGAAGTGGGCCCCTCTTAGACTCCAGCTCGGTTCTCACCTGTTGTTGGGCCTGATTTGAGTTCCATTTGTTTGGGTAAAGATAACAACAGATTTAGGGTCCAAGACACTCTCTCCCGGCTCGCCTTTCTAACAGCTCATGCTCTCAAGACAAAAACTGTGAGGCTGGGGCTCCCACTCCCGGAGTGTGACCCAGGATAGATCCCTCCACTTCCCCGCAGCTTGTTCATCCTGGGTTGGCTCTTTCTTGAGCAGAGGCAAGGGCGAGGGAGGGATGAGCTAGGCGGCCTGGGCTGTGACTGGTGGGCCCCCCCACAGCACAAGTCTCAGCTGATAAGCCTAGGTTTTAAGGACTCAAGCCCTCTTCTCTCTCCTAGAGCTGGGGCCCTTCCAGGAGCTAAGCCCTAGGCTCTTGAGAGGTGATCTGACAAAGGGGCTTGGAGAAGAAAACCTGCCTTCCCCAGCTCCCTCCTCCTCCCACGCCCAGCGCTCCTTCTCTCCACCCCGCCCCGCTCCCACAGCTCCACTCCTCTGTGTGTTTGTTCTTGGTTTAACACTTCCTGCTATGCAAACGGCTGGGTGTGTACACCCAGGACTGGGGACACACAGCAGGAGCCTCTGTTCGAGCTGCCTGGGTTGCTGGCTAGACATGGTTTGGTAACCTCCCAGAATCTTCCAGATTCCTGGTGGGCTCAGGTTACAAGGAAGAGGGTCTGGGAGCCTGGGCTGAGGTGGAAGAAGGGAGGCAGGCAGACCAACTGCATGTCATGTTGTGTTTCCAGGCTGGTTAGTGAGCTGGGTGCCGCGGGCGGGCTTCCTGGGCCTTCAGCACCTCCCACCTCTGGGCCCCTCTCTCAGACTCCCCTCTGGAGTTTGCTTTGTCTCTTATTTGTAAAATAGGTTCAGGATGCCCCCCCCTACCCCCAGCCTCTGGTGACAGTTAGCAAAGTTGCATTGGCAGCCTCCAAGCCTTTTGGAATCAGAGGTGGAGGAAGTGGGCCGATTTCTCTCCTACCTGTTTCGAAAGGCAGAAGGCAAGTTGCTGAGGGACAAAGCGAACAAATGCCAGTGTGAAGTCATGAACAAGTTCAAGCCCGCCTGGCCCTCCTCCCTGAGGAGCCCTTCATGGGACACCCAGTTTGTTTCGGTGCATGCGTGCTGAGTCGTGTCTGACTCTTAGCGACCCCGTGGACTGTAGCCCACCACACTCTTCTGTCCGTGGAATTTTCCAGGCAAGAATACTGGAGTGGATTGCCATTTCCTTCTCCAGGACACCCAGAACCAGAGTTAACTGATCAGATGGGGAGCCAGCACCCCATCCTCTGTTGCAGGATTCTAGAAGCAGGGCTAACTGGGTGTGCTCTGTCAGGAGAGCAGGACTGGAGTCCAGCTCAGTGTGGGGCCGCCTGTGCCTTTCAGCCAGCCCTCCCCGCCCGAGGCCTATTTTCAGAACTTCACCAGATAAAAATAACTGCCTCCAAGGGTCTCAGGCCAGCCAGGGGCACACTTCCCCTCCCGCAAAGGCCCCCAACCATGTCCTGAGAAGCTGGCCTGATGCCCCAAGAGCCGGCCCTGTCCATGTGACCCGCCCTGCTGAGCGCCGGCTCTTCCCCTTTTGCAGACGGAGTGGGAGTTTAGGAGGAAGCAGAGTGGTTGTGTCTTGTCTCTTCATAGCCCCGAGTGCTTCCCCCGCAGTTTCTGAGAAATCCTGACCACCCCTGCCTTCCCAGGGCTGTTCTCTCCTATTTCCTTTATTCCCACCCTGGGTGGGATTATACCCCAGCAGGAACAGGGACTCTGTGGTGACTTGGCCCCTCACCTGGACCTGGGTTATAGTGGTGGTTATTCAGTCGCTCAGTCGTGTCTGACTCTTCGCGACTCCATGGGGACTGCAGCATACCAGGCTTCCCTGTCCTTCACCATCTCCCGGAGTTTGTTGAAACTCATGTCCCTTGAGTCAGTGATGCCATCCAACCACTCATCCTCTGTCATCCCCTTCTCCTCCTGCCCCCAATCTTTCCCAGCATCAGAGTCTTTTTCTAGAGTCGGCTCTTCGCATCGGGTGACCAAAGTACTAGAGCTTCAGCATCAGTCCTTCCAGTGAATATTCAAGGTTGATTTCATTTAGGATTGACTGGTTTGATCTCCTTGCAGTCCAAGGGACTCTCAAGAGTCATCTCCAACACCACAGTCCAAAAGCATCAATTCTTCGGCGTTCAGCCTTCTTTTATGATTCAGCTCTCAACATCTTTACATGACTGCTGGAAAAACCATAGCTTTGACTATATGGACTTTTGTCAGCAAAGTAATATCTCAGCTTTTTAATATGCTATCTAGGTTTCTCATAGCTTTTCTTCCAAGGAGCAAGTGTCTTTTAATTTCATGGCTTCAGTCACCATCTGCAGTGATTTTGGAGCCCCCCCAAATAAAATCTGTCACTGTTTCTACTGTTTCCCCATCTATTTGCCATGAAGTGATGGGACTGGATACCATGATCTTAGTATTTTGAATGTTGAGTTTTTTTCACTCTCCTCTTTCACCTTCATCAAAAGGCTCTTTAGTTCCTCTTCGCTTTCTGCCATAAGGGTGGTGTCATCAGCATGGGTAGATAAGAGGTGAAAAAGGATAAAGTCTGGGACTTCCCTGGTGGTCCAGTGGTTAAGACTTCACCTTCCAATGCAGGTGGTGGGGGTTCTGTCCCTCATCTAGGAGCTAAGATTCCCATATGCATGGGGACCACAAAAACATAAAACAGAAGCAATGTTTTAACAGATTCAATAAAACTTTAAAAATGGCCCACATCAAAAAAGTCTTAAGGATAAACTCTGATCAGTCCCAAGAGCCATCTCAGTATCCTTCACACAGCACTGGGGCCATGAGCTGAATGGGCTCCTGTCTGCGGTGGGGAGAATGCTCTTCCTTTCTCTTGGCCCAGATTCCCTCTATATCCTTCTTGCCTGCAGGCTTCCCCAGGCCCCTCTTCTCCACCTGCTCAGAGCTCCCTCCGAGGCCCTGTTCCCATCACCTCCTCTGTGAAGCCCTCTCCAAGCTGGGCCAGGACAACCTTGGCACCTGTTGGTTGGTGTTTGCAGTCCAAGTTGAGTAATAACCGTATCTTGCTTTGTGCACAAGAACGTTTCATTTATGTTGGTCCACCTTACCCGAACAGATTATAACGTTCTGCAGAACAAGGACTGTGAGTCATACAAGTAATCTCCAAAGGGAAAATTGGACCCTGTCAATCCCTCCAGGGAAAGCCAGGTCATTTCATGGGCTTTTTAGCCGCATTCCTTCCCCCGTGTGATCCATGCCTTGCTCACCCCTCCGGCCCTGCTTTAGGGCTCTGCTTGCCAACCCCCTCACTCGCTGCAGGCAGGGTCACCAGCCTGTTTCCAGCTCCTCTCTCTTCCCGAGCTATTCCTGCCTCAGTCTGAGGCATTAGGAAATCTGCCTAGAATATTGTCCTCTTTGTCCCTGTGCTTCCACTTCAAGTCAGCATCCCCTGCTTGTCCTTCCGCACGATGTCCCCTTCTTATTACTTTCACTGCATTTATATACGATCTCGTGTTTGATTGTGTCCTTGTGTTTTGTCTGTCTGCTTCTCCATGGGAGGCTTCATGGGGGCAGTGACTAGTGAAACACTGAGTACCCTTCCACACACCCCCAGTCTGGCCTCACATAGGCACTTGGTCCATTATTTGTGGAATGAATAGTAATCATAGTAGCAGCTAGCATTTATTGATTGCCTCCTATGTGCCAGGCATATGCTCAATATTTTATATAAATTATGGCTTATGGCTTTGATAATATTATCCCAGTTCCACAAATAAGGCTGCTGAGTCCCAGAGATGCTAAGTGACTTGCCCAGAGCTATCAAGTGGCAAAGTTGGGACTCTGGCCCACACTGCCTGGCCTGCACCAGGTCAAACCCCATCCAGCGTTCCCAGCAAAGGGCTGGACGCGAAGGCCTTGTTGGTTCCAGCACTAGGAGGGTCAGAAAGAGGATTTCTGCTTTTTCCTGCTTCATCCTTCTGTCTGGACTTTTTAGAGCTGGGAGGACAGGGAACCAGAAGTCAGAGCGTTGTCTGGGCTTTTAAGTAGATGGGACTTCCTCATGTGGACAGATAGACGAGAAGATACAAGGAAGCCTGGCTTGGGCATCTGGCTGCTGTGGCTGGCTCGAGCTGGGGTTTGGGGGGCAGGTGTCTTCTCTTGGGGTGAGCCAGCAATAACTTGGGCCTCCCTCCAGTGGAGGTGTTCCCTGAATCCAGCCTTGAGTTGCCCATCCTCTGCTTGAGAAAGCTGACTACCTAATCCTGTGAGATCATGGAGGGTGGCTTTATGAGCCCATATCTGCTCCTGCAACTTCTCCTTTCTGCTCCTGGGTCTCCAGAATGACCCAGATTAAGTCAAAAGCCTCTCTCCACCCAGCCCTTTATCTACGCAGTAGAGGAAGAACACCCACCATGTCTGACTCAGGCTTCTCTCTCCCAAGTACACCTTCCACCCGCCCAGCACCCTCCTGCCTTGTGCCTTCTCTGTGGGAAAGGTTTCCAGACCCTGTCCCCCAAGGTGAACAGTCTGGGCATCTCTGGGGACTTTAGGGCGGAACAGAGATCAACCATGGAGGAGCTCCTTACCCTTCAGTATCACTTTTTGTTTGTTTCAACTATGCATTTTAATACCTATTTTTCCCTGATTAGAAAATAAATATTTACTCATTGGAGGTAATTTAGAAAATACAAGGACTTCCCTGGTAGTCCAGAGGTTAAGACTCCATGCTTCCAAAACAAAGACTCCATACTTCCAGTGCAAAGGGCATGGGTTCGATCCTTGTTGGGGAACTAAGATCCCACATGCTTCATGGCAGAGCTAAAAAAAATAAAACGAAAATACCAAAATCACATTGAAGAAAACATATCCAAGCCTCCTTTTCCCTTAATGCTGGGCTTTAAAATGATTTCAGCTTTCGGCAAGTGTTGGGAATGGTCTTGAGTTTCTGTCTGTCACCTCACCCTCTCCACCAGCAGGCCTGGGAGCATCTGGTGTAGACAGTCAGAGATGACAGATGGTCTTGCATGTCAGCCTTGGCACTGAGAAACGGGTCTGAGGCTACAGCCAGGCTCCGTGAGAAGGATGGTTGTGATCGCTTAGTAATGTCTGCCACAGGTCTGGGAGGTGGGACAGTGGTGTGGCTACCACCTGCTCACCCTCTGTATACTGAGTGATGGGAGCTTAAGATGTCAGTGCAGCTGAGATCGGTTTGGTCCCTTAGAAACTCTGTCCCCCAAGTCCTAGAATCATGTTCTGTTTCTTGAAAGGAAACAGATAAGGGATTGAGTTCTCAGTCAACCCTCCTTCCCACTGAAGTACAGCAAGGGGATTTATGACTCCAAGCATGAGGCCATTGTGGAAGAAAGCTTTGGATCTTGTTAGACCCTCGAGCAAACCCACGACAGGCTGGGAACCTGGGCCCCCTCGAGGGACAAGGGGTAGGAGAAGTGTGTCCAGGCACTGCCTCTTGGGCCTGGCGGAGCTGCTGGGCCAGGCTCTGGCCATCAGATGCCTTCTTCTTGCAGTTGCATGTGGCTTCCTGGGGCCTGTGACATCTGCTGCTAGATCCAAACCAAACTTTGAGTGCCCAGCCCTCAGTGGCCTTGTCTGGGGAGAACTTGGCCAGCAGGAAGGCCTAACCTGGGCCCTGAGCCTGCTGACCCTCCAGTTTAGTTGCCTCTCACCTCTGCGCTTTCTTCCTTCTCTCTTCTAGCCCATGAAACCTCTGAAGGCCACTGCCACCACCTCCCAGCCCGTACTCACCATCCAGCAGATCGAGACCATCTTCTACAAGATCCAGGACATTTACGAGATCCACAAGGAGTTCTATGACAACCTCTGCCCCAAGGTGCAACAGTGGGACAGCCAGGTCACTATGGGCCACCTCTTCCAGAAGCTGGTGAGTCTTCCGCTGATGGAAGGCACTTACCTGGGGCCTCAGTGGAGCCGCTGGTGTTGACAGAGAACCGATTGGCCCCAGACCTCCTTGGCCTTCTTGAAGGCCTGGGTCATCTGAGTCCTGGAGAAAAGCCTGGGCTTTTGCCTTCTGAGGAAGCTGCCTCGTACCTGGGCGCTCGGCCTCCCTGGGGAACCGGAGACAGGCCATATGCGTGGGTGCCGCTGGCAGGGGGCTTCAGGGCTGGACCGAAGGCTCCCCTGTGGGCCTCAGCTGATGGAGGGGCACGTGCTGGGGAGAGGGGCAGGCATCACTCCCCTGAGACCTCAGACGTTCTCCTCACTTCCATGGTGCCTCTGAAGTGAAGAGTTGTGGGGATGGAGACAGTGTCAGCTAATGATCCTCTGTTGAGGACCCTGGACAGAAAGCACTGAGAGCCCAGCCCCCCACCATGGCAGGGCAGGGAGAAGGAAGGAGGAGGCAGAAGCATCGTGCGGCCTTGGTGTTGGGAAAGGCTGCCTGAGGTCAAGGTCATCTAGCTCCCGGGGCTTCCGTGACACCGTCTGCTCCAGCTCAGTGTCTAGCTCTGGCCATGTCCCCCGAAGACCCCCCAGTCAGACCCATGGGCCCCCCATCTGGCTCTGCCCCCCATAACTTTCGCCAGCCTGCCAGGCAGGATGGAGCACAGGGGTCGTGGTCCTGTCCTGGGTGTAAGTGGTGAGGGGCAGGGAGCAGGGGTAGGACCTATCTGCAGGGGTGGGACCCGCTGAGTGGACAAGGCCTCTGCTTTTCTTACCCAGAGAAGACTCTTGCTTGGATGCTCCAGGGCCACAAGCTCAGCATGCTCAAAACTGAACTCATTGGCTCTGAGGTTCTTTGCTGTCTTCCCTGCCTCTGTCTCATTGGGTGTGGCCACATCCCATGATGGATATCTGTGACTCCTTAGGACTCATCCTTGGCACCCCTCCTCCCTGCTTCCCTTGGAGTCCACTTCTTTAAAGCTCACAGCCACCTGCTTCTCTCCACCTGCTGGTGCCCTCATCTGGACTACTGCTGTGGCCTCAGGAGTGCATTCTGCCCCAGGCCTGCCTCTACCTAGCAACAGGAGAATGTTTTCTAAACTCCTGCCTGGACCTCCTTTGTCCCTGCTCACATCCCTTCAGGGGGCTCCCCTTACCCATTGAATAAAGACCAGCCTCCGCAGTCTGGTTTATGAGACCCTTTGCGTGCTGGCCTCTGCTATTGCCTCCCCCACCCCGACCCTGAAACCTCTGGTCTCTCAGTTCACACCGCAGATACACTTGACCTCTCTGTACTTGTGGCTCTAGCCTCAGAAGTCCCTCTCTGTCTTGTCTGGCATCTCTGGTTAGTTTCCACTTTAGAAGTGACCTCTGTGGAGGACCCTTCTGTAGCCCCTTGAATGTAGCTGCTGTGCTTATACCCTCCATGAACACTAAACTGCCTGACTCCCCAGAATATGCTCCAGGAGGACAGACTGTTTTCTTCAGTTTGGACTCTGAGAACCAGTCTAGAACTCAGTACGTGAATGAGTGAGTGAGTGAATGAATGAATGAGTGAACAGATGAGCCAATGAATGAATGAGTGAATTGCGTACACCTTGTTCTGGGCTCCTGGGGCTAGGTAGAAGTTGGAAGGGCATTGAGGAGACATCACAGGACCTGAGGTCCATGTCCTGACAGACACAGAGAGATAAACACAGTTTCTAGATCCAGGTCACAGCTGAGTTGGAATCCAGGCTCTGCCACAGGTTAAATGTAAACGTGTGACATTGGGCAACTTACCCAGTTTCTCCTGACTCAGCTTCCTCATCTGTAAAAATGAGAATAATAATAGTGTTTACTTGGTTGGATTGTGAGGACTGAGTGAGTTAATACCTGAAAAGTTCTTGGAACAGGACCTGGAGTGTAGTAAATTAGGAAGTACTTAATACTTAGTCATTATCATTACTGTTATTACTATTATTACTGCTGTTATTACTCTTGTTAGGAAGAGGCACCCGCAAAAGCCATTCTTGCCAGGGAACCCCACACTTCCGGTTCTGGCAGCCTCAGAGTACTGGCCCCCATTCAGGGATGATGAACACCCAGTCATCAGCGCCCACCTGGACCAGGAGCCTGTGCTGACTGGCTTGAGGGGGA
>SJXQ01013065.1:131977-148317 GCA_006408695.1 Aepyceros melampus
CCAAAACAGGTGGGTGCTGCCACCCAGGTTCTTGGCTCAGAGGAGGCTGGCACCAGCCTAAGCGAAGAGGTAGATGTCCGGAAGCCGGCAGGCCCCGCCTTCCAGGGCAAGAGGTACCTTTGGGATGACCCAGGCTGCTTTGGCAGGGGCATAAGGGTCAAGTGATGCCCCCGGTCTGCTGCTCTGGGCCGCTAGGGCGGGCGGCTGCTTTCAGGACCGTCTTCCCTCCCACCAGGCAGGCGTTTTGTCTCGGCTTCTCAGTCACTTTGCTTTCATGTCTCCGTGGTAACCTGGAGCTCCTTGTTGAAGGCTGAACAGAGGGGGGCGGCAGCTTGCCGGAGGAGCAGAGGAGCGATGCTGAGGTTTTCCGGGCTCTTTCTTGCGACCTCTGTGCACAATCAGCTGTCCCCTCCCCTTCTTAGATGTCCTGTATAGAAGACTGCTCATGATGGAGAGACCCTGAGGTCACCCCTCTCTGGCTGTCCCAGCTGGACAGCGCGGGGAGCACGAGTCAGCGGGCAGAGGCTGCCCTGGGCCCCACCCCTCAGCTCAGATCCTGACAGTCTGGACTTGAAGCTGGCCTGGTTGAAGATTGGAGGGGAAATGCCCTTCTCCATCTGGCCCAGGAGTTGGTCAAGTCTCCACTCTGTCTCTCTGAAGAGGAAACAGTCAGCCCTTTGCTTCCTCTTTCTTTCCCAAAAAGGAAGCTTAGTTTTAGTGAAACAGGCCCGGGACCTGAAGTTCAGGGTTTCTTCTGCCCCTGAGATGAAGTCAGCTTCAAAGTGTGAGGGGTCAGGTGTGACGGGGCCCTTACTGACCGCACTGTTGGAACCTTCTCAGCCCCTCCAAAGGGTGCTAGTCTGAGGTCCCAGGGAGGCTGAGTGACTTCCGGTTCACTCTGGGCTTGCCTTGTAGTAGCTCAGTCAGTAAAGAATCCACCTGCAATGCAGGAGACCTGGGTTTGATTCCTGGGTCAGGAAGATCCCCTGGAGAAGGAAATGGCAACCCACCTCCAGTATTCGTGCCTGAGAAATCCCATGGACAGAGGAGCCTGGCAGACTACAATCCATGGGGTTGTAAGAGTCGGACAGGACCTAGCAACTAAACCCCCACCCCTGCAGTTGTCTGCCTTAGTGGTTATGAACCGAATGTCCACTCTCCAGGGCTCCATGCCAAACATGGCTGGGGGGGTGGGAGGCAAAGGAAGTCTGACTCGGGCCACTAAGGAGGGGGCTCACCTTGGCAACAAGAGAGGCCAGCTCATCTACTCCTTGATGAATCTTTCCCAGAACCCTCTCAAGGACCACTGGGCTTCTGCTGGTGCTGCCCTCCCCCATGGAGGGGGACGGCTCAAAATTAGGGAGCACTGGTAGACCTACATTCAAAACCCAGCTGCCCCTTACAGCTTTGTGATTGTGAGCAAGTTACATAAAACTTCTCTGTACTTTGGAGAATTTTTTGCATATGTAAAATAGGACTAGTGATCATTGCTTTCCTTTAAAAAAAGTGTATTTATTCCTTGATTTGTTTATCTGGCTGTGCCTGGTCTTAGTTGTGGCAAAGGATCTTTCGTTGCAGCGTGTGGGGGTCTAGTTCCCTGACCAAGGGTTGAACCCGGGACCCCATGTATTGGGAGCATGGAATCTTAGCCACTGGACCACCAGGGCAGTCCTTTCCTTTTTTAATTAAGAGGAAATAGCACATGTAAAACAGTGCCATTGGACACAGAGTGAAGTGCTCAGCAAGCTAGAGAGAGACCCACCTTGCAGAGGTCATGGCTTGTCTTTTAGGCACTGTGAATGTTGGTTGTGAAAGCCCTGATTGGGGAAGGCTTTTAGGAGGAGGGGGAGAGACAGGCATTGCAACTCAGTGAATGGTGTCTTCCCCAGAAATGGAAACCACACGTTGAGGAGCAGGGTCTAGAGGGGGAGAAGCAGAGGCAGGGAGCAGGTGTGTATGAGCGGGAGAAGGTGGGCTCTGCACTCTGCATTCTGAGGGGAAGCAGGTGTGGGGCGCAGGGAGCACGCCCATCTGGCTGCCCTGGTTCCCTCCATATCTGACCGCGGCCCTGGGGCCCTGTTCTTGCTCTTGGCCTCTCCCCACCTTCCTCCCAGCTGCCCCTCCCGAACCTGGGGCTGATACATTAGGACTCATTCCATGGCCACAATCAAGTGGACTCTTGAGGTGACTCGAGGCATATTAATAACCCCTCTGAAACCCAACCCGCCATTTGTGCAGACCTCTGAGCTTAGTCAGAAACCTCTTCCTCCTGGGACCCAGCAGAGGGATGGAGGGGGCTGACACTGCAGTATCAACTTTCTCTGGGTGGGAACTCGAGGGCCCACTCTGGCTGGTGTCTGCTGAACTTGCATTTTTGCCGGGTCTCTGGGGTTCTCACAGAGTGACTTCCCCCTGCCCTGCAGATGGGCTGAGCCACAGGTGGGTACCACAGGGGTCCCCAACCTCCGAGATCTCATGCCTGATGATCTGAGGTGGAGCTGATGTAATAAGAATAAACCAGAGTGCACAATAAGTGCAGTGCACTTGAGTCACCTTGGAACCATGCACCTCTTCCCGATCCATGCAAAAACTGTCTTCCAGCAAACTGGTCCCTGGTGCCAAAAAGGTTGGGGACCCCTGCCCTAGACAGCCTCAGAACTTGCCCCTCCTGGGCTGGTGACTGATCTGTAACCTCATTGTCCGAGGATAGGCCAACCTGATCTTGTCCATTCTGGCTCCCATAGCCCTCGGACGGGGAGGGGTTCTAGAAGTTGCTAGATTAGGAAAGGGCTGCAAATAAATCATGGGAGGTGTGTTTGCATGAAGCAATGGTTTTCAACCCTTTTGACATCTCAGAATCCACAAAGGAGCTTTGTAAAAATGCTGATGCCTAGGTTCTGCCAGCAGAGCCTGATGTTTAGCTGATGGAAGAGGGAGAAAGAGGCATCTGAATCTTTCGAGAGTTCCCCACTGATTCTAACGGGCAGCCAAGCAAAGCCAGCAGATGAAGCTCAGGGCACACCGCTGAGATTGCATCTTCTCCGTAGCCAGCAGTTGTTTCCCAAAGTGACCATTTAGCAATGCACAGGGTATTAATATCCAGGGCCTTGGGGAACTCTCTGGTTTGGGGGCTGGCTGGGACATGAGTGTCAGCCCTGGTACCTGTCACAGCCCGATCCCAGGGGACACCCACTCTTGTCCTGCTCCCCAGACCAGCATCCTGCCTCTTACTGCTCCTACAGCAGGAGGACAGATCATGACCCCGTGGGCAAAGGTGCAGGACCGGAGCTGAACCACCCAGGCTGGGAGAGGCAGGGCGCAGCTGCCACAGGAGCTTTGTTCGGAAGTGTTGGTCGGCCAGCTTCCGCCTTCACCTGTTCCCTTGAGTCCTGGCAATCCTCATTTGGTGTCCTGGTCGCTGAAGGGTGTGGCCCGTGGTGCGGTAGGGTCCTGCTGAGCTTGCATTTTCCCAGCCTCTTCAGGGGCTCTCTGACTCCAAGCCCCACCTGAATTCCTTTCGGAAATCTTGACCCCATCAGCTGCCACTTGAAAACAGAGCCTCTCTGTGGCCATCAGGCATGCCTCCCTGGTCCTCAGCCAGGAGGGCGTTGAGGGCATGGACAGGGGTCTTTCTCGTGGAGATGAGGTCAACTGTGTGGGTCAGAACGAAGCATGACTTTCCCAGCTGGTGGGGCCAGGCCTTAGACCAGAGGGATATGAGAATGATGGGGTACGGGGACACCGCCCTCCCTGGGAAAACAGTGTCTCCTTCCTGCAGTCTGGGGTCCTGGGTGTGACCCCATTGTCCCGGAGCTGTTAGGGGTAAGGCTGTGTGATTTCAGCAGAGGGTCCAGAGGAGCATCTGTGTCTGCTATGAGCCTGGTCAGGCTGGGCCAGGCCTGGGGGACAAATAGCCCTTCAAGAAATCACGTCTAGTGGGAGATGAGGTGGGTGGGAGGGGGCTGAGGTCACCAGAGCTGTGTGTCTGTCTGTTGGGGTGAGAATGGAGGCATGGTTGCTGTGGAATCCACTTTGGCCTCCTGTGAGTGGATGTCCATGCAGGGGAGGGAGGCGGCCGGGGCATAGGCTGGCCCCGCAGGTCTCAAACTGCTCCCTGTCTTTCATCTGACCCGTCCCTGTTCCTGCTTCCCCAACAGCTCTGCTCTACAAGCCCATTGACCGAGTCACCAGGAGCACCCTGGTCCTACACGTGAGTGTCTCCCTGCCAAGTGGCCAGGGAGGGCTTAGGAGTCGGGGGGAGACTGAGCTCAGGGTGCACAAGCGCTGGGGTCACTGACAACAGCCCGTGCGGGGAGTTGGGCCAAGGGTCCCTGGGCCCTGACTGCGCCTGCCTGGCCTGTGGTGACCATGCTGATGGGCCCAGGGCCTAAAAATAGCTTGGCCACTAAGCTTGACTTTTGGCCAAATGCTCCCTGGGAGGCAGGCACTTCCTGCCTCCTCATTCTTTGCCTGGTCTCCAGTGTCCTTGGAGCAGCTGTAGGGTAAGTGGGGGGTGTCTCTCCCAGCTGCTTGGTGAGCAGAGACTCCACCTGGTCTGCACCACCAAGGAGCAGAATAATGACTGCAGCAGTAATAAAGGGGCACCACTGCCTTGCTGCTCTGACCCTAATTCTTAGTTCAGCGTTTGCAGGCATGACCAGGTTAGAGTAAGGGTCCCTAGTTGGCCCCCTTGGAATTCTTTCAGTGAGGATTGAGTTCTCCCCACTGTCTTCTCGCTAAGCCCCACCCCGCTCCCCTCGTCTCACCACCCCATCCTTCCCAGGACCTGCTGAAGCACACACCTGTGGACCACCCAGACTACCCGCTGCTACAGGATGCCCTCCGCATCTCCCAGAATTTCCTGTCCAGCATCAATGAGGACATCGACCCCCGCCGGACTGCAGTCACAACCCCCAAGGGGGAGGTGAGCTCAGGACCCAGTGGGGCTTGGCCCCCAGGGTGAGGAGGGTGCCCGGCACCAGCTCACCCATTCCTGCTCTCCTGCACACGTGGGCACCACCGCCCGATGCCCGGTGGCTCTCCAACCCTGACCCCCAAGTCCCAGCCAAGGACAGGCCTTCAGGTCCTGGGCCAACAGTTCAAGTCCAGCATCTCATTACTCTTCATAATGGTCCACAGAGGCAGATGAGGAAACTGGGGCCTGGAGAGTCTCTCCAGATCTCCCGCACAAGGTCTCTTGGCTATTAGTGTCGGAACTGGATCCTTTAGCTCGGGGTCCCCGACTTCTGGGCTGTGGACTGGTACCTCCTATCAGATCAGCAGCATCATGAGACTAGAAATAAAGAGCACAGTAAATGTAACGTGACTGAATCATCCCGAAACCATCCCCCTCACCCTCGGTTTGTGGAAAGTTGTCTTCCATGAAATCAGTCCCTGGTGCTGAAAAGATTGGGGACCGCAGCTATAGCTGGGGTGTTCTGTCAGCAAGCCTCAGGCACTGACCCCCACACCAGGGCTGTCTGTCTCACTCTTGAATGCAGCCACCTCCTCTGGGCAGCATGAAGTCCTCAGGGTCCCCTGGAAGATAATGGCTCAGGCTGAGGGAGCTTGGATCCCCTGGAAGATAATGGCTCAGGCTGAGGGAGCTTGGAGAATCAGGGAGAGGTGGCTGAAGCTGCCAGGTGACTGAACTGTCCCAGGTGGGCGCCTGGATGTGGCTAGCAGCTCCAGTTCCCTGGGGGCCCTTTTTGCTGGAGGAGTAGGGGGTGCCTCAGTGAGAAGAAGCAATTTGAAGAATCAGAGGGACAGTTAGCCGCGTGGGTCAGCAGCCTGACCCACATATGGAGCTTCCTGTCCAGAAGAGGTAATTAAGTGGCGTTCAGGAGTGAAGGCTGACTGCCTTTCTGCTCCTTTGTAGTGTTTATGAGGTTCCAGTGTCTCCTGGGGAGGGAAGTAACGAGGGACAGGTTCTGGGGTTTGGCTAATGGGACCAGTGCGCTGTCCCTGCATGCAGCTCCCAGCCCCGGTTTGCGGACCCTGGAATGTCACCAGCTGGTTTGACTCTGGGGATGTCTGAGAGATCTCCAGAGGCCCTTGAGCATGACCAATTTGGGACTGTTTTAATAGTGTGCTCTCTACGTGCTCACCTACATACGCAGCTATATAGGTCACACAGAGAAGCCTGAGACACCGTGACAGCCCCACAGAGCCCCGCTGGCTCAGGGTGGTGAGGAGGAGGCTCTGGAAGTTATGCGTGGCGCGAAATGCTCCAGACCAGCCAGAGCCCAGGCTAGAGACAGCTGCAGGATCCCCAGGACACTGTGATAGCCCCACAGAGGGAAGCCCAGGGTCCTCCCTCCAGCCACCTGAGGCGGGTTGCAGAAGCCACTTAGAGGCCATGTAAACGGGCCTGAGTGGTTCTGCAGATTGAAGTTCAGCTGAAACAAGATCAACATCTTAGGCAGAGTTAGGGAGGCGTTTCTAGGGTGGAGGTGGGTGGGGTATTTATGACCCAGGGTAGGTCCATCCAGGGGTGAGCTGTTGAGGGCTGCAGAGAAATGGAAAGCTACCACTTGTGGATCATATATTACATGCCAGGCGCTATACTGACTGTTCTACATATACCATGACTCCTATGCTATGGAGGCCAATGTCATTATCTCCATTTTACAGATGCTAAGACTGAGGCTCAGAGAAATCGGGGAACTTACCCCCAAGATCTCAGCCAGGAAGTGGCAGAGTCTGGATTCAAGCCCGTGTTAGATTAGGTGTTAGGTATGAGCTCAGTCATGTCCGACTCTGCAACCCTATGGACTGTAGCCCACCAGGTTCCTCTGTCCATGGAACTTTCCAGGCAAGAATACTAGAGCTGGTTGCCATTTCCCACTCCAGGGGATCTTCCTGACCCAGGGATCAAACCTGCATCTTTTGCATCCCCTGCACTGGCAGGTAGATGCTTTACCACTGCGCCACCTGGGAAGCCCCAAGCCTGTGTGCCTGACCCCAGAGCCAGTGCTGCTAACCACCGGGCACTACAGTCCCTCCCTGGAGCCCCACCCCCACCCCTATAGCTGGATGGGTGCAGGCTGGGCCCTAGGCTGACTCCCCCTAAGCAGGCGAGGGTGGGTGTGCCATCTCTCTCAGACGCGGCAACTGGTGAAGGACGGCTTCCTAGTGGAAGTTCGGAGGGCTCCCGGAAGCTGCGGCACGTCTTCCTCTTCACCGACGTCCTCCTGTGCGCCAAGCTAAAGAAGACATCAGCGGGGTGAGTGTGCAGGAGGGTTGGTGGGCGGGGGGAACTAGACCCCGCCCCCTGGTGAAGCCCATCAGCAGCCTGGGGCTATCTGCATTTCCCCCCCCCCCTTTTTTTAAATGTATTAATTAATTTTATTTTACTTCATAGCCTTTTTCTAAAAATAAATCATAGTTTTAATTATAAATATAATACAACCAAATTACAGGGAAATAAACCCTGTCACCCACCCGAACATAAGCATCAGTCTCCTGCTGCTATATTTCCTTCCAGTTTTTTTTTAAATGTTCTTATTTTTTTCATATACTTGTAATCAGAGTGAATACCCAATTTGGGGCTCTGCTTTTTCCATTTCACGTCATAAGCATTTTCCCTGTTGCTGCCTAATCTTCATAATCATCATTTTACTTTCCTGCATGATGTTACAAGTGGATATGCCATAATTTACTTAAGCATTCTCCTTTTATTAGACAGCTCTAAATTTTTGCTAACTGCAATTCAGTGAATATTCATTAAATCTGATTCTACCATTTATTGAGTGCTTGTGCCATGCCAGGTGCCATGACAAATGCTTTGAATATATTATTTCTAATCTCCCCAGTGACTTCATAAAGTAAGTATTATTATCCCCATCTCACAGATGAGAAAAAAGGCTTAGAAAAGTGAAATAAGTTGCCCAAGGTCATAGAACTAAAGTAGAGGAGACAGGATTTGAACCTTAATCTGACTTGAAAGCTTCTTTTGAGCTCCATCTCTGTACCCAGTGACTAAAGTGTCTCTGTCACAAGCAGAAAAGATTCTTCAATATGTATTCCTATGGTCTTCCACCTTTATTTTCTTACCACCTACAGTCTGCTGAGGGAGGCAAGCCACAGGCTTAATATTGCAGGGAGGTACAAAACGAAGTCCTGGGGAAAGTGAGAAGAGGAGAGGTTATTATTATGAGTTTCATAGAGGGGATGACGATTGAGATGATTCTAAGGTAGAGGTGACAGTCGTAAGCATACATACCTCTGCCTTAAGTCCTTTGCCCACGGCAGACATTACTAGTGGACCACAGCACTATTTCTCGCTGAACTTGAATGTAGCTTTACAATCCTCAACTCATTATCCCATGTGACTTCTATTGATAAGAGGTGGCATTCAAAATTACATCTGTATTGTATCTTTAGCTAAGAAGATAAAGAATGTAAGTTATGTATAGAGAAGCTGGAAGGGAAGGAAGAGTTGGGTGGGGAACAGGAGAGACCACTCTTGCTGAGACACTAGAGGTTTGGGCTGCTTAACAATGTCAGTCGTCCTGGGCCAGAAGAATGGCAGGCCCGAGGTCCAGAGCCCTTACCGCTGCCTGACCCTGCTGCTGCTGCTAAGCACGTCAGTCATGTCCGACTCTGTGCGACCTCAGAGATGGCAGCCCATCAGGCTCCCCTGTCCCTGGGATTCTCCAGGCAAGAACACTGGAGTGGGTTGCCATTGCCTGACCCTAGAGCCTGACTATCATTATTCCACAGATGTTTCCTGATCAGGCTCCTCAGGGCAGGGATCATTCTTGCCTGTGACAAGTTCTCAGTCCATCTCTCTCAGGTGGTTTTTGGTTCCAGTGATTCAGGCCTGAAGATCCAGTTCCTCTGTGGCTCACATCTCCCTCTGACCTGTGTGCAGGAAGCATCAGCAATATGACTGCAAATGGTACATCCCCCTGGCTGACCTAGTGTTTCCATCCCCTGAGGAGTCTGAAGCCAGTCCCCAGGTGCACCCCTTCCCAGACCACGAGCTGGAGGACATGAAAATGAAGATCTCTGCCCTTAAGAGTGAAATCCAGAAGGAGGTGAGCAGAGCCTGGCATCAGCTGGGGCTGAGAAGTTGGCCGTTTTCATTGTGGACCTTGGAATTGGGTGTGCCAGGGAAATGGAGGAAGGAGAAGTGATAAAATTTGGGAGTCTGACAAGGGAGGCAGGATGTAAGAGAGGAAGCCTTTCTTTACAATCTTCAAGATAACATGTCTGACCGTGACAGATGAGGACTGGGCAGATAGAGGGCAGGCCAAGGAGCCAACGCTCAGAATTTAGTGGGGTTAGTTATGGGACGTTTCCTGGGGAACAGTGTATGCCGAACACTGCAAAAGCAAGAGGAGAAAATGTCCTTCTTAAGGAAAAGCAGGATGTATGAGAAAGGAAGGGCCTGGGAGTCTCCTCAGAAATTGGCAGATTGAGTAGGCAGATAAACAAACAGGCGGCCTTGAAGATCACTTGGTCTAAAAATGCACAGAAGCTTGTATCCTGATAGAGAACTGAGATTCTGTTAAACACACATGGAACATTTACAGATAATTTATCATGTATTGGGCTGCGTTTTGTTGTTGTTCAGCTGCTAAGTTCAGATCCAACTTTGTAACGCCATGGACTGCAGCACACCTGGCTTCCCTGTCCTTCACTGTCTCCCTGAGTTTGCTCAAATTCATGTCCGTTGAATCAGTGATGCCATCCAACCATCACATCCTCTGTTTCCCCCTTTTCCTGCCCTCAGTTTTTCTTAGCACCAGGGTCTTTTCCAATGAGTTGGCTCTTCCATCAGATGGCCAAAGTATTGGAACTTCAGCATCAGTCCTTCTAATGAATATTCAGGGTTGATTTCCTTTCAGATGGACCGGTTTAGTCTCTTTGCAGTCCAAGGGACTCTCAAGAGTCTTCTCTGGCACCACAATTCAGACGTGTCAGTTCTTTGGAATAGGAAATCTCAAGTTTAAAAAAAAAAGAAAGTGTACTGGTCATGTTGACAAACTACGTTAGAAATCAACAACTAGAATATAAATATATCCCTGGGAAGTTAAGGCTTTCCAGGTAAAGAGGAAATCAAAAGGGAAACTGCAAGTTATTTAGACCTGCATGAAATGAGAGCACTCCATATTAAAACCCAGGGGATACAGCCAAAGCGCTCTTAAGAGGAAAATGTATGGCCTTAAATTCATTATATTTGAAAACAGTGGCTAGAGGAAACACCTAGAAGGAGGCTTCCCCAGGAATGGAAAGAAGAGCGTGGCGGGGCTTGGTTAGTTGGCCTGGTCGCTCCTCTTCACCCATCCAGGCTTGGCTTAGGCCTCGCGTCCCCAGACGAGCCTTCCCCATTGTCTTCCCACTGCTGGGGGTCTCGGTTGGGTGTCTGGCTTCCTGGTTCCTGATGCTTACCTCTTTGCTTGGCTTTACTGGCACTGAGTTGTTATTGTACCCTCTGCTTTCTCTCTTCCCCACTAGATTTTCAGCTCTAGGGAGGGGACTCTTTTCTTCAGTTCTGTGTGCTAATGCCCAGTTGCTAGCCTGCTAGGCTCCTCTGTCCATGGGACTCTCCAAGCAAGAATGCTGGAGTGGGCTGCCATTTCCTACTCCAGGGGATCTTCCAGACCCAGGAATCGAACCAGCATCTCTTGCATCTCCTGCATTGGCAGGCACATGCTTTATCACTGTGCCAGCTGGGAAGTCCCCATGTCCTACTACTAAGCATGTAATAAATAGGTGCTTTATGAACAGTTGTTGAAAGACACATGACCAGATGGCTTGTAAGGATTCTTTCAACCCAGATATCTTTCTCTGAACAGAGGAGAGGAAAACCACAGTAATAACCCGGGGATGTTTGGGTCATGGGAATGTCCTACTCTTGTGGCTTAGCTGGTAAAGAACCCTCCTGCAATGCGGGAGACCTGGGTTCGATCCCTGGGTTGGGAAGATCCCTTGGAAAAGGGAAAGGCTACCCACTCCAGTGTCCTGGCCTGAAGAATTCCACGGACTGTATAAGTCCATGGGGTTGCAAAGAATCGGACACGACTAAGCGGCTTTCACTTTAACACAGTGTCCTAGGACTGGGGTGCACCTGCCCATAGGGAGCCCCCTGACCAGCACAGGTGTCTTCCTAAACAGCCAGCCCCCCCTTCCTCAGGGGAGCCTATTTCCTCAGTTGGGTCTGCCAGCATCTGCACATGAGGGGCATCCTGCATGCGTGTCCCTCACCCGGTCCTGGGAGCTGAGGCTCTGGACCCTCCGTCCTGCCCCAGGTGTGCAGACGTGGCCTTCTGCTTCATTGAATGCGTGCTTACTGACTTCTGCTGGCTGCAGGGCTGCGCCAGATGCTCACAGACCTCCTTATCCAGTGGAGAGGGCACACATTCTTCTGTGTGACCGCAACACATGAGACAGCGTGATGAGAGTCACTGGGGACGCACGGTGTTCTCTGAGTCACAGAAGCAGCAGCAATTTATTCTTTTAATAATATTTTTAAGCCTAATTTTTCCCGTAATCTCCAGTGTCACACTGACTCATTATACAAAAAATACAATACCAAAGTGTGTAGAATAGAACTTCTTACTGTCCCCCCATCATTCCTAGTTTGAGATATATTCTTCTAGACTCTCCTGTGTTCACATGTGTGTGTCTATATATTTTTAAATGAGATTAGACTACACGTGCCATTTTGCAGTTTCAGATCCTTTTTCACAACTGCATCCTGTTGTCACTCGACGGCACAACAACGTATTTGGGTCTTTAGATGGTTTCTCATTCTTTCCTCGGCACTTCTGTTTCTTTCCAGTAGATCCCTTACAAGTGGGATGTCTGGGGCAGAGGGCTTGTGCGTTTCATCGCCAGGTTTACGTCTGCAGAGTTTGCATCCGATCATGTTCCCTCCAGCAGTGTGTCATCTCTGTTCCCCCACAGTGTCACAGCACCGGCTGTGAGCAATTGTCACAATTCTGCCAGTCTAGTGGGTTAAAAAAAAAAAAAAGCAGAGATGAATTCTAGCTGTAGAGCTTGAGGATGGCATTGGCACTGAGATGTGAAGTATAATAGTGGTTCATAAGAGGGAAGGGATCCTTTATACAAAACAGACTGGAAAAGCTGGAGACAGCTGAGAACGGGGAGCAGCTTGTTAGAGAACAGGGAATAATAGTGTGAGCCTGGGGTGGAAGATGCAGGGGACATGTGGCGGGCGTGGAAGCTAGAACCCAGCCCTGGGGAGGCCCCATGGGGCCAGAGGTAGTGGAGGCTTTAGGCGAAAGGTGTCTGCTGCCTTTAAGCAGGGCGTCTCGGTGGTACCCAGAATTTAGTTTATGAAGATGACTGAGTGACAGCCCAGAGGTGTTGATGCCACTGGAAGATTTTTATTCCTTAGATTTATTTTATTACTTACAGTTTCCAGGAGTAGGTGGCATGCCGCGCCACGCAGGGCTATGTGGGAAAGCATGGGGTTCGGTCAAGAGACAGAAGGAGGGATTTCCTTGAAGGTCCAGGGGTTAAAACTCCGTGCTTCCAAAGCAGGGGTACAGGTTCCATCCCTGGTCTGGGAACTAAGATCCCACATGCTATGCTGCGTGGGCAAAAAAAAATATAAAGAGGCAGAAGGAGCATGGCCCAGAGCCTAGATTGTGTTTTCCACAAGAAACAGCTTAGGGCTGGCAAATCTGAATAAGTCAGCAGGCTCTGGGCTAGAGTGGTGGTATCTAGTTGCCTTGGGTTACTTAGGGCAGAAGAAATCCTGGCTTGTGTTAGAGGGTGAGGGGTGTGGACTGCAGACTGACTGGTTTGCACATTAAAGATGCACTCACAGGGAAGTCATTTACTGGCCTAGGAATTAGCATGCCCTGCAAGGAGCATTTTTTTCTGTGGCTGACTGGCCCTCCCAAGACATCAAATTGTCATAAGATATAGAAAAAAAAATGATGACTATACAGAGGAATGCTGTATGTAGAACTACAGGGTGACAAGTGGAGTCCGAGTGCAAGGAGAACCGCCTGTGCCCTCTGTCCCCTGCAGAAAGCCAACAAAGGACAGAGCCGGGCCATCGAACGCCTGAAGAAGAAGATGTTTGAGAATGAGTTCTTACTGCTGCTCAATTCCCCCACAATCCCGTTTCGGATCCACAATCGGAATGGAAAGGTCAGGAAGGACGGGAATAGGACAGACAACCCCCTTCTTCCAGGGCTGCTCACTCGCTATGGCTCCTGGCCCTGAACCAGACCTGTGGAAATTAGGGTTTCAAGTCCCTCCCACCCCCCCATTCCCAACAAGGCTGCCGTGCTCCTGCCCTGGACTGCCTCTCCCTACTCGTGGAGAGCCAGTGCCCTCTGCTGGCCATCACTGGCACTGCCACTCCCATCACCAGGCTTCCTAGGGGGAAGGCCTTCCTCCCAGCTGCCTTCTTCTCCAAGCCTAGGGGTGCCTGGGTACAAAGGAGTTTTATTGGGGCCCCCAGAATCCAAAAAATGTCCTGGGCCTGACTGTGGTCACTCTAGTGAATTCTCATCTCCTCTCTTTAGAGCTACCTGTTCCTACTGTCCTCAGACTATGAGAGGTCAGAGTGGAGAGAAGCAATTCAGAAACTACAGAAGAAAGGTAACGCCCCACCTCTCCTCTACGCTGCCTGCTGGTGTCCATGGCAAGAGAGGGCCTTTTGCATTTCCAAGCACTTTGATGTCCACTGGCTCCTCTTTAGCCCTCCTAGTTACTCTGTAAAATGCCAGGGCAGGTGGTTCTTAACTGATGTTACTGATCAATTGAGACCCAAAGAATTTAGGTGATTTGCTTAAGAACGTGTAGTGAATTGTCAGCAGGATTGGACCCAGAGCCCAGAGTTGCCTGTCTGTCTTTCTGTCATGTACATAATTCGTGAACCTCTCCAATTAGACCCTACGCTTCTTATCCCTCCAGCAGCACCCCGACTCTCCCCAGCTGAGTGTCTACTCCCCCTTCCAATGACCAACTCTGCCCTTAGAGCTAATCTTTTTTTCCTGCAGTAGCCCTCGAAGAGCAGAGGGTCCTAGTGGACCTGTGACGACATTCCGCTCTCTCTTGGCTCCTCCTACAGATCTTCAGGCCTTTGTCCTGAGCTCAGTGGAACTCCAGGTGCTCACAGGATCCTGTTTCAAACTTAGGACTGTACACAACATTCCTGTCACCAGCAATAAAGATGGTAAGATCTGGAATCCGAGGTTGCTCAATCAGCGGGTCCAAGCCCCCGGGGTATTTCCAGGGCCTTCTACAAACACCTAGCCAGTCACTTGGCTACCAGTAGCTGACCTCTGCTCCGCTGGGCTGGGAAACTCGGTTGCCAGATACACAGGGAGTTTGAACAGATGTTTTTCTCTGCTGAGTCCCTGGATGGCACCTAACTCCTCCCTGGCTACCTCTGGCTGAAGAGAAGAATCTGGTGTCCTGGCGCACTGGGACTGTGATGTGAATATGTTCATGGAAGCAGAAGGCTTAAGCCTGGGGCAGGGTGGTGGTGGAGCTCAAGGTTAGATGGGTTAGAGTACTGTGTGAGAAATAAGGCTGGACCTGCTCTTTGGCAGAGTGACTTATGTTGGTTAATTTCCACTCTGGAAGGCTAGACCGAGGAGGGCAGCAGTGGGATAGGCAGGATTCATAGGAGGAGGGGAAGTGCCCCCAGGGATCGGGACTGAGTCCGGGCCCAGAAGGAAGGTGTGGACTGGCCTCCCCGGCTGAGTGGAGGCAGTGCGTCAGCTCGCACTCCGGGGAGCAGTGGACTGTGGACGCTTCTTCCTCTGGCCACCAGGTGGTGCTGTCGGACCAAGGCGCAGACTTGCTCCCATCCTTTGTGTAACCCACCAGCCAGGGTTGAGGCCCGGGAGGAAGCAAGCCTCTCGTCACCCTCTTCCCTGGGGGGCTTTTCTCTCTTGCAGACGACGAGTCTCCAGGGCTCTATGGCTTCCTCCATGTCATCGTCCATTCTGCCAAAGGGTTTAAGCAGTCAGCCAGTAAGTACCCATGACCGCCTGCCCCAGGAAGAGGCTTCCTTGTTCCTTCTTTCACAGAAAGTCCCTGTGGACCCATTGCATGGGACCTCCCACCTGCTCTGCCTTGGCCTGCCCAGGCTGGAGCCCTGCCAGCTGCTTTGAGGTGTGGGGCATTCCCCCAAAGGCCAGGAGGTAGCTCCTCTTGGCAGGGGTTCATCCCTGCTCTCTGTCTCCAAAGTCTGCTCTGTCCTAAGCCCTTCTCTACCCGCCAGGTATTAGAAATATGGGGCTCCAATCTCACATCTGCAGATCACAAGCTGTGTGACCTTGGGCAAATCTCTTAACCTCTCTGAGCCTTCTCTTTTTTTAGAAAAAGGGCAATCATGCTTGTTAATACTTACCTAAGAGCCGGCTTAAACATGACCTTTATGTGTAGGGCCAGCGCCCTGCTACTACACATTTGTTTTCCTTCTTTATCACCATCTGCTGCGTCCATGCAGTTCTTAGTATTTTACAAGATACAGTTACATTTTTATCTAACTTTAATCCCTGTAGGAATTTGTGAGTTAGACAGCTAATAGTTTCTTCCCATTTGCCAGATGAGAAAACTGAGTCACAGAGAAAGAAAAGGATCAGAAACCTGACTCCTCTCACTCCCTTCTCTTCCCCTCTGCCTCTCTTCTTGCAGCGCACCACGCAGAGGGTATGCCATTGGCTCGCAGTCATTCAGTTAACATTCTCTGTGACACTTGGATTCCCGCAGCAAATCTGCCTCCCTCCTCTGTGTTCCCATCACCCTGGGGCAGCACCTGTCATACTTTTTGGCCACTTAAAATGCGCTTCATGCACTGTGAGTTCTGAGAGGACAGGAGCCATATCTCCTTCATCGCTGAATGAACAGGAGCTCAAAATGCTGAACGAAGTAGTTTATTTCCAGACGCCTGTTGTGCTGCCGGGTCCTTTAGTAGGTGCTAGAGGAAATGCAGACGTGGCCAGTGAGCTGGCAGTGGTTGGCACATTCAGAACTTTTTCGGGTGCGTTATCTGCTCTGAGCCTCCTGGCACCCTTTCTAGGTCGCTGATGCCATTCCCACTTGTCACACAAAGAAGCTGAGGCCAGAAAGCTCCAGGGACTTTCCCAGGGCGGCCCAGCAGGGCACACAGGTGATGGAGTTGAATCCATGCCTTCTGACACCAAGGCTTACGCTTTCCCCTCTAGAGCAGCATTTCTCTCAGTGTGGCCAGGACCCCCTCATGCATCACTCGGGCTCTGCTGGTGGAACAGCACCAGCTTCCTGGATGCCCCCAGACCCACAGAATCTGCTGATGGGGGCATTGCCTGGGAATATTCCTGATCAGTCAGCTCCATGGGGCTGCTCCACACACCAAG